>CATIWC010002069.1:0-80294 GCA_948472305.1 Vicia faba | reverse complement strand
ACACCTGATTCACTTGATTAAAACATTACATTATGTTTTTCAAGTTTTTTTCTTATAACATCATTTCAATGTTGACTTATATATTGGAAATTTCTCACTCCAGTGTTGAAAATCAAGCAAATTGTAAGTCTACTTCTCCTTTCCTGTTACATTTTTTGGAAATGTTTAAAATTCATATAGTTGATGAATTATTACATTCAAAGTGCCGATTTGTTTAAATCCCCATAGAAATTTTAATATTTGAATCAAAATCAAATTTTATAATACTAAAAGGAAATATATATCTATTTTCCAAATAACTATTTGAGTTGAAAAAGTTTGGTTAATTATAATTGATTTATAAAATAAATTTTTTATTGCATATGTGGTTAGAATTTAATGCGTAATTATTATTTATCTATTTTTAAGAGTATAATAATTTACTATAGAAAAGCCAGGTTTTAAGAACTGAGGACAATTTTCATGACTCAATTAAAAAACGCAATTTAATCTGTAATCAATTATTTTAATAATACAAATAAATGTCAATAAGACGTAATGATTATCAATTAAAAATATTCATGAACATAATCAACTTTAATGACAATTTAAATTTTACATTAAATTAAAAATTATTTTTTTATTACATCTAAATAGTTTTGTAATGACATAGCTAATAATTATATATATAATTAATTTTTGACTGGAGTAATAGATTGATAATAAAAACCATAATCTTAGTCCTTTTTTTATTATATATATATATATATATATATATATATATATATATATATATATATATATATATATATATATATATATATATATATATATATATATATATATATATATATATATATATATATATATATATATATATATATATATATATATATATATATATATATATATATATATATATATATATATATATATATATATATATATATATATATATATTAGAATGAGTATTTTTATAACTCCACTTTGATTTACCATTAGTAAATCTATTTCATTCTGACGGAATTAATGTATCATATTGGAACCAACATATAATACATATATAATGAATACTGTCAATTTTTTATTTATTTTGTTTTTGAAATTTCCACACAAATTCATTAATAAATTCATTTAAGTTATATTGAGTTTGAGACAAAAAAAAACAAGAATGTAATCTCCTCTAGAAATATGAAACATATACAAAAATCCATAAAATCTCCTATAGTAATTATAATTAATCTCCTTTATAATTACATAATATGATTATAGAATATATTTATGTAATAAAATGATTTTTTTAACCTATACATACCATTTTAAGAAACATGTCACTGCTATTTTAAAAACTCAATTTTTTTTAAATTCTATTAAACTTTCTTGTAAAGACTATTCTTAACTATATATTAATTAATTTATACTTATATAAAAGTGAGTTTTTCTTTTTAAAATTTTATTAATATATTTACTATAATTAAAACTATTTTTAAAATATAACAAATTATATCAAAATTTCAATTTATCAAAAAATATTACTGTTTTTTTATGATAAAATGTTATCATTTATACTAAAAAAATGTTATAAATAATTTTTTGTGATAAAAGAACATGAGACAATTATGATAGAAAAAGACATATGTTTGTTATCAAAACATAAATTCATCATTCTTTTTACATTTCTACAATGATGTGTTATCATTTTATTTAATTAATACACATAACATAAAGTTTTATCACCGCATAAAAAATAACTTTTGTCTCTATATAAAAATGTAGTAAAAATATTATGACAGGGTATTGTCATACATTTTAGATTTTTAAAATTTGTAAATTTATAAATCTAAAATAAGTTTAATAAAATTTTAGAATTAACTCATTTTGATTCAACTGGGGTTTGTTAACTCATCTGGACTCACGGGTAGATGTGAACGTATCTATGAAATACCAACGGTAGACTGATCATTTTAATATCCATCTTTTAAATCTTTTTTTGTGGATGTTTAATATAATTGAAGTTAGAGAATCAGTTGTATGGTTTATTATACGTACATATCAATGCTTTAAAAGAAAATACATATTATTAGTCTATATTTGTAACTATGTGAATTTTGACCAAATGAATAATAAATTCAAACTTTACAAATGATAGTTTGATAGACGTGTAATGAGAGCCCAGACAGGACCCGTGCGATAGCACGAGTTTCTTACTAGTATAAATATATAAACTTCAAACTACCTGGTAATGACACTATTAACCTTTTGATTAAAAAATTTAATTACACTAATTGTAAGGATAAATTAGTCTTTTCCATTACTAAACTATTTATATTGTTTTGGTATTAAATGCTGCTTACTTGGCACACCCACCATTTTTTGTTGATAACTTATAAATAATTTTTCTTATAAAACATAATTACATTATATGTACTGATTGGAGTGCTTCTTCATTTACATTATGTACCTAACTTTAATCACATTTTGAATATTAACTGTATCATATTTTATATTGAACAATTAAGTTCTCAATTTACACGTATAATACTCAACACAACTTCTAAGGATTCATTCTCATTAAGTGCATCGTCTAGGATTCACTTTTGTTACCCTATATAAAACCTTCAAGGATGGAAAAACCTAACACAACTTCTCATCTTCATCGTTCACATTTGTAAACTCCATTCTTATTCCATTCATTCTTCAAATTTCAAAAGCAAACGATTTTAAATTGGTTAAAATCAATCAAGATTTATGACTTCTTTAATCACGATTTAATTAACTATGTTTTTTATTTTAGGTTTACAATCAATTCACGGTTGAATCATAGTTGTTACTTTCTCAAGTCTACACGCCAAAGAGGGTCTCAAATCCCTCCATGATTTCCTCTCCGGAAAAAACTATATCTCTGGGTAAACTCAAACCCTTTGAAATTCAATCCCAATTTAATTATTGTTTTAAATTTTTCTAAGAATTTGATTATTGAAATTTTGTTTTTTAGTTTGTTTTTTTGACTACTCAGGCATCACCTTACAAAGCATGATAATAAAGTTTATTGAGCTATTACTGAGAAGCCAAGTTGGTCTTTTCCCAATGTTGTTAATTGGTAAGATGCTGTTCCTTCAAGCCTTACTGCTATGTATTTTTTTCGTTCAAGTTTTGTTGATTAATTATAGTTTTGATTTTTGTAATTTGAATTTGAGTTTGATTTGGATTTGTTTGGTTTTTGTTTGGTGATTGGATTTATTTTTTGAAATTTGATTTTGTGGGGAGAGTTTCCCTGAGAAAGCTCAAGGTGTGAAGTTTACAGGAAGTGGTCCTACTCCAACTATAGAAAGACCTGTCAAAGCAGTATGTATCTCTCTGAATTTTGGTTTTTGTGTGTTACTTTATGTGTCTAGTTCTTTTATGAGTTTTAGAGTTGCATGGTATATGCAATTTGATTTTTGTTTCTTGTATGTTTTTAGGGTAACCTTGCTCACCACTTTGATTGGGTTGCCCATTCCTTTAGGATCAACATTGTTTATGGGATGAGAGCATTGTCATTAAAAACTTGAGTTTCATCGACATAATACTATTTTATGTTGGAAGCAATTTTTCATGTGTGTTGGAAGTGAACTTAAACTGCAGTATGCTAACAAGGTTTATTGTTAGTGATAGCATTTGTATTATTGGTGTGTTGGAAAGAGGTCACAGTTTTATGTTATTGATGGGACTTGCTGCAAGTATTATTTCACTACAACATTTGTTGTCTCTGGCAACACTTTTTTAGGTAACATGTAGAAATTGTTTCCTTAAATTCATATAGGCAACGATTTACGATTGTTGTCAAAAATATGTTTGCAACCCTTGATAATCGTCGCCTAAAATACTTTTGGGGACGTTTATGGAGCGATACTCTTTTATTTTTTTGCCAACGGTTGTTAATTGTGCCCTTAACTGCTTTTGGGGACGATTTTAGAGCGTTAAAATATTATTTCTTTAGCAATGTTTGACAATTGTCCCCTAAAATATTTTTGGGGACATTTTTAGATTGTTACATTAGTTCTAATAAAAGGCTACATTTCTGAAATATTGTATAAATTTGTTTAGAATTATCAAATTTTTGGTGGCAATCTTCCCTCCAAAACTTATACACTAAAAAACAAATATTTTTCTCTAAACATTATTAATATATATAAAAAAAAAATATTTTTCTAACACAGGAATTTAAAAATAAAATTTTTTAATTAAACAGAAAATAAAAAATTATATATATATATATATATATAGCTATTATTATAAAACTTATATATATTTCAATTAAACAAGAATTTTTCTAACACATTATTAATATTTCTCTAAAACGTATATATATATATATATTAAAAAAAAATTCACTAAACAGAATAGAAAATAAAAAAAAAAGAAAAAGAAAGAGATTATTTCTCTAAAACTTATATATATATTAAAAAAAATTCATTAAACAGAATAGAAAATAAAAAAAAAAAGAAAAAGAAAGAGATAAGGAAAACAAAAGCACGATTCCCCTTCTTCATATTTCGCCGAACCTAGCCGCGCTCTCAGACGCTCCGTCCTTCCGCTCCGAGTCAAACCTCTTTCGTTCACACCCTCCGCCGTGTTCTTCGTCACTCCGTCCAACTGCCACGCCGTGTTCGTCGTCCACATCGTCGTCCGTTCGTCGTTCGCCGTCCAACTGCTTTCGTCCATGTCGTCCGCCGTCTAAGTCGTCCTCCGTCCACGTCGTCCAAGTCGTCTGCTGTGTTTGTATGTATTTCTGCATTTATATTTCGATCTCCATTCCGTATCGTTGTGTTTTGAGTTGAATCTAAGTATTATCTTTTGCATTTTCATTTTCAATTTCTTTCACAAGGTTGATGGAAAATGATGGAAAAGATTACATAAACACTTTCACAATTTCAATCAATATAAATATTACAGTACTCCCATGTTAATATTTTTTTCTGATGTGCAAGTAGGTTTCTTATTTTGATCTTGATCTTTGTAACTCATAATTGTGTACATTTCACATGTGGCTTTTCACACAATTTACTTGCATTCTGTTTTGGTTGATACTTTATTACGTGCATGATGCGGTTCGCGCAATGTTAGCTTAGTTTCTTTTGAAATGTTGTAATTGGAATGGTTGGTGTGAAGAATGGATTGTTGTTGTTATTCATGATCAGGTTTCCAATTAGCAGAGGCAATAGAAATATTGTTAGGTGCTCTTTGAATGATGGGAAGAACATTAACATCAGAAGTGAATCTTTTCTTCCGTCTTTCTCTAGCCTTATGATTTTGAAACCAATAAAACACATTTTTTCCTTCAATCTTACCGTACTGTCTTAACCTAGCAGAGATCCTATGAATCTGTTCAGCACTTGGTGATCTTATTCCATTGTTGTAGTAAAGATCCTTCAATATTCTTATCTGGTCTGTTGTTGGTGTCCACCTTGTACTACTTTGTCTGAACCCAGTTCCTTTTCCGCTACTGCCACCTCCACCATTTTCCTGATCATTTTGTTGTTGCTGTTGTTGAGGTTGTTCCATCTTGTTTGTTGGACTGAAAACAAGAACAAAACAAAGACAAAAAAACAAAAGAAAAGAGGGTAGCTGAGTGAGTCGTGAGTACTACTACTAATACTTACTATTACTACTGCATGAAATGTGTTGGTGTAGGTTATAATTATATAGTAGCATATATATAATATATAATGATAGAGAGGGCATGCACATGGTACGTGGAGTGATAAAGAGAGAAAATCATAAAAGATATCTGGGAGAGAAGGACTGAAGTTGATAGAGAGGTGTTCATAAAAAGGGAAGGGACAAAAGAGAGCTTAGAAAGTAGAGCTTTTAGAATTGTACTTTTGAAGCAGTGGTGGAATTGATGATATATGCTTGAGTTTGATGAGCAAAGAAGACTACATATTGTGGTTTTGTATGGTACAATTTCTAAATATGTGACATTTTTGAATTATATAGAGTTTCTTGAGTTTTGAGAGAATAAGTTTTTCTCTAAATATATAATTCATAATTATATCTGCAAGAACTTGATTATGATCAGTACTGGGAAATGGCCAAAAACATAAAATATAAAATGCAAACTAAGCCTCTTTTAGTTATACGTTCCTTTCAAAATTCATTTTGTTATAATTATTTGATCTTTCTTTCTCTCTGTCATGATTCTCTTTAATGTCACAGTTTTCTACATGTTGGTATAAAGTGACTGAACTTTATGTGAAGAAAAGAAGATATACTAGAGAGGCTTAATATATATAAAGGGGAGGAATTCTTAAGCTTTATATAATGAAGTTTTTGAAGTGATTTAGTTACATATTTGATGATGACAAATAAACAAACACTTTGGTTGCTTGTGTTTTTGCATGCCACAATTGTCTATATCCCAATATAAGACAAATAGTATCTTTATGCAGAAATGCATGATTTCATCAAATGGTATATTTATACAATATTGGTTCTTTGTTCAATTTTGTTTAATAAGTTTGTAATTGTAATTGCATTTTATTTTCTCATTTTCTAATTATTTGTCTTTAAATCATTCATCGTCGTTGTTTCGGCTAAACCTCAATAGATATTTCATCGGTTTCAACATTGTTTGGGAAAGAAACATCTCCGTTTCATTTACTAGCTTTGTTGTTATTGTTGCAGTGAAGGAAGTTGTGTTGAAATCGAAGTCTCTTGTAACTAAGGACAAGATTTTAGTTTCTATTACTGCTGGAATCAAGTTGAAAGAATTCAGGTAACAGATACATATTATATAGTTTGAAAAGAAACAACAAATACATATTATATTAGACTATGAAATGTTTGTGCATGTTTAGATTAAAAGTTGACCAATTTATTCTATGTTTGGTATTGGAATGCATGTTTAGTGTATATTTAGATTATAAATGAATTTTTTATAATAACTATGCATTTGTAAAAGCTACGTTGATATATGAACCATGGTGTTTTTCCATCCTTTATATGATAAAGAGTAATGTATAATTTATTTCATTTTAGAAAACCAAACATGATAAAGAAGGATTGGGTGGAGTTACCTCCACACAGTCAAAGTTATAAGGACGGTGTAAATTACTTTTTGGATATTGCATTCACCAAAGGAATGGTTGAAGAAGAAGAGATTTTGTGTCCTTGTTCTGTATGTTGCAATGATAGTTGGGAAGTAAGAGATGTAGTGTATGACCATTTATGTAGTAAAGGATTTGTAAAGGGATACACTGAATGGATTTATCATGGTGAAGATGAGAGTCTTATAGATCTTGATGGTGATAGTGATGATGAAACATCATCTCATGATGATATCGATGGCTTACTATTTGAGACATTTAAAGATGTGGCTGAAGGAGGTGGAGTACATAAAGGGATAAATGAAGATGCAAAGAAATTTTATAAACTAGTTGATGATGCAAATCAAGAGTTGTATCCTGGTTGTGAAAAGTTTTCCTCGTTATCATTTACTATTCGAATTTATTTGTTGAAATGTCTCCATGGATGGAGTAATGCATCATTCACTGCTCTCGTAGAGTTGTTAAAAGAGGTTATGCCAGATTTGAACATCCCTGTCTCTTTTAATAAAACAAAATCTATGATAAAAGATTTGGGCTTAGACTATAAAAAGATTGACGCATGTCCGAACACCTGCATGTTGTTTTGGAAAGATCACGAGAAAGATGATTCATGTCATATTTGTGGCACGTCAAGGTGGATTGAATTTCCTGAAGTTGCTAATGATCTTGAAGAATCTATAAAAGCTCATAAGGTTCCCGCCAAAGTTCTAAGACATTTTCCATTGATTCCAAGATTGAAAAGACTTTTTATGTGTTCAAAGACAGCTGATACATTGAGGTGGCACGCAGACCATCATTCAAGGGATGGGAAGTTAAGGCATCCAGCTGATGCCCAAGCATGGAAAGACTTTGATGCCAAACATTCAGATTTTGCTCGTGAAACTCGTAACATCAGACTTGGGTTGGAAAGTGATGGGTTTAATCCATTTAGGACCATGAGTCTTTCACATAGCACATGGCCTGTTGTATTAACAGTATATAACTATCCGCCAAATTTGTGCATGAAGGCTGAAAATTGTTTGATGTCCTTACTTATTCCTGGACCAAAGTCACCCGGAAATGAAATTGATGTGTATTTGCAGCCACTTATTGAGGAGCTTAAGATATTGTGGGAAGTCGGTGTAGAAACATATGATATTTCAAAAAATCAATCATTTCAAATGCGTGCAGCTCTTATGTGGACTGTGAATGACTTCCCTGCATATGCTATGTTATCCGGTTGGAGTACTAAAGGGAAGTTTGCTTGTCCTGCTTGTAATCATAAAACTTCTTCAAGATACTTAAAACATAGTCGAAAGATGTGTTATATGGGTCATCGAGTCTTTTTGGATTCAAATCATAGTTGGAGATCAAATTCAAGTTCTTTTTGATGGAAAGCCAGAATATAGGTCTGCACCCTCCTTGTTAGATTCAACAATGATTTTAAAAGACTTAGAAAAGATTCCTGACGTAGTGGGGCAAAATATCATAAAAAAAGGCCTGGTCCATGGAAGAAAAAGTCTATCTTTTGGGAATTACCATATTGGAAGGATAATTATTTGCGCCATAATGTAGATGTTATGCATACAGAAAAGAACATTTGTGATAATATAATGGGGACTCTCTTAGATATTGAAGGGAAGAAAAAGGATCATGCAAAAGCTCGTTTGGACCTACAACACATGGGGATTAGAAAAAAACTCCATTTGAAGGAAACAAGTGATGGTAAGAAAACTCAAATCCCTAAGGCATGTTTCTCCCTAACAAAGCAAGAGAAAACTATTTTTTGTAATGTTTTAAAGACAGTAAAACTTCCTGATGGCCTTGCATCCAATATTTCTCGATGTGTTCAAGTTAATGAAGGAAAAGTTTCTGGATACAAGAGTCATGATGCTCATATTATATTGCATTACTTGTTGCAAGTAGCAATAAGAGGGATAGGTCCTAATCAAATTGTTATCCCTTTGCTTCGACTTTGTTCATTTTTTCGGTGTTTATGCCAGAAGGTTATAGATGTGAAATCATTGGATTACTTGGAAGTAGAAATTGCTGAAACACTTTGCCAATTCGAGCGTATCTTCCCTCCGAGTTTCTTTGACATAATGGTTCACTTACCAATTCACCTGGAAAATGATGTCAGATTGGGTGGACCGGTTCAATTTCGATGGATGTATCATATGGAAAGATATTTGGGTGATTTAAAATCTTTTGTTCGTAATGGGAGTCGTCCAGAGGGTTCTATCGCTGAAGCATACTTAGTTAAAGAATCTCTAACATTTTGTTCAAGATATTTGTCTAGTGCTGTAGACACAAGGATGAATAGAATGACACGAAATAGCAATGATACTCCAAACATAGGTCATCCAATTGGGGGAAAGAAACTAATTTCCCTTGATCATAATTCTCTAAACCAAGCTCACGGCTACATTTTATTCAATTGCGATGAAGTGCAAGAGTACATTAGGTACACTCATCTACTTGATACAAAATTTCATTCTCACTATAAGTTTTCTTTTTCTTTTGTATTAAAATATTAGTTATTTATTTTGTAGAGAGCATGAGGTTAATGATCATAATCCTCTAAAAAAAAGGAAGTCCAGAAAAGCTAACAATCAAAGAGAAGATTTTATTCAATGGTTTGAAACACGTCTCATGGATGAGAAAGTTACTGAATGGTTGAAGGTTTTGTCTAGGGGACCAAATGATGTTGTTAGAAGGTATTCTGGTTATGTTATTAATGGATACAAGTTTCATACAACAAATTGTGAAGCAAGGCTTAAAACACAAAATAGTGGTGTGACACTAGAAGCGGTGACTCAAGTTCTTAGAAATGCGAAGGATGAAAATCCCAAAAAGATTTGTGTGACTTACTATGGGGCAATAAAAGATATTATAGAGTTCGATTATTATGGTCATGAAAAATATGTATTGTTCAAATGTGATTGGTTTGTGAATGAAAAAGGATAAATATGGATCGCCGTTGGTTTACTTTAACAAAAAATGCTACAAAAATGATCCATTTGTGTTGGCATCTCAAGTTCAACAATGCTTCTTTATTGAAGATCCTTTAAACAAAAACAAACACTATGTTCTAAATGCACTTCCAAGGGAATCATTTGACATGGGAGAATCTTTAAGTACAAATGCCCAAGAATATGATATTTCAACAAATCTTAATACATTAAGGGATGATTGTGAAGTGGATTTGGTTAGGAAAGATTTGTCGGATGATATCTTTGAAATTCCTTTGTCAGAACTTCACAACCAAAAAGCAATAGAGAGTGATCATAGTGACACGAGTTATGGAAGTGACGATGAAACTGATTATGATTCTAGTACTGATTAGGTAGCATTGGCAATGTGTTTCTAGTACTGATTATGATTCAAAGGTTAATTTATGGTTACGCATGCTGTCATTTTTTTACTTAAACCATAACAAACTAGATTCAAATATACTGTTAATTTATGGTTATGCATAATGTCAATTTATACTCAATTTTTCATTATTTAATTATGTAATTTTCTCCCTTTGTAGATCATAGTTGTTGGCCATAATGGACAATGTAAGAAGTGTAAAAGATGGTGGATTACATAGGAGGAGTGGTCGAAGTCCTACTAAAAGATTTGATTTTCCTCTTCAAGTCAGATCAAGTGCAGAATTGACAAAGAAAGTGCTACAACATGTTAAGAAAGAAAAAATTGACAAGTTACATGAGATGCTACAGGGAAACAATAGAGAAAGGGTTCAGGAAATTATAGAAGTTGTGGACGGTAAATCATTTTCTTGTTTCATTTGATTTTATATAAAATGATGTATGTTAAAGTTATGTTTTGGAATTCCTTTAGATATATTATTCCTACTGTTTTTTAATGAATTTTTACAAAAATTAGAAACACCAAAAAAAGGAACTCAACAAGAAAGAGTTCAAAAGGTTGATCACAATTTGGACAAAGAGACTATTGCAAAGAAAATGGAGATAGACAAACTCTCGCAACCAAAAGTAATGAAAGATCATGCACATGGTGACAAAGAAGTTGTACAAGGTAAGTGATTTTTAAATTTTTCTATTATGCATATATTACATGAAATTATTCCTAATATCTTTTGGTGAATTTTTACTAAAATTAGAAACACCAAAGAAAAGAACTCAAGTGAAAGCTACAGTGAATAGATAAAGAATTCAAAAGGTTGATGGAAAATTGGACAACCACATTGATATGAAGAAAGCAGAGAGACCTAAGCTTTTGCAACCACAAGCTAAGGAAGTTCTTGCACATGGAAACAAAGAAGTTTCACAAGGTAGTTAATATCCCTGCATATACTTTAAATTTATATATTTCTTTTCATGACATTATTATGACGAGAAAATTATATTGAAACCAGGAATGCTGAAAAAAAGAATTCATGAGAATCTACTAGAGAACAATAGAGATAAAATTCAAAAGGTGGAAAAACCAGTTGCAAGGAGAATACTTATTTCTTCCAAAAATAAGAAACCAGAGAAATCTACTCTATCTTTGGACACAATGATGTCAAAAGCTGAATGCTCTCAAAAGCTAAACAGGGTGCCAAAATGCCCATCAATGTTGATTGATGATTATGTAGATCTTCACAAGTCAAAGGAAATGGATGCAACCAAGTCAAACAATGGTGAAAAACCGGGCAGCAGCGTTAACCGTAGCTCTAATCAAAATCAATCAAAAAAAGGAACTCGACAAGAAAGTGTTCAAAATCGGGAAAAAGTCAACGAAGAAGATGCAATCACAAATAGAGAAGAAGAAAAAGGTAATTAGTTTCATATTTCATAATAATGATTTCATGTATTATTTACATATTGGTAGCAAACATGTGATATCATGTTGTTGTGTTATTACTTTATAGAAACATCCCAAAGAAAAAACTCGTGGGAAAACTTTGTGCAAAAAGATTCATGCAAGAACTTTGGAAGAGCGAGTAGAAGTGACCTTTAATGAGGATTTTCAGCCAATTGGTCCTAGTGAAAAAGTAGTATCTGACTTGAGCCTCTTCTTGGGAACATTGGCTAGGAACTCAACATTTTGTCCTCTACGTTACACCAATTGGTCAGGAATGCAAGATGATAATAAAAACCGTTTCTGGAGATATACTAATGTATGTTTTTATCTATGAATTTGAAAGTCTAATTATTAAAAAAAAGTGTTTCATTTCTTGATCTTGTCTTATCTTATAATTTATGTAGCGGAAGTTTATCTTGCCGGTTGAAGCACGAGATTGGATTAAGACTACTGTTAGAGAGGCATGGAGAAGATATAAGCACAAAATTAAGAAGAATCATTTTTTGAAGTATTCCAACATGACCGAGAGACTCAAAAATCGTCCGCCAAACGTGCCAATAGCCCAGTTTAAGAGTCTTTGTGCTTATTGGAGTAAGGAAACTATACAAGTAAGATTAATAATTTTTTTATGTATGTGTGTGAATTTACACCTTTCTATGTATGCCATAATTAAGTAATATTTATTATAATAATTCTGTCAAATTTAAATGTAGGCAATCAGTGAAAATAACACTAGAAATAGAGCTCAACTAAAGTGGATGCATCGAATGGGTCCCAAAAACTTTGCTTTGACTCGTGAAAAAGTGGTAACTTTCTTTTGTTCTCAATAAATTATTCCTTGTATGAATGTTTCTTTGTTCAATTAAAGTATTCGTGAAAAACTTTTCTTTGACTCGTGAATAGGAATTTTAATTCACATAATTTGTTATGGAATTATTTTGATTTGTGCAGCGTGAAAAGGAAAAAAGAGAGCCCACTCAATTAGAAATATTTGTTGAAACTCGAAAAGGAAATAAAGGAAAGGAACTGGATGTAGAAATTGGAAAAGTAATTGTATGTAACATTGTTTATATAATACGTTTGCTTAATATAATCGGCCAACATTGTCTATAATAGTAGCTAATATTTTTTTTTGTAATGTATGCTAGTCCAAACTTCAAGAAATGGTTGAAAAGGAGGAAAGTGATACAGAAGCTTTTAAAGTTTTTTTGGAAAGGGGTGTCCAGGCAGGGTACACTGTTATGGGAGAAACATAACTAAAACTTCCTTAAAGAGAAAGGCAGAGATTAATGCTTTGAAACAAGCCCACAGTGAAGAGGTCTCTACATTAAGGGACGAGTTTCAAGATAAGATTGATAGATTGCAAAATGCTTTTAAGACCGTAATACAACAATGCAATCCTCAAATTAATATAGAGTCAATTGAAGATTTGTTAGGATTATCTCATGGAGATGCTAATAGTTCCCCAAAGGATATAAGACCGCAAATGCATTCATCTACATCAACTCATGCTCCATGTCATGGAAAGGTAACCATATATACCAATATTATTGATTTATATTTTTCTAATTATGTTATAGTATCAAAATGGTTGTTAATGTATGCAAAAATTTGCAAGTAGTGACAACACCTAGAATAAAGTAAGTGGTTGAAATTGTTTAAGTAGTGACAACACCTAGAAGTGGATGAAACTGTTTTATTTGTGCGAGCTTTCATTGATATTTCACAAACATACTTGCCTGGGATAAGATTATGGGACCCCCTTGTTTGATAACACTCACTATGTATGCTGTAAATTTATCCATATGATACTGAACACCAAAGAAGATACAACAAGTAAGAGTGTTCATCAGAGTTCATTTACTCCAAAAAATAAACATAAAAGGATAGCACAAGTTATACATACATACATACATACATCCAGTTAAAGGCTATTGTAAGTCCTGAATAGTGAGCCAAAAACAGAATGGTTTTCATAATTGATTTATTTGCTAGTAAGCTCATGTCACCTATTACAGTTTAGAACGAAAATTCACATCCATTAAAAACCTTCATAATTAATTCACATCCATGAGATGTGAAGAATATAAACAATGTGTTTTGCTCATTGGTTTAGTTTTTATTTGTGCGAGGTTTAATTCTTGTTGATGTCTTAATTGTCCTTTGGACAAAAAATACTTATGGTTAATGTGTTTTATTTTATTTTCTTATGCAGCAATGTATCAATGAAGATGTTGAAAAGGACGATATAAATGATGAAATTCAAGAGGACGACATAAATGATAAAATTCAAGAGGACGACCTAAATGATAAAATTCAAGAGGACGACGTAGATGACGAATTTCAAGAGGACTACATAGATCTAGATGATGAATTTCAAGAGGTGGATATAGATGGTGAATTTCAAGAGGACGACGTAGATGAAGAATTTATGGAGGATGACATATCTAACGAATTTCAAGAGGACGATCTGGATGCTTTACTCCTAGAAGACAAACTTGAATGATGTCTTTTTTTTGGCTTGTAGTTGAAAGCATTAAACTTGAAATATGATTTTTGTTCTTTTGCTGAACTATGTTTTTAGTTATTTTACTAGGGTCATACTTCAAAGTATTAAAAGTAATATTGTTACGTTAGGCATTTTGTGTACTCTATATACTATATCTTGAATTAAAGTTTGAACTCGATTTTATTATATTACAATTTTTATGGATGTATGGTTTAAGTTATATAATCAATATTATTTTTGAAGCCAATTATTATTGACTATATTATTTTGATAATAATTGCAAAATTGTATATTTTATGTGGACACTATAAAACAACAACCTATAAGCTATGGCTACACTTCAAAAACGATCTTCCTGATTCAGGTTTAAGGTAACGATTGTTAATTGTAGCCGAATTTGGCAACGCAACGCTTAAAAAACGTTGTCTCAGAGGCCGTAAATAATCGTCCCCTATTCCTTTACTATAGGCGACGTTTTTCAAAAGCGTTCCCAAAAAACATAAAAAAACGTCGCCTAAAACAATAGGCAATGCTCGCACAGGAGACGCCTAGAAAACGTTCCCTATTGTTTTAGGCAACGATTTTAAGAGTTCTGGCAACGTTTTTCAATTGTTGCTGGAGAGCCTAAATGTTGTAGTGTTTCAATAAAATTACTAAGCAACCAACATGAGTAAAATACGAGAAGAACTAAATGTTTATTGTTATTATTAGCATTTTTAATTATTTGTCCGACAATTTATTCACTATTTGTAAAATTTGCATTCAAATTACAAGAACATAAAATTAGTAGCCATAGAATAGAACCAGATTAAAGTCATACATTCAATGATGATGCCTCCTCTACTACAATACTAACACCAACTAATGTGGTTAGCCTTAACTCTTTGACATCTATTGGTCTTACTTCCGGCTCATCTTCTATTACACCAATTATAGCCACTAATCATCAACAGTTGGTTTCTGTTTTATCTGAAACTCTATTTCCAATTCAATAGTGACTTCTAATACCACAGGAGTTGAACCAAACACTGTTATAACTGTAAGGACTGCACCCACACCTGACACTTGAAGATCCAGAATAACACCTGATTCACTTGATTAAAACATTCCATTATGTTTTGCAAGTTTTTTTCTTATAACATCATTTCAATGTTAACTTATATATTGAAAATTTCTCACTCCAGTGTTGAAAATCAAGCAAATTGTAAGTCTACTTCTCCTTTCCTGTTACATTTTTTGGAAATGTTTAAAATTCCTATGGTTGATGAATTATCATATTCAAAGTGCCGATTTGTTTAAATCCCAATAGATATTTTAATATTTGAATCAAAATCAAATTTTATAATACTAAAAGGAAATATATATCTATTTTCCAAATAACTATTTGAGTTGAAAAAGTCTGCTTAATTATAATTGATTTATTAAATAAATTTTTTATACATATCTGGTTAGAATTTAATGGGTAATTATTATTTATCTATTTTTAAGAGTATAATAATTTACTATAGAAAAATCAGGTTTTAAGAACTAAGTACAATTCTCATGACTCAATTAAAAAACGCAATTTACTCTGTAATTAATCATTTTAATAATACAAATAAATGTCAATAAGACGTAATGATTATCAATTAAAAATATTCATGAACATAATCAACGTTAATGACAATTTAAATTTTACATTAAATTGAAAATTATTTTTTTATTACATCTAAATAGTTTTGTAATGACATAGCTAATAATTATATATATAATTAATTTTTGGCTGGAGTAATAGATTGATAATAAAAACCATAATCTTAGTCCTTTTTTTATTCTAATAATGTTATATATATATATATATATATATATATATATATATATATATATATATATATATATATATATATATATATATATATATATATATATATATATATATATATATATATATATATATATTTATATATATGTTAGAATGAGTATTTTTATAGCTCCACTTTGATTTACCATTAGTAAATCTATTTCATTTTGACGGAGTTAATGTATCATATTGGAACCAACGTATAATACACGTATATAATAAACACTGTCAATTTTTTATTTATTTTGTTTTTGAAATTTCCACACAAGTTCAATAATAAATTCGTTTAAGTTATATTGAGTTTGAGACAAAAAAAACTAGAATGAAATCTCCTATAGAAATATGAAACATATACAAAAATCCACAAAATCTCCTATAGTAATTATAATTAATCTCTTTTATAATTACATAATATGATTATAGAATATATTTATGTCACAAAATGATTTTTTTTACCTATACATACCATTTTAAGAAACATGTCACTACTATTTTAAAAACTCAATTTTTTTTTCAAAATGCTATTAAATTTTATTGTAAAGACCATTCTTAACTATATATTAATAAATTTATACTTATATAAAAGTGAGTTTTTCTTTTTAAAATTTTAGTAATATATTTACTATAATTAAAGCTATTATTAAAATATAATAAATTATATCAAAATTTCAATTTATCAAAAAACGTTAGTGTTTTTTTATGATAAAATGTTATCATTTATACTAAAAAAATGTTATAAATAATTTTTTGTGATAAAAGAACACGAGACAATTATGATAGAAAAAGACATAAGTTTGATATGAAAACATAAATTCATCATTCTTTTTACATTTCTACAATGATGTATTATCATTTTATTTAATTAATACACATAACATAAAAGTTTTATCACCGCATAAAAAATAGCTTTTGTCTCTTTATAAATATGTAGAAAAAAAATTATGACAGGGTATTGTCATACATTTTAGATTTGTAAAATTTGTAAATTTATAAATCTAAAATAAGTTTATTAAAATTTTAGAATTAACTCATTTTGATTCAACTTGGGTTTGTTAACTCATCTGGACTCACGGGTAGATGTGAACGTATCTATGAAATACCAACGGTAGACTGTTCAATTTAATATCCATCTTTTAAATCTTTTTTGTGGATGTTTAATATAATTGAAGTTATAGAATCCGTTGTATGGTTTGTTATACGTACGGATCAATGCTTTAAAAGAAAATACATATTATTAGTCTATATTTGTAACTATGTGAATGTTAACCAAATGAATAATAAATTCAAACTTTACAAATCATAGTTTGATAGACGTGTAATGAGAGCCCAGACAGGACCCGTGCGGTAGCACGAGTTTCTTACTAGTATAAATTTATAAACTTCAAACTACCCGGTAATGACAATATTAACCTTTTGATTAAAAAATTTAATTACACTAATTGTAAGGATAAATTAGTCTTTTCCATTACTAAACTCTTTATATTGTTTTGGTATTAAATGCTGCTTACTTGGCACACCCACCATTTTTTGTTGATAACTTATAAATAATTTTTCTTATAAAACAGAATTACATTATACGTACTGATTGGAGTGCTTCTTCATTTACATTATGTACCTAACTTAAATCACATTTTGAACATTAACTGTATCATATTTTGATATTGAACCGTTGAGTTCTCAATTTACACGTATAATACTCAACACAACTTCCAAGGATTCATTCTCATTAAGTGCATCGTCTAGGATTCACTTTTGTTACCCTATATAAAACCTTCAAGGATGGAAAACCCTAACACAACTTCTCATCTTCATCATTCACATATGTAAACTCCATTCTTATTCCATTCATTCTTCAAATTTCAAAAGCAAACGATTTTAAATTGGTTAAAATCAATCAAGATTTATGACTTATTTAATCACAATTTAATCATCTATGTTTTTTGTTTTAGGTTTACAATCAATTCAAGGTTGAATCATATTTGTTACTTTCTCAAGTCTACACACCGAAGAGGGTCTCAAATCCCTCTATGATTTCCTCTCCGGAAAAACCTATATCTCTGGGTAAACTCAAACTCTTTGAAATTCAATTCCAATTTAATTATTGTTTTAAATTTTTCTGAGAATTTGATTATTGAAATTTTGTTTTTTAGTTTGTTTTTTTGACTATTCAGGCATCACCTGACAAAGGATGATAATAAAGTTTATTGAGCTATTACTGAGAAGCCAAGTTGGTCTTTTCCCAATGTTGTTAATTGGTATGATATTGTTCCTTCAAGCCTTGTTGCTATGTATTTTTTTCGTTCAAGTTTTGTTGATTAATTATAGTTTTGATTTTTGTTATTTTAATTTGAGTTTGATTTGGATTTGTTTGGTTTTTGTTTGGTGATTGGGTTTACTTTTTGAAATTTGATTTTGTGGGGTGAGTTTCCCTGATAAAGCTCAAGGTGTGAAGTTTACAGGAAGTGGTCCTACTTCAACTATAGAAAGACGTGTCAAAGCAATATGTATCTCTCTGAATTTTGGTTTTTGTGTGTTACTTTATGTGTATAGTTCTTTTATGAGTTTTAGAGTTGCATGGTATATGCAATTTGATTTTTGTTTCTTGTATGTTTTTAGGGTAACCTTGCTCACCACTTTGATTGGGTTGCCCATTCCTTTAGGATCAACATTGTTTATGGGACTGAGAGCATTGTCACTAAAAACTTAAGTTTCATACACATAATACTATTTTATGTTGGAAGCAATTTTTCATGTGTGTTGGAAGTGAACTTAAACTGCAGTATGCTAAGAAGGTTTATTGTTAGTGATAGCATTTGTATCTGGAAAGAGGTCAGAGTTTTATGTTATTGATGGGACTTGCTGCAAGTATTATTTCAATAAGATTACTAAGCAACCAACATGAGTAAAATACGAGAAGAACTCAAGGTTTATTGTTATTATTAGCATTTTTAATTATTTGTCCGACAATTTGTTCACTATTTGTAAAATTTGCATTCAAATTACAAGAACATAAAATTAGTAGCCATAGAATAGAACTAGATTAAAGTCATAAATTCAATGATGATGCCTCCTCTACTACAATACTAACACCAACTAATGTGGTTAGTCTTAACTCTTTGACATCTATTGGTCTTGTTTCCGGCTCATCTTCTATTACACCAATTATAGCCACTAATCATCGACAGTTGGTTTCTGTTTTATCCGGAACTCTATTTCCAATTCAATAGTGACTTCTAATACCACAGGAGTTGAACCAAACACTGTTATAACTGTAAGGACTGCACCCACATCTGACACTTGAAGATCCGGAATAACACCTGATTCACTTGATTAAAACATTCCATTATGTTTTGCAAGTTTTTTTCTTATAACATCATTTCAATGTTGACTTATATATTGGAAATTTCTCACTCCAGTGTTGAAAATCAAGCAAATTGTAACTCTACTTCTCCTTTCCTGTTACATTTTTTGGAAATGTTTAAAATTCCTATGGTTGATGAATTATCACAATCAAAGTGCCGATTTGTTTAAATCCCAATAGAAATTTTAATATTTGAATCAAAATCAAATTTTATAATACTAAAAGGAAATATATATCTATTTTCCAAATAACTATTTGAGTTGAAAAAGTTTGCTTAATTATAATTGATTTGTAAATTAAATTTTTTATTGCATATCTGGTTAGAATTTAATGCGTAATTATTATTTATCTATTTTTAAGAGTATAATAATTTACTATAGAAAAGTCAGGTTTTAAGAACTGAGGACAATTTTCATGACTCAATTAAAAAATGCAATTTACTCTGTAATCAATCATTTTAATAATACAAATAAATGTCAATAAGACGTAATGATTATCAATTAAAAATATTCATGAACATAATCAACGTTAATGACAATTTAAATTTTACATTAAATTGAAAATTATTTTTTTATTACATCTAAATAGTTTTGTAATGACATAGCTAATAATTATATATATAATTAATTTTTGGCTGGAGTAATAGATTGATAATAAAAACCATAATCTTAGTCCTTTTTTTATTCTAATAATGTTATATATATATATATATATATATATATATATATATATATATATATATATATATATATATATATATATATATATATGTTAGAATGAGTATTTTTATAGCTCCACTTTGATTTACCATTAGTAAATCTATTTCATTTTGACGGAGTTAATGTATCATATTGGAACCAACGTATAATACACGTATATAATGAATACTGTCAATTTTTTATTTATTTTGTTTTTGAAATTTCCACACAAGTTCAATAATAAATTCGTTTAAGTTATATTGAGTTTGAGACAAAAAAAACTAGAATGAAATCTCCTATAGAAATATGAAACATATACAAAAATCCACAAAATCTCCTATAATAATTATAGTTAATCTCTTTTATAATTACATAATATGATTACAGAATATATTTATGTCACAAAATGATTTTTTTTACCTATACATACCATTTTAAGAAACATGTCACTACTATTTTAAAATCTCAATTTTTTTTTCAAAATGCTCTTAAATTTTATTGTAAAGACTATTCTTAACTATATATTAATAAATTTATACTTATATAAAAGTGAGTTTTTCTTTTTAAAATTTTAGTAATATATTTACTATAATTAAAGCTATTATTAAAATATAATAAATTATATCAAAATTTCAATTTATCAAAAAATGTTAGTGTTTTTTTATGATAAAATGTTATCATTTATACTAAAAAAATGTTATAAATAATTTTTTGTGATAAAAGAACATGAGACAATTATGATAGAAAAAGACATAAGTTTGATATGAAAACATAAATTCATCATTCTTTTTACATTTCTACAATGATGTATTATCATTTTATTTAATTAATACACATAACATAAAAGTTTTATCACCGCATAAAAAATAGCTTTTGTCTCTTTATAAAAATGTAGAAAAAAAATTATGACAGGGTATTGTCATACATTTTAGATTTGCAAAATTTGTAAATTTATAAATCTAAAATAAGTTTATTAAAATTTTAGAATTAACTCATTTTGATTCAACTGGGGTTTGTTAACTCATCTGGACTCACGGGTAGATTTGAACGTATCTATGAAATACCAACGGTAGACTGTTCATTTTAATATCCATCTTTTAAATATTTTTTTGTGGATGTTTAATATAATTGAAGTTATAGAATCGGTTGTATGGTTTGTTATACGTACGGATTAATGCTTTAAAAGAAAATACATATTATTAGTCTATATTTGTAACTATGCGAATGTTAACCAAATGAATTATAAATTCAAACTATACAAATGATAGTTTGATAGACGTGCAATGAGAGCCCAGACAGGACCCGTGCGGTAGCACGAATTTCTTCCTAGTATAAATATATAAACTTCAAACTACCCGGTAATGACAATATTAACCTTTTGATTAAAAAATTTAATTACACTAATTGTAAGGATAAATTAGTCTTTTCCATTAATAAACTCTTTATATTGTTTTGGTATTAAAGGCTGCTTACTTGGCACACCCGCCATTTTTTGTTGATAACTTATAAATAATTTTTCTTATAAAACATAATTACATTATACGTACTGATTGGAGTGCTTCTTCATTTACATTATGTACCTAACTTAAATCACATTTTGAATATTAACTGTATCATATTTTGATATTGAACCGTTGAGTTCTCAATTTACACGTATAATACTCAACACAACTTCCAAGGATTCATTCTCATTAAGTGCATCGTCTAGGATTCACTTTTGTTACCCTATATAAAACCTTCAAGGATGGAAAACCCTAACACAACTTCTCATCTTCATCGTTCACATATGTAAACTCCATTCTTATTCCATTCATTCTTCAAATTTCAAAAGCAAACGATTTTAAATTGGTTAAAATCAATCAAGATTTATGACTTATTTAATCACAATTTAATCATCTATGTTTTTTGTTTTAGGTTTACAATCAATTCACGGTTGAATCATACTTGTTACTTTCTCAAGTCTACACACCGAAGAGGGTCTCAAATCCCTCCATGATTTCCTCTCCGGAAAAACCTATATCTCTGGGTAAACTCAAACTCTTTGAAATTCAATCCCAATTTAATTATTGTTTTAAATTTTTCTGAGAATTTGATTATTGAAATTTTGTTTTTTAGTTTGTTTTTTTTTACTACTCAGGCATCACCTGACATAGGATGATAATAAAGTTTATTGAGCTATTACTGAGAAGCCAAGTTGGTCTTTTCCCAATGTTGTTAATTGGTATGATGTTGTTCCTTCAAGCCTTGCTGCTATGTATTTTTTTCGTTCAAGTTTTGTTGATTAATTATAGTTTTTATTTTTGTGATTTGAATTTGAGTTTGATTTGGATTTGTTTGGTTTTTGTTTGGTGATTGGGTTTACATTTTGAAGTTTGATTTTGTGGGGTGAGTTTCCCTGAGAAAGCTCAAGGTGTGAAGTTTACAGGAAGTGGTCCTACTCCAACTATAGAAAGACCTGCCAAAGCAGTATGTATCTCTCTGAATTTTGGTTTTTATGTGTTAGTTTATGTGTATAGTTCTTTTATGAGTTTTAGAGTTGCATGGTATATGCAATTTGATTTTTGTTTCTTGTATGTTTTTAGGGTAACCTTGCTCACCACTTTGATTGGGTTGCCCATTCCTTTATGATCAACATTGTTTATGGGACTGAGACCATTGTCATTAAAAACTTGAGTTTCATCCACATAATACTATTTTATGTTGGAAGCAATTTTTCATGTGTGTTGGAAGTGAACTTAAACTGCAGTATGCTAACAAGGTTTATTGTTAGTGATAGCATTTGTATTATTGGTGTGTTGGAAAGAGGTCACAGTTTTATGTTATTGATGGGACTTGCTGCAAGTATTATTTCAATAAGATTACTAAGCAACCAACATGAGTAAAATACAAGAAGAACTCAAGTTTTATTGTTATTATTAGCATTTTTAATTATTTGTCCAACAATTTGTTCACTATTGGTAAAATTTGCATTCAAATTACAAGAACATAAAATTAGTAGCCATAGAATAGAACCAGATTAAAGTCATACATTCGATGATGATGCCTCCTCTACTACAATACTAACACCAACTAATGTGGTTAGCCTTAACTCTTTTACATCTATTGGTCTTGCTTCCGGCTCATCTTCTACTACACCAATTATAGCCACTAATCATCAACAGTTGGTTTTTGATTTATCTGAAACTCTATTTCCAATTCAATAGTGACTTCTAATACCACAGGAGTTGAACCAAACACTAATATAACTGTAAGGACTGCACCCACATCTGACACATGAAGATCTGGAATAACACCTGATTCACTTGATTAAAACATTCCATTATGTTTTGCAAGTTTTTTTCTTATAACATCATTTCAATGTTGACTTATATATTGGAAATTTCTCACTCTAGTGTTGAAAATCAAGCAAATTGTAAGTCTACTTCTCCTTTCCTGTTACATTTTTTGGAAATGTTTAAAATTCCTATGGTTGATGAATTATCACAATCAAAGTGCCGATTTGTTTAAATCCCAATAGAAATTTTAATATTTGAATCAAAATCAAATTTTATAATACTAAAAGGAAATATATATCTATTTTCCAAATAACTATTTGAGTTGAAAAAGTTTGCTTAATTATAATTGATTTATAAAATAAATTTTTTTATGCATATCTGGTTAGAATTTAATGCGTAATTTCTATTTATCTATTTTTAAGAGTATAATAATTTACTATAGAAAAGTCAGGTTTTAAGAACTGAGGACAATTTTCATGACTCAATTAAAAAACGCAATTTACTCTGTAATCAATCATTTTAATAATACAAATAAATGTCAATAAGACGTAATGATTATCAATTAAAAATATTCATGAACATAATCAACGTTAATGACAATTTAAATTTTACATTAAATTGAAAATTATTTTTTTATTACATCTAAATAGTTTTGTAATGACATAGCTAATAATTATATATATAATTAATTTTTGGCTGGAGTAATAGATTGATAATAAAAACCATAATCTTAGTCCTTTTTTTATTCTAGTAATGTTATATATATATATATATATATATATATATATATATATATATATATATATATATATATATATATATATATATATATATATATATATATATATATATATATATATATATATGTTTGAATGAGTATTTTTATAGCTCCACTTTGATTTACCATTAGTAAAACTATTTCATTTTGACGGAGTTAATGTATCATATTGGAACCAACGTATAATACACGTATATAATGAATACTGTCAATTTTTTATTTATTTTGTTTTTGAAATTTCCACACATGTTCAATAATAAATTCGTTTAAGTTATATTGAGTTTGAGACAAAAAAAACTAGAATGAAATCTCCTATAGAAATATGAAACATATACAAAAATCCACAAAATCTCCTATAGTAATTATAGTTAATCTCTTTTATAATTACATAATATGATTACAGAATATATTTATGTCACAAAATGATTTTTTTTTACCTATACATACCATTTTAAGAAACATGTCACTACTATTTTAAAAACTCAATTTTTTTTTCAAAATGCTCTTAAATTTTATTGTAAAGACTATTCTTAACTATATATTAATAAATTTATACTTATATAAAAGTGAGTTTTTCTTTTTAAAATTTTAGTAATATATTTACTATAATTAAAGCTATTATTAAAATATAATAAATTATATCAAAATTTCAATTTATCAAAAAATGTTAGTGTTTTTTTATGATAAAATGTTATCATTTATACTAAAAAAATGTTATAAATAATTTTTTGTGATAAAAGAACATGAGACAATTATGATAGAAAAAGACATAAGTTTGATATGAAAACATAAATTCATCATTCTTTTTACATTTCTACAATGATGTATTATCATTTTATTTAATTAATACACATAACATAAAAGTTTTATCACCGCATAAAAAATAGCTTTTGTCTCTTTATAAAAATGTAGAAAAAAAATTATGACAGGGTATTGTCATACATTTTAGATTTGTAAAATTTGTAAATTTATAAATCTAAAATAAGTTTATTAAAATTTTAGAATTAACTCATTTTGATTCAACTGGGGTTTGTTAACTCATCTGGACTCACGGGTAGATTTGAACGTATCTATGAAATACCAACGGTAGACTGTTCATTTTAATATCCATCTTTTAAATATTTTTTTTGTGGATGTTTAATATAATTGAAGTTATAGAATCGGTTGTATGGTTTGTTATACGTACGGATCAATGCTTTAAAAGAAAATACATATTATTAGTCTATATTTGTAACTATGCGAATGTTAACCAAATGAATTATAAATTCAAACTATACAAATGATAGTTTGATAGACGTGTAATGAGAGCCCAGACAGGACCAGTGCGGTAGCACGAATTTCTTCCTAGTATAAATATATAAACTTCAAACTACCCGGTAATGACAATATTAACCTTTTGATTAAAAAATTTAATTACACTAATTGTAAGGATAAATTAGTCTTTTCCATTAATAAACTCTTTATATTGTTTTGGTATTAAAGGCTGCTTACTTGGCACACCCACCATTTTTTGTTGATAACTTATAAATAATTTTTCTTATAAAACATAATTACATTATACGTACTGATTGGAGTGCTTCTTCATTTACATTATGTACCTAACTTAAATCACATTTTGAATATTAACTGTATCATATTTTGATATTGAACCGTTGAGTTCTCAATTTACACGTATAATACTCAACACAACTTCCAAGGATTCATTCTCATTAAGTGCATCGTCTAGGATTCACTTTTGTTACCCTATATAAAACCTTCAAGGATGGAAAACCCTAACACAACTTCTCATCTTCATCATTCACATATGTAAACTCCATTCTTATTCCATTCATTCTTCAAATTTCAAAAGCAAACGATTTTAAATTGGTTAAAATCAATCAAGATTTATGACTTATTTAATCACAATTTAATCATCTATGTTTTTTGTTTTAGGTTTACAATCAATTCACGGTTGAATCATATTTGTTACTTTCTCAATTCTACACACCGAAGAGGGTCTCAAATCCCTCCATGATTTCCTCTCCGGAAAAACCTATATCTCTGGGTAAACTCAAACTCTTTGAAATTCAATCCCAATTTAATTATTGTTTTAATATTTTCTGAGAATTTGATTATTGAAATTTTGTTTTTTAGTTTGTTTTTTTTTACTACTCAGGCATCACCTGACAAAGGATGATAATAAAGTTTATTGAGCTATTACTGAGAAGCCAAGTTAGTCTTTTCCCAATGTTGTTAATTGGTATGATGTTGTTCCTTCAAGCCTTGCTGCTATGTATTTTTTTCGTTCAAGTTTTGTTGATTAATTATAGTTTTGATTTTTGTGATTTGAATTTGAGTTTGATTTGGATTTGTTTGGTTTTTGTTTGGTGATTGGGTTTACTTTTTGAAATTTGATTTTGTGGGGTGAGTTTCCCTGAGAAAGCTCAAGGTGTGAAGTTTACAGGAAGTGGTCCTGCTCCAACTATAGAAAGACCTGCCAAAGCAGTATGTATCTCTCTGAATTTTGGTTTTTGTGTGTTACTTTATGTGTATAGTTCTTTTAGGAGTTTTAGAGTTGCATGGTATATGCAATTTGATTTTTGTTTCTTGTATGTTTTTAGGGTAACCTTGCTCACCACTTTGATTGGGTTGCCCATTCCTTTAGGATCAACATTGTTTATGGGACTGAGAGCATTGTCATTAAAAACTTGAGTTTCATCCACATAATACTATTTTATGTTGGAAGCAATTTTTCATGTGTGTTGGAAGTGAACTTAAACTGTAGTATGCTAACAAGGTTTATTGTTAATGATAGCATTTGTATTATTGGTGTGTTGGAAAGAGGTCACAGTTTTATGTTATTGATGGGACTTGCTGCAAGTATTATTTCAATAAGATTACTAAGCAACCAACATGAGCAAAATAAGAGAAGAACTCAAGGTTTATTGTTAGTATTAGAATTTTTAATTATTTGTCAGATAATTTGTTCACTATTTGTAAAATTGGCATTCAAATTAAAAGAACATGAAATTTATAGCCATAGAATAGAACCAGATTAAAGTCATACATTCAATGATGATGCCTCCTCTACTACAATACTAACACCAACTAATGTGGTTAGCCTTAACTCTTTGACATCTAATGGTCTTGTTTCCGGCTCATCTTCTATTACACCAATTATAGCCACTAATCATCAACGGTTGGTTTCTGTTTTATCTGGAACTCTATTTCCAATTCAATAGTGACTTCTAATACCACAGGAGTTGAACCAAACACTGTTATAACTGTGAGTACTGCACCCACATCTGACACATGAAGATCCGGAATAACACCTGATTCACTTGATTAAAACATTTCATTATGTTCTGCAAGTTTTTTTCTTATAACATCATTTCAATGTTGACTTATAAATTGGAAATTTCTCACTCCAGTGTTGAAAATCAAGCAAATTGTAACTCTACTTCTCCTTTCCTATTAATTTTTTCTATTAATTTTTTTAAAATGTTTAAAATGCCTATGTTGATGAATTATCACATTCAAAGGGCCGATTTGTTTAAATCCCAATAGGTATTTTAATATTTGAATCAAAATCAAATTTTATAATACTAAAGGGAAATATATATCTATTTTCCAAATAACTATTTGAGTTGAAAAAGTTTGGTTAATTATAATTGATTTATAAAATAAATTTTTTATTGCATATGTGGTTAGAATTTAATGCGTAATTATTATTTATATATTTTTAAGAGTATAATAATTTACTATAGAAAAGCGAGGTTTTAAGAACTGAGGACAATTTTCATGACTCAATTAAAAAACGCAATTTAATCTGTAATCAAACATTTTAATAATACAAATAAATGTCAATAAGACGTAATGATTATCAATTAAAAATATTCATGAACATAATCAACTTTAATGACAATTTAAATTTTACATTAAATTAAAAATTATTTTTTTATTACATCTAAATAGTTTTGTAATGACA
This sequence comes from Vicia faba, assembly GCA_948472305.1. Taxonomy (NCBI): domain Eukaryota; kingdom Viridiplantae; phylum Streptophyta; class Magnoliopsida; order Fabales; family Fabaceae; genus Vicia; species Vicia faba. Next base: position 52,005 of record CATIWC010002069.1, on the reverse strand, counting down.
TAGCTAATAATTATATATATAATTTATTTTTGGCTGAAGTAATAGATTGATAATAAAAACCATAATCTTAGTCCTTTTTTATTCTAATAATGTTACGTATATGTTAGAATGAGTATTTTACCAACGTATAATACACGTATATAATGAATACTCACAATTTTTTATTTATTTTGTTTTTGAAATTTCCACACAAATTCAATAATAAATTCATTTAAGTTATATTGAGTTTGAGGCAAAAAAAACTAGAATGTAATCTCCTATAAAAATATGAAACATATACAAAAATCCACAAAATCTCCTATAGTAATTATAATTAATCTCTTTTATAATTACATAATATGATTATAGAATATATTTATGTCATAAAATTATTTTTTTAAACCTATACATACCATTTTAATAAACATGTCACTAATATTTTAAAAACTCAATTTTTTTTAAAATTCTATTATATTTTATTGTAAAGACTATTCTTAACTATATATTAATAAATTTATACTTATATAAAAGTCAGTTTCTCTTTTTAAAATTTCAGTAATATATTTACAATAATTAAAACTATTATTCAAATATAATAAATTATATCAAAATTTCAATTTATAAAAAAATGTTTGTGTTTTTTTATGATAAAATGTTATCATTTATACTTCAAAAAAATGTTATAAATAATTTTTTGTGATAAAACAACATGAGACAATTATGATAGAAAAAGACATAAGTTTGTGTAAACATAAATTCATCATTCTTTTTACATTACTATAATGATGTATTATAATTTTATATAATTAATACACATAACATAGAGTTTTATCACCGCATAAAAAATAACTTTTGTATCTTTATAAAAATGTAGAAAATAAATTATGACAGGGTAATGTCATATATTTTATAGATTTGTAATATTTGTAAATTTGTAAATCTAAAATAAGTTTAATAAAATTTTAGAATTAACTCATTTTGATTGAACTGGGGTTTGTTAACTCATCTGGACTCACGGGTAGATGTGAACGTTTATATGAAATACCAACAGTAGACTGCTAATTTTAATATTCATCTTTTAAATCTTTTTTGTGGATGTTTAATATAATTGAAGTTAGAGAATCGGTTGCACGGTTAATTATATGTACGGATCAATGCTTAAAAAGAAAATACATATTATTAGTCTATATTTGTAACTATGCGAATGTTAACCAGATGAATTATAAATTCAAACTTTACAAATGATAAGTTGATAGACGTGTAATGAGAGCCCAGACAGGACCCGTGCGGTAGCACGAATTTCTTCCTAGTATAAATATATAAACTTCAAGCTACCCGGTAATGACACTATTAACCTTTTGATTAAATATTTTAATTACACTAATTGTAAGGATAAATTATTATTTTCCATTACTAAACTCTTTATATTGTTTTTGTATTAAATGCCGCTTACTTGGCACACCCACCACTTTTTTTTGATAACTTATAAATAATTTTTCTTATAAAACATAATTACATTATATATACTGATTGGAGTGCTTCTTCATTTATATTATGTACCTAACTTTAATCACATTTTGAATATTAACTTTATCACATTTTGATATTAAACCGTTGAGTTCTCAATTTACACGTATAATACTCAACACAACTTCCAAGGATTCATTCTCATTAAGTGCATCGTCTAGGATTCACTTTTGTTACCCTATATAAAACCTTCAAGGATGGAAAACCCTAACACAACTTCTCATCTTCATCGTTCACATCTGTAAACTCCATTATTATTCCATTCATTCTTCAAATTTCAAAAGCAAACGATTTTAAATTGGTTGAAATCAATCAAGATTTATGACTTCTTTAATCACGATTTAATCATCTATGTTATTTGTTTTAGGTTTACAATCAATTCACGGTTGAATCGTCTATGTTACTTTCTCAAGTCTACAAACCTAAGAGGGTCCCAAATCCCTACATGATTTCCTCTCCGGAAAAACCTATATCTCTGGGTAAACTCAAACCCTTTGAAATTCAATCCCAATTTAATTATCGTTTTAAATTTTTTTGAGAATTTGATTATTGAAGTTTTGTTTTTTAGTTTGTTTTTTAACTACTCAGGCATCACCTGACAAAGGATGATAATAAAGTTTATTGAGCTATTACAGAGAATCCAAGTTGGTCTTTTCCCAATGTTGTTAATTGGTATGATGTTGTTCCTTCAAGCCTTGCTGCTATGTATTTTTTTCGTTCAAGTTTTGTTGATTTATTATAGTTTTCATTTTTGTGATTGGAATTTTAGTTTGATTTGGATTTGTTTTATTTTATTTTTGGTGATTGGGTTTACTTTTTGAAATTTGATTTTGTGGGGAGAGTTTCCCTGAGAAAGCTCAAGGTGTGAAGTTTACAGGAAGTGGTCCTACTCCAACTACAGAAAGACCTGCCAAAGTAGTATGTACCTCTCTGAATTTTGGTTTTTGTGTGTTACTTTATTTGTATAGTTCTTTTATGAGTTTTAGAGTTGCATGGTATATGCAATTTGATTTTTGTTTCTTGTATGTTTTTTAGCGTAACCTTGCTCACCACTTTGATTGGGTTGCCTATTCCTTTAAGATCAACCCTGTTTATGGGACTGAGAGCATTGTCATTAAAAACTTGAGTTTCATCCACATAATACTATTTTATGTTGGAAGTAATTTTTCATGAGTGTTGGAAGTAATTTTTCATGAGTGTTGGAAGTGAACTTAAACTGCAGTATACTAACAAGGTTTATTGTTAGTGATAGCATTTGTATTATTGGTGTGTTGGAAAGAGTTCACAGTTTTATGTTTTTGATGGGACTTGCTGCAAGTATTATTTCAATAAGATTACTAAGCAACCAACATGAGCAAAATACGAGAAGAACTCAAGGTTTATTGTTAGTATTAGCATTTTTAATTATTTGTCAGATAATTTGTTCACTATTTGTAAAATTGGCATTCAAATTAAAAGAACATTATAGCCATAGAATAGAACCAGATTAAAGTCATACATTCAATGATGATGCCTCCTCTACTACGATACTAACACAGACTAATGTGGTTACCTCCAACTCTTTGACATCTAATGGTCTTGCTTCCGACTCATCTTCTATTACACCAATTATAGACACTAATCATCAACAGTTGGTTTCTGTTTTATCTGGAACTCTATTTCCAATTCAATAGTGACTTCTAATACCACAGCAGTTGAACCAAACACTATTATAACTGTAAGGACTGCACCCACATCTGTCACATGAAGATCCGGAATAACACCTTATTCACTTGATTAAAACATTCCATTATGTTTTGCAAGTTTTTTTCTTATAACATCATTTCAATGTTGACTTATATATTGGAAATTTCTCACTCCAGTGTTGAAAATCAAGCAAATTGTAAGTCTACTTCTCCTTTCCTGTTACATTTTTTGGAAATGTTTAAAATTCCTATGGTTGATGAATTATCACATTCAAAGTGCCGATTTGTTTAAATCCCAATAGAAATTTTAATATTTGAATCAAAATCAAAATTTATAATACTAAAAGGAAATATATATCTATTTTCCAAATAACTATTTGAGTTGAAAAAGTTTGCTTAATTATAATTGATTTATAAAATAAATTTTTTATTGCATATGTGGTTAGAATTTAATGCGTAATTATTATTTATCTATTTTTAAGAGTATAATAATTTACTATAGAAAAGCCAGGTTTTAAGAACTGAGGACAATTCTCATGACTCAATTAAAAAACGCAATTTTCTCTGTAATCAATCATTTTAGTAATACAAATAAATGTCAATAAGACGTAATGATTATCAATTAAAAATATTCATGAACATAATCAACGTTAATGACAATTTAAATTTTACATTAAATTGAAAATTATTTTTTTATTACAGCTAAATAGTTTTGTAATGACATAGATAATAATTATATATATAATTAATTTTTGGCTGGAGTAATAGATTGATAATAAAAACCATAATCTTAGTCCTTTTTTTATTCTAATAATGTTATATATATATATATATATATATATATATATATATATATATATATATATATATATATATATATATATATATATATATATATATATATATATATATATATATATATATATATATATATATATATATATATATATATTTATATATATTAGAATGAGTATTTTTATAGCTCCACTTTGATTTACCATTAGTAAATATATTTCATTTTGACGGAGTTAATGTATCATATTCGAACCAAGATATAATACACATATATAATGAATACTGTCAATTTTTTATTTATTTATTTTTTTGAAATTTCCACACAAATTCATTAATAAATTCATTTAAGTTATATTGAATTTGAGACAAAAAAAAACTAGAATGTAATCTCCTCTAGAAATATGAAACATATACAAAAATCCATAAAATCTCCTATAGTAATCATAATTAATCTCCTTTATAATTACATAATATGATTATAGAATATATTTATGTCATAAAATGATTTTTTTTAACCTATACATACCATTTTAAGAAACATGTCACTACTATTTTAAAAACTCAACTTTTTTTAAATTCTATTAAATTTTATTGTAAAGACTATTCTTAACTATATATTAATTAATTTATACTTATATAAAAGTGAGTCTTTCTTTTTAAAATCTTAGTAATGTATTTACTATAATTAAAACTATTTTTAAAATATAATAAATTATATCAAAATTTCAATTTATCAAAAAATGTTTGTGTTTTTTTATGATAAAATGTTATCATTTATACTAAAAAAATGTTATAAATAATTTTTTGTGATAAAACAACATGAGACAATTATGATAGAAAAAGACATAAGTTTGTTATGTAAACATAAATTCATCATTCTTTTTACATTTCTATAATGATGTATTATAATTTTATATAATTAATACACATAACATAGAGTTTTATCACCGCATAAAAAATAACTTTTGTCTCTTTATAAAAATGTAGAAAATAAATTATGACAGGGTAATTTCATACATTTTATAGATTTGTAATATTTGTAAATTTGTAAATCTAAAATAAGTTTAATAAAATTTTAGAATTAACTCATTTTGATTGAACTGGGGTTTGTTAACTCATCTGGACTCACGGGTAGATGTGAACGTATCTATGAAATACCAACAGTAGACTGCTAATTTTAATATTCATCTTTTAAATCTTTTTTTGTGGATGTTTAATATAATTGAAGTTAGAGAATCGGTTGCACGGCTAATTATACGTACGGATCAATGCTTAAAAAGAAAATACATATTATTAGTCTATATTTGTAACTATGCGAATGTTAACCAAATGAATAATAAATTCAAACTTTACAAATGATAGTTTGATAGACGTGTAATGAGAGCCCAGACAGGACCCGTGCGGTAGCACGAATTTCTTCCTAGTATAAATATATAAACTTCAAGCTAACCGGTAATGACACTATTAACCTTTTGATTAAAAATTTTAATTACACTAATTGTAAGGATAAATTATTCTTTTCCATTACTAAACTCTTTATATTGTTTTTGTATTAAATGCCGCTTACTTGGCACACCCACCATTTTTTTTGATAACTTATAAATAATTTTTCTTTTAAACATAATTACATTATATATACTGATTGGAGTGCTTCTTCATTTATATTATGTACCTAACTTTAATCACATTTTGAATATTAACTTTATCACATTTTGATATTAAACCGTTGAGTTCTCAATTTACACGTATAATACTCAACACAACTTCCAAGGATTCATTCTCATTAAGTGCATCGTCTAGGATTCACTTTTGTTACCCTATATAAAACCTTCAAGGATGGAAAACCCTAACACAACTTCTCATCTTCATCGTTCACATCTGTAAACTCCATTCTTATTCCATTCATTCTTCAAATTTCAAAAGCAAGCGGTTTTAAATTGGTTGAAATCAATCAAGATTTATGACTTCTTTAATCACGATTTAATCATCTATGTTATTTGTTTTATGTTTACAATCAATTCACGGTTGAATCATCTCTGTTACTTTCTCAAGTCTACAAACCGAAGAGGGTCCCAAATCCCTCCATGATTTCCTCTCCGGAAAAACCTATATCTCTGGGTAAACTCAAACCCTTTGAAATTCAATCCCAATTTAATTATCGTTTTAAATTTTTCTGAGAATTTGATTATTGAAGTTTTGTTTTTTAGTTTGTTTTTTGACTACTCAGGCATCACCTGACAAAGGATGATAATAAAGTTTATTGAGCTATTACTGAGACGCCAAGTTGGTCTTTTCCCAATGTTGTTAATTGGTATGATGTTGTTCCTTCAAGCCTTGCTGCTATGTATTTTTTTCGTTCAAGTTTTGTTGATTTATTATAGTTTTCATTTTTGTGATTGGAATTTTAGTTTGATTTGGATTTTTTTTATTTTATTTTTGGTGATTGGGTTTAATTTTTGAAATTTGATTTTGTGGGGAGAGTTTCCCTGAGAAAGCTCAAGGTGTGAAGTTTACAGGAAGTGGTCCTACTCCAACTACAGAAAAACCTGCCAAAGTAGTATGTACCTCTCTGAATTTTGGTTATTGTGTGTTACTTTATGTGTATAGTTCTTTTATGAGTTTTAGAGTTGCATGGTATATGCAATTTGATTTTTGTTTCTTGTATGTTTTTTAGCGTAACCTTGCTCACCACTTTGATTGGGTTGCCCATTCCTTTAGGATCAACCCTGTTTATGGGACTGAGAGCATTGTCATTAAAAACTTGAGTTTCATCCACATAATACTATTTTATGTTGGAAGTAATTTTTCATGAGTGTTGGAAGTGAACTGAAACTGCAGTATACTAACAAGGTTTATTGTTAGTGATAGCATTTGTATTATTGGTGTGTTGGAAAGAGTTCACAGTTTTATGTTTTTGATGGGACTTGCTGCAAGTATTATTTCAATAAGATTACTAAGCAACCAACTGTTTCCAGTGATTTCTGGTAAACAACCGCTAGTCTTTCAAACTATCGAATAATCTTTCTTACTGTTATTCAATCCCTCTGGTAACTCACAGGATCAACTAGATTGATCCTAGGACTCCTTGGATATTAAGGTTACTCTCACAATCGGACAATTATTCATGGTTGATATTGTATAAGTGTTTGGCTTATTTCGATCTCTCTCTCTAAGAGTCTAAAGATGTAATCAAAATGTGTATGAAAACTAAGTTATACGAATAAATGCTAATTGTAATGCTGAATTGTAAAGACATATAAAACTGCATGAAAATGAAGTAAATGGTTTCGACTTACAAAAACGGTTAACATAAAGAGTTTCTGGAACATAAAAGTTTTAAAAGAAGGAGAAAACGTTTAATGCAAGAAATCTATAAATGATTTTAAGTAAAAGTATGCGTTCGAAGGACAAGACTTGAATGCAAAGGTATGGAAAATGTGATAGCTTTCAGAAATATAAAATGCTCGAAACATAAAGAAGATAATAAAATGTAAAACTTTGAGGAAGAGACTTCGAAATGAAAAGACTGTAGATAAGAAACTTGTAAATGTTGTTTGACAAAAGGAATAAAGGAAGTACTGGAAATGGTAAAAAGGTTTTCACTAAATTAGAAATACATGGTGCTATCATACATACATTTCTCTTGCATTCGTTTCCCTTGCCATGTGGTAGTTTGAATGTTATTGAGTATTTTGTATAATAGATATGACACACTGAAATCCTAATACTAAGACTTCTATTTATACTAATTCGACCCTAACGGTCTCGCTATAGGATTATGCCACGTTTCGAACATGCAAGACAATGCTTCTTTCATCTTTCCACGTGTCCCCAAATGCTCCAACACATAACTTTCAAACTTTGAAAGTCCCGCTTCCATTTGAATTTTAAATGCTTTGGTGTTTCTCCGTTTCGAGCGCTTTTCCCAAACATAGCCTCGTTGTTGTTTCGAGACTCCTTTAGATAAGTTCCCATAATTGCCGCTCGAAGCTTCAAGCTTTGACACACTTATTCGAAACACTGCTTCTGCAACTTCGAAATATGGCGTTTAATTCCATTTCGATCAGAACGTTTAACTCTTTTGGCTTCCAAATAACATTATCAAAATCTTCAGCCAACAAATTGCCCCTTTAAAATATGTATTTCGATTCCTTTGAGAAATACCTATTTTAAACATTTACACAAGATTTTGATAGGACTTTCGAATCATCGTAACATTTAATGCATTTGACTCCAGTCACATCAATCACAGCACCTTTTGGATTCCTTAACCGCCCGGAGTCACTTCACAGCATGGTGCAGTTATAAGTAATGATTATCTTTTAAATCACGCCTATTACCTATATCAACTTCACGCCACCTCTTCATCACACCAACCCATGATCTCCACGTATCACACTTCTATTCAGTGGATGCTTAAACTTCCCCATTATAAAACATCAACTTAATCTTCTTCTTTCCTTTTCACACTCTAAACCTTTCATACTCTGAATTTTTACCCTCCTTCTCTCATAAAACAATCTAAGCTTTCAAACAACAAAAATGTCTTCTTCTACTTCATCCCAACTCAAGAAAGTCTCCAAGAAGAAAGGAAAAACTACAGGAGCTACCATGGAGAGTAAAATCATCACCATTCAAGGCCAATCTGCTCTTGCTCCTCAAATGATTTCCAAAGAAAAAGAAATGTTGTACGCATCACAGGTACTCATTCCTACCCACATTGCTGGTAAGAGGTTAGCCTTAAATGGCCCTCTTACGGTTTTAGAAATATTAAAGGACACCAGGACAATTTTTCCCGTCTGTTATAGCTTCAAACCTTTATTCAACAAAATGGATGCCCCTAGGGCAGTAGAATCTCCTAGTTCAAATACTGTAGAAACCCCAACTGTTCCTCCCAAGGACCCCTTTGTTTTGGATTATGTAAAAAGCAATTTTAAACCCTTTAGATCTTGCCCTACTTCTGATATCGCTTATCAAAATTGGTTCACAAAAGTAGAAGCCAAGAAATCCCAGCAATGGGAAGAATTAGGCATTTATAACCTGATTAAGCTATCGAAACCTGGATTCACCTACAGCCATCCTCTGCTATTCGCGTCCCTTTATTTCTGGGACAGTACCTACAACACTTTCCATCTCCCAGGTGGAATGATCACCCCCACCTTCTTCGATATAGCGGCCATTACTGGGCTGTCGCCAGTGGGAGAAACTTATGTTCCTGACAACGAAGAGCACTCAAGCATAATTGACTTCGAAGTCAAGCTAGCCAGCTTTTCCAAATTTATCAGTCATTATCATGCTGAAGGGGACAATGTGTCTGACGTATAGCACATTGCTTTCTTAACCCTGTGGCTGTCTAGATACGTTTTCTGCAGTAGATCCCTGCAGGTAGCTAGTAGGTTCATTCCTCTAGCTAGGGATTTACATGAAAATCGAAAAGTGTGCCTAAGTGAATTATTCTTAGTTGACCTATATGAAAGCCTGAGGTCAGCTGTTTCGAGCCTCAAATCCCACACCTCCAAAAACATTTTATTAGCTGGCCCATTTTGGTTACTCCAACTATGGCTAAATGCCATGTTCGAACCTTCCTTATCAACCGCCAATACCATTGATGAGCAAGATTCTGAAATAAGTGATAGGATAGTCGAAGGCACTAGGCTTCGAAGACTAACTCCTAATGATGACAAAGATGACTTCAAGGTTCAATTTTCGAAGTACATCATGATATTCTCCAAAAGGCATAAGTTCGAAGAGAGCATGGCGCCTTTTGCTTCGAGGGCTCATGGACCTTCTTGGTTCACCATGGCTCTCTCAGAAGCCATCAAGAGCAAGGAGATTCAGGATGTATGGAGAGCTTTCTTGCTGCCTAGACTCATCTCTTCAAGGATAACCCCAGCCAAGAACCAAATTCTTCTCTTTGCCTACCAACCAAACTTCGTTTCGAGGCAGTTTGGCTTATGCCAACTGATTCCTGAACCTTTGTTCCAAATTGAGAGCGCCATCACTTCTGGACGAACTTTCAAGGCAAGGGAAGCCAAAATCCAGCAAGAACAATATCAAGGCTTTGCCTAATTTGAGCTGATAGCCTTCGAACCTACCCATCTCGCGGCTAAAGGATTTCTGGAGTGGTGGATTAAGTTTTATCAAACTTATATGTTCGATACACTTACAATTCGACAGAAACTAATTGATGCCTTCGATGTGCAGGTACCGACAAAGAAAGGTATGTTTACTCATGCCAAAGAGATTAAAGCTTTTCAAAATTATTTTGAAACTACTTACGACCCCACGCGCTTGGATTCCAATGTGCATCAAGCAGCTGAGACCTTGAAGGAAAAATTTAAACAAAAAGTTTCTAAGCTAAAACTTCCTTCAGGGCTGTCACCTGAGGATAGGTATAGGTTGGCATTCGAAATGCATCCACCTAAATTTCCCAGATTACCTACCTCAGAACTGGCTCTGGCTTGGTTTCCCCCATATCCATGGTGGTTTACTTACAAAGAGATGTTCAAATATCTTCAAAGGAAACCAAAGCCATCTGAGACTATGACATGGGCTCGATACTGGCTTCATGATTTCCCAAGACACCTTCGATACGACCTTTCTGCCATGTCAATTAAATCTGATCAAGGCACAAGTGCGAATGCTTGGGAAAAATCCCAAATGTCTTTTATTTTCCATATCTTTAACCTTTGCTTTAATTGTTTTGATTTTCAGCTATCAGGATAAAGACAGCTGCCTCGAAATCGAAGGAAGGGAGTGCCTCTCAAGCCTCCATCGAAACTACTGAAAAAGCTAATCCACCCGAAACAACTACTACTGCTGCAACTACAACAACAACAATAACGCCAACAACAACAAGTGCTCCAATTCCAACGGTAATCACTTAGCCTTGACGTTTCGAATTCACTCAAGCTTTGTGGTTTATATCTAACTTTTCATTAAAATTCTTTCAGACCAACAAGCTTCCTCCTACTACTCCCAAGAAGCGGAAATTAAGCACTACTGGGGAAGACCACAAGGCTGGAGGAAACTCAAATACTGCTTCGAAGAAGAAGCCAAAGAAAGATACTCCTAAAAGCACTGTTCCGACTAGTGTCTCTGGACTCGATTCCAGGGATGCTGCTCCCTTACCTAAATCCAAAAATACACCTTCGACCTCCAACCCACCGTTGGAACGTATAGCTAGTAACCTCTCCTCTGAGGGTCCACAGGTAAATCGAACTTCTAAAAATTGTTTCCAATACTAACTTCTTATTACCTTGGTGAATGTTTTTAACATTCTGCTGTTCCTTGCAGAATATTTTGAATCCCACTTCCACCATTTCGACCTCACCATCCAGAGCTGCTGCTCCGCTCAACTCCTCTCCTCAAGGAGATTCCAGCAACTTGGTCCAAAACAAAGGTTCCTCCAATGTGGCGGTTCTGGCTGGAACTTCTGAACAGCAGGATGATCAAGGTACCTCCATTCCTCTGAAAGAGGTGAACGAAACAATACTTCAAACGTCTGCAGAGGATTCGCAAAGGGCTCTTCAAAAGTCCCCTCTTGAAACTCTTCAAGAGGACCCAAAGGACACTCAGACTGAAGAAGAGAAAGCTGATTCTGGGCAAGGAGCCGGAGAATCTGCAGACGAAGAATCTGAGGAGGAAAATGCCAATGACGAGGAAAATGTCAATGACGGTTCGACTGCTGGGACGGAGTCTAACGCAAATAGCGGCGAAAGGGATGGTATCGAAGTGGTAGATTTGGACGAGGATGAAGAAGACCAAGAGCACGAAGCAAATGAAGGGGATGGTGATGCAATCAACGAAACCCTAGAGGTTGAAACAAACGTGGTTTCCCTACGCGTGGAATTCCCCCAATCCTCTCCGTCTCGAATGACTGACGAGGAACTGGCACTTCTGAGGCGAAATGACCCCATTGGGTACATGAAGGCAAAGTTGGCTCAGAGGGACGTCCCACTCGCTAGGGCTGGCACAAGTTCAACCAGCTATCCTCTTCCCACAGATGAAAGAGTTGTTCTTCTCAACAAAATTAGGAGAACTATTCTCAATGTGGATATATTCGAAGTGCTTAAGCAAGATAGTACTGCTTGCTATACTATGAAGGAGCTGCTTACAAAGGTCAATCTTTCCACCTGCTCCTTGTCAGTTAGTACTCTCTTGTTCGACCTTCAGAATTTGCTGGACAACATAACTGGCTACCTTCTCCAAGACGAATCTGCTGCCAAGAAGGTTCAAGAGAAACGCATTGCCATGGATGCCGCTTATGAACAAGCTTCGAAACTTTCTCAAGAAGCTAAGGATCAAGCTATGCATCTGAAGCAGGTGAAAACTGAATATGAGGCTCGAGCTGAGTCCATTCTTATTTGGGAAAGGCAGATTCTGGAACTTCAGCAGAAAGTTAAGGAGGCTAAGGAAGAACAACTAGCCTTCAAAACTAATCCTGCAGGTAGCCAATTCGAAGAGCTTCTCAACCAGGGGCTTGCAGAAATGGAGACTGCAGAACAACTTAAAGGAGAAGTGGCAACCTTGGAAGGTGCCAGGTGGTTCGCTCAGCAGAAACTTGAAACATTTCGAAGCACCTTTAATCGATTGAAAAATAATGCTTATTTCTAGATTTTGATGTTTATTTGACTATGATTTTGGTTTCTTACATGTAATATTCGAACAACGCCATTTTGGCATTCTATCTTGCCATCTTGGCTTTTTATAATATTTTGTTTACGTTGTTACTATTCGAATCTCCCGTAGGCTTGGCTTATATTTCTTTAAATATTTCCCATTAACCTTTAGGACACGTTTATCATCTAAGAGTTCTTCAACTTCGTATGCATTGTTTGAGAACACTTTTAATATTCGAAAAGGTCCTTCCCAATGAGGTGACCATTTACCTAACGCTTTATTCTTCTTATCCATAGGCAATATGACTCTCCAAACTAAGTCATTAATAATGAATACTTTTTTCTTCACCCTTTTATTGTATGTTCTGGCCACTCTTTCTTTTTGCCTCATCAAAATTTCCAACGCATGTAATCTAATTTCGTCCAACTCAACTAATTCATTCATCATCATTTCCCAATATAATGCAGTTGGGATTTCGTTTTGTATCTGAATTCGCACTGATTGCAGATGAATTTCTACTGGTAACACTGCATCATGACCAAATGTAAGTTGGAAAGGCGTAGTGTTAGTAGCTTCCTTAGGAGATGTTCTACAGGCCCATAACACTTGGTCCAGAGTTTTGTGCCAATTTCTTGACCTCTTGCCAATATGCTTCTTGATTAATCCTATTATTACTTTATTTGCTGCTTCGACTTGTCCGTTTGCTTGAGCATAATATGGTGTTGATGTTAACAATCTAAACCCCATTTCTTGGGCAAATCCTTGCATCTTTCTACCAGTAAATACAGAGCCTTAGTCTGTAGTTATGCTTTCTGGCAATCCAAACCTATAGATAATGTGCTTTTGTATAAATTCAATAATTGCCTCTTGATCAGCAACTACCAGAGGTATAGCTTCGATCCATTTGGTAAAATAATCTACTCCCACCAAGATGTATTTCTGTCCTTTGGACGAAGCAGGATTTATTTCTCCTATCAAATCCAATGCCCATCCTCTAAATGGCCATGGCTTGATGATCGAATGCAGCTCACTTGCAGGGGCATGTTGAATTCCTGCATGTTTCTGACATTCCTCACATCCTTTAGCAAAGTCTATGCAATCTTTGAGCATGCTAGGCCAATACAAACCGTATCGAAATAGCAACCATTTCATTTTATGGCCTGCTTGGTGTGCCCCACATGCCCCATTATGGACTTCAGACAATGCTAAATATGCCCCACTCTCTCCTAGGCATTTCAATAATACACCCTCTTGGGTCTTTTTGAACAATTCGTTCCCCATGAGGAGATATGACAATGCTCTATATTTTGTTTTTCTGTCCACCTTTAGAGTTGGGTCTGCTAAATAACTCTTCAATGGACTTCGCCAATCTGCATCTGACAAAGTATTTATGGCTAGTATTTCGAATCCCTGTTTCTCAGCATATCCCAATCTCATACTTTCCAGATCCGATGGTGTGAATCTAGTAGCCATAACTTTTCCCCTCAATTCGACCAAATCCTTAAAGTTCTTGGTAGACACTTTATAACCTGAAGCCAACTGCGCTAAGTCATTTGCTTCTTGGTTCTCTATTCTTGGTATGTGTTGAATATCCATGTATTCAAATTTCTTTAATAGCCTATTGACTATGACGAAGTATACCATTAAATTTTCCTTTATGCACTTGTATTCCTTTGTGATTTGTTTGACCACTAATTCAGAGTCTCCTTTAATTTCGACTCTGGTTGCCCCCAATTCCAACAAAGCTTCAAGTCCAACAATGAGCGCTTCATACTCAGCTTCGTTGTTCGAACAACGAGGACCATCTAATTTATACTTGAATTTTGTTGGAATTCCTTCAGGAGAAATTAGAAGGACTCAAACACCACTTCCATTCATGTGGGTTGAACCATCAAAGTACAATTTCCATGGTTGCATTTCGATGTAACTCACGCTTGTCTGCTCAATCAACGAATGGTCCACAATGAAATCAGAAATCACTTGACCTTTCATAGCTTTTAAAGGCATGAAAGTCAATGAATATTCTGTTAAGGCTAAAGCCCACTTGCCAACTCTGCTATGCATTATTGGCTTTGAAAGCATATGTTTAATGACATCGAAGTGAGATGAAACATAAACATCAACAGGTTTTATATAATACTTGAGTTTCATACAAGAGAAATACAAACAGAGACATAGCTTTTATAAATTGCTATATCTGGTCTCTGCATCATTTAGCACTCTACTTAAATAGTATATGGCTCTTTCGACGCCATTGCTATCCTCTTGTGCTAGCATACTACCTATACTAACTTTAGAGGCAGATATGTACAATCTCATGGGCTTCCCCCATGATGGTGGAGACAAAATAGGAGGCTGAGAAAGATATTCTTTTATTTTGCCAAACGTCTCCTGGTGAGCTTCGTTCCATTCGAAGGCTTGACCTTGCTTCAGACGAAGTAACGGAGAGAAAGCTTGGGTTCTTCCACTCAGGTTCGAGATGAATCTTCTGAGGAAGTTAATTTTCCCTAGCAGAGATTGCAACTCCCTTTTTGACACAGGTGCTTTCGTCTCCATTATGGCTTTGGTTTTGTTCTGGTTGATTTTGATTCCTTTCTTGTGGACCACAAAACCAAGAAAATCTCCAGCCTGCACAAAAAATGCACATTTAAGGGGATTCATCTTTAAGCCATGTTTTCTCATTCGCTCGAATGATTGGCTTAAATGATGCAAATGTGTTTCTGCAGATATAGATTTGATGACTATATCGTCAATATACACCTGCATGAAGGTTTCAATGAAATCATGAAAAATTGAATTCATTGCCCTTTGATAAGTTGCCCCAGCATTCTTTAAACCAAAAGGCATCACCACCCATTCGTAGGTTCCTAAGGCTCCTGGGCAACGAAATGCTGTTTTTGCAACATCTTCTTCAGCAATGAAAATCTGGTTATACCCAAAGTATCCATCTAACATACTCAAGTATTCGAACCCTACAGCAGAATCTACTAGCATTTCTGCCACGGGCATGGAATATTCATCCTTAGGGGTTGCAGTGTTTAAATCCCTAAAATCTATGCAAATTCTTAAAGAACCATTTTTCTTAATAACTGGTACTATGTTTGCTAACCATTCAACGTACCTTGTTGTTCTGATGAATTTGCAGCGCAGCAAGCTTTCGATCTCAGTTTTAATTTTTGTGAGAACCGCTGGTGCAAACCTTCTGGGAGTTTGTTTGATGGGCCTCTTGCCATCTTTGATTGGCAGTCTGTGTTCGACCAATTCCCTCTTTAAACCAGGCATCTCATCATAATCCCATGCGAAGCAATCTTTGTTTTCCTTAAGGACTTCGATCACTTTCTTCTTGAGGCTTGGGCTAAGTTTAGCACTTATGTAAGTTACTCTTTTCGTTTTTTCATCCCCTAAGTTGACTTCTTCGAGCGGATCCTGTGCCATCATTTTGACACCTGAGTTTATGGGGTCCCTTTCGAAGCCTAAGGGTTCTTTATCATAGATGGCATCCAACCTTTGATCCATCTCAAATTCTTTGAAGGGTGAGCATTTCGAACCCTCCCCACTAACTTCATTCGTCTTTATAGTTGATTTATTTATTTCAGCCTCTAAGGCCGCTTTTGATTCGTTCTCAGCCATATAGGCCGAAATCCTTTCGAAAAAGGTAGACTCAGTCATGGCTAAGGTTGTCGAAGTCCCAGCCTGCTGGCCGTTTTTGTATAGTGCTTTCGACTTCCTCTTCTTCACTGATTATTGCTCTATCCCAGTAAAGGCCATCATGGCGAAGGGTCATGTAGTAATGGGCGTTTCTAGTTTCATTAATCTCATCATTTGGAACACATGGAGCAATCTTTGCCAGATTTTTATCATAATCCCTTTTGTCAACTAAATTGACAGTTGACATAAAGTAACTCTGGTCTGCTTCGATGTTTTCCACGATTCCATCATCTCTCCACAGAACTAGTCGTTGATGCATAGACGAAGGAACTGCCCCCACGCCATGGATCCACTCTCTTCCCAGCAGCAGGTTATAGTTGGCCTTGGCTTCGATCACCATAAACATGGTGGGCCTGCAACTTGAGCCTATTGTCAATTCCAACTGGACCACCCCCAGTGTTTTGCCCACTTTTCCCTCATAATTGGACAGAACCATATTATGGGGCTTGATATCTCCTTCGCGGATCTGTAATCTTTTTAGCATGAAATGGGGTATCAAATTGACTGCAGCACCCCCATCCACTAGAACTTTGTTCACACCATGGACACCCACTTTCGCCCGAATGAAAAGTGGCTTGAGATGATTCTTCATTGCTGGTTCTGGACGTTCGAAGAACGCATTTTGTTCCTCAACAGCCCCATTGTCCATCATGTAGTAGCACACGGGCCTATGTTTCATTAAATCTGTGGTGTCTTCCTCCTCATATTCATTGATTTCGGTTTCCTGCCCGAATTCGCAGGGAAGCACAGACACCATGTTACAGTTCAAGTTGAATGAAGACTCCCCCTCCGATTCGAAGTTATCTGTTATCATATCTTCGTCCTCTTCCGAGCCTGGAGTGTATTCCTTTGGTTCCTCGCGTTGTTCTTCAGAGAAGAGCCTCCTATTGACTGGAGGTTTATCTTCAGTTTGATTTTTTGGTTTGTTGGTGCTAGATTCACCTTGGTTTTTTGTCGAAGTATCCCCTTTGTCTGCCACAGCTT
The DNA here is from genome assembly GCA_948472305.1 of Vicia faba. NCBI lineage: Eukaryota > Viridiplantae > Streptophyta > Magnoliopsida > Fabales > Fabaceae > Vicia > Vicia faba. The sequence goes on along the minus strand of CATIWC010002069.1, from coordinate 34,705 downwards.
CTCTCTCAGCCTTTCGAATCCTTTGTTGTCTACGCCACTGGGATCTTGACATGGGGTTCCTTCCTTTGTAATTCTCTAATCTCACTTCCTCCCTTTTTTGTGTGTTGAATTGCCTCCTGTATGTCACAGCATGGCGTGCATTTCGTTCAGCATTCCTCCATCTATCTTTGCCTTTGTCATTTCTGACTTGTAACCATCTATCGGTTGGCACTTCAGCAGGGAGTTTGAAAGTCACTCTTCGAGCAGCTTTGAGGTGAGGGCTATCAGGCCTTCGCTGTTTGTGTCTGCTGTCGAAACGTGGGCCCATCTAGGCAGTTTCTTGATGGTTCCAGCAAGGGGCGAAGGGAATCGTTTCGAAGGCTCTGGCCATGCTTTGGTCATACACAGCAGAACACCTTGGGCAAATCAAACACTTGGTTGCCCCTTTGTAGCAGCGAAAAACAAACTCCAGCAAACTCTCTCCAGCCTTGGGATAACACCTAAAAACCTGGTTATCCTGGCGCCAATTGTTGCCAGATCGAGCCCTCTGTACCCTTTTGAAATTCGCAGCAATTCTTTGGTTGCAGAGGATGCTGCACCTAGGGCACAATATCATGCATGAATCTCCTTTGTGGCATGTCATGAGATAATATTTGAGACTAGCATCTCCAGTGTGATTATCCCCCATTCTGTACTTTTCTTTTTCTAAGTATTTTTCCACTTCCTCCATCTCAGAGCGAGGCCTTTCCATGTCCACCATATTTATTTCCACATCCCCCTCTTTAGTTTCATCATCACCCCATCCTGTGGGCTTTATATCTTCAATCTGGACCTTCGAACTCTCTGGGGCAGAATATTTGACCAGATAGTCAAATTTTCCACTGGGTTCCCCTAGAGTGTCCCATATTTCCTTCTGAGGGGGAATTGGCTGCGTGATTTGGACTTTCTCCAATTCCAGCCTCAAGCCTTCAGTGACTTGTGTTAATCCTTCGTTTTGATTCCCTTGGCCTTCAGTAGCCTGGGTTTCTCCTGCAACAGCCACAGGTGCAGCAATCGAAGTGTCTGGCGTATTCTGGATGTCTTCAGTGACCTCCTCGCTAACTTCGACCATCACCCAGTTTTCGACTCCAGTATCCTTCTCTTCTGTTAGGGCGTCGCTTCGATCAGTTTCCACCATGTTGACCTCTCCAATGCATGCAGGCTCGGAGTAGTTGGTGTCTGCGACGTCCAAAGGATCTTCGTCCACTTTCATCTTCACCTTATCAGCAAACTTTAGTCTGCCATCTTTGATCGTGTTTTGAATCAAATCCCTGAAAAGAAAACATTGTGAGGTCTTGTGGCCCAGGAAAATATGATATTTGCAAAATCCCCTCTTCTTTCTCTGATCCAAAGGAGGTATTTTGACATTTGATGGCACAATTAGTTGGCCATCCTTGACAAGCAAGTCAAAAATTTCGTCACATTTGGTGACGTCGAAGGTATAAACCTTCTTTGGAAATTTGTCACTTTTCTCATTTTCAACAATATCTTTCCCTTTTGTGGGAACTAACATTTTGCAGGAGTAAGGCGGGGCCTGTTTTAATTCAGCGAGGTCGATTTCGACCTCTTCGAATTCGAATTCAGGATATTCTTCTACTTCCTCAGTCCCAACATAGGAAATCCTTTCTTTCTTGCTATTCTTAAAGACTCTGGCTTTTTCGGCCTTTAGTCTTTCGACCTGTCGAACCCTATCGGCTAACTGAGCCATATCCCTCAAATACTGAGTGTCTAGTTTCTTTCGAATAGAATAATCCAAGCCACCAGCGGCCATTTCGACTAACTCATGTTCAGGCACTACTGTGTAACATCTGGATTTCAACAGCCTAAATCTGTTCAAATAATCATCTATGGGTTCGGTGAACTTTCTCTTAACACTGGCCAATTCCTTCAAACTTATTTTCGATTGTCCCATGTAAAATTGTTCATGGAATAATCTCTCTAAGAGAGTCCAAGTGTCAATAGACCCAGGAGGCAAGGTGGTAAACCATGTGAAGGCGTTTTTTGTCAAGGAACTTGGGAAGTATTTGATCCTGAGATCTTCATTATTGGCTATATCTCCCGCTTTGGTTAGGTATCTCGCTATGTGTTCGACTGTTGACTCATTGGTATCCCCAGCGAACTTTGTAAATTTAGGGACTTTATATCCCCTTGGTAAATCAGTATGCATTATACAATCCAATATAGGAGAAGCGTAATTTGGCCTCCTCATTCCTGTGTTGAGGCCATTCTGGGCCATGATCCTCTCTATCATGGTGGTTAGGTTGTTTTCTGCCAGGATGTTATCGTTTCGAATCCTATGAACGACGGCATCGGCATCTTGATTTCGACCAACCAAAACAACTCCCCTAGGTTGTTCTTCTCGAAATTCTGGGGCTTCTGGCCTTTCGATCCTTGCCCCTGGTTCCATAACTTCCCTTTGTGGAGCCGGGATTATTGGGGCTTCTAATCTTGGTGCCCTGGCCCCTAAGTTAACTTCTTCTCTGGGTGGTCTATAAATTGGGTCGTTAGCAATTTGTTCTATAACATGCATGTTTGTTCGAAATCCCGCCTGGTTCTGCCTACGCCTTTCTGTGGGAGCAAAGAAATCTGCTATTCGACTCATGTTATCAGCGCTTTCCCTGTTCGTCACAGTCACATTCTGCACTATTGGGGCAAATATTTCCTACATGGTTTGTGCTAACACCCCTATCATATTATGGTTACTGTCATCCATCAATTGCCTAAAAGCCAACTGGTTATCTGTGGTTAGGATAGGCAATGTGCTATAACCCACTGACCCTTGGTTATTTGTCATGAACTGATTCGCCCCAGACCCAGACCCTAGTTGTGGAGATGAATTCGATGTGGAATTGTGTAAACCTGCCATAAAAGATGTTGGCATTCCATATGAGGAATTTCTGATTCTATTCCCATCGAAACCGGGTGGTCTAGTTAATGGGGTGGCGAAGTGGGATTGTGTCCCTGGTGGTGGAACGAATCCCCCAGGGTAGCCCATAGTTCCAGTATTTCCTAAGATCGAACTATTAGTTGATATGCCACTTATTCCATTGGTGGCTATGTTACTGGTTGAAGATGCAACAGACTGTGCATTCGAAGGGATTACATTAGATGTTCCACTCGAAATGGACGCGTTAGTGCCTGTTGCATGTGGGCCACTTTGGTCCCCTTGTTGATTGTCTGAATTAGACATTCTGTCCAAACGTTTTCTTCTGGATAAAGGTTGGTTGCTGTTGGTTATCTTACCACTTCTCAGGTTCATAAAACAGCGAACTTCTTAGGTTCCAACGTTTTTGTAATGGTTACGTCTCGACAATCCTTAATTCTGATATCCAACTATTGGTCCCATCAGGTGTGCCAATTTGTTTCCAGTGATTTCTGGTAAACAACCGCTAGTCTTCCAAACTATCGAATAATCTTTCTTACTATTATTCAATCCCTCTGGTAACTCACAGGATCGACTAGATTGATCCTATGACTCCTTGGATATTAAGGTTACTCTCACAATCGGACAATTATTCATGGTTGATATTGTATAAGTGTTTGGCTTATTTCGATCTCTCTCTCTAAGAGTCTAAAGATGTAATCAAAATGTGTATGAAAACTAAGTTATACGAATAAATGCTAATTGTAATGCTGAATTGTAAAGACATATAAAACTGCATGAAAATGAAGTAAATGGTTTCGACTTACAAAAACGGTTAACATAAAGGGTTTCTGGAACATAAAAGTTTTAAAAGCAGGAGAAAACGTTTAATGCAAGAAATCTATAAATGATTTTAAGTAAAAATATGCGTTCGAAGGACAAGACTTGAATGCAAAGGTATGGAAAATGTGATAGCTTTCAGAAATATAAAATGCTCGAAACATAAAGAAGATAATAAAATGTAAAACTTTGAGGAAGAGACTTCGAAATGAAAAGACTGTAGATAAGAAACTTGTAAATGTTGTTTGACAAAAGGAATAAAGGAAGTACTGGAAATGGTAAAAAGGTTTTCACTAAATTAGAAATACATGGTGCTATCATACATACATTTCTCTTGCATTCGTTTCCCTTGCCATATGGTAGTTTTAATGTTATTGAGTATTTTGTATAATAGATATGACACACTGAAATCCTAATACTAAGACTTCTATTTATACTAATTCGACCCTAACGGTCTCGCTATAGGATTATGCCACGTTTCGAACATGCAAGACAATGCTTCTTTCATCTTTCCACGTGTCCCCAAATGCTCCAACACATAACTTTCAAACTTTGAAAGTCCCGCTTCCATTTGAATTTTAAATGCTTTGGTGTTTCTCCGTTTCGAGCGCTTTTCCCAAACATAGCCTCGCTGTTGTTTCGAGACTCCTTTAGATAAGTTCCCATAATTGCCGCTCGAAGCTTCAAGCTTTGACACACTTATTCGAAACACTGCTTCTGCAACTTCGAAATATGGCGTTTAATTCCATTTCGATCAGAACGTTTAACTCTTTTGGCTTCCAAATAACATTATCAAAATCTTCAGCCAACACCAACATGAGCAAAATACGAGAAGAACTCAAGGTTTATTGTTAGTATTAGCATTTTTAATTATTTGTCAGATAATTTGTTCACTATTTGTAAAATTGGCATTCAAATTAAAAGATCATGAAATTTATAGCCATAGAATAGAACCAGATTAAAGTCATACATTCAATGATGATGCCTCCTCTACTACGATACTAACACAGACTAATGTGGTTACCTCCAACTCTTTGACATCTAATGGTCTTGCTTCCGGCTCATCTTCTATTACACCAATTATAGACACTAATCATCAAAAGTTGGTTTCTGTTTTATCTGAAACTCTATTTCCAATTCAATAGTGACTTCTAATACAACAGGAGTTGAACCAAACACTGTTATAACTGTAACAACTGCACCCACATCTGACACTTGAAGATCCGGAATAACACCTGATTCACTTGATTAAAACATTCCATTATGTTTTGCAAGTTTTTTTCTTATAACATCATTTCAATGTTGACTTATATATTGGAAATTTCTCACTCCAGTGTTGAAAATCAAGCAAATTGTAAGTCTACTTCTCCTTTCCTGTTACATTTTTTGGAAATGTTTAAAATTCCTATGGTTGATGAATTATCACATTCAAAGTGCCGATTTGTTTAAATCCCAAAAGAAATTTTAATATTTGAATCAAAATCAAATTTTATAATACTAAAAGGAAATATATATCTATTTTCCAAATAATTATTTGAGTTGAAAAAGTTTGCTTAAATATAATTGATTTATAAAATAAATTTTTTATTGCATATGTGGTTAGAATTTAATGCGTAATTATTATTTATCTATTTTTAAGAGTATAATAATTTACTATAGGAAAGCCAGGTTTTAAGAACTGAGGACAATTTTCATGACTCAATTAAAAAACGCAATTTACTCTGTAATCAATCATTTTAATAATACAAATAAATATCAATAAGACGTAATGATTATCAATTAAAAATATTCATGAACATAATCAACGTTAATGACAATTTAAATTTTACATTAAATTGAAAATTATTTTTTTATTACATCTAAATAGTTTTGTAATGACATAGATAATAATTATATATATAATTGATTTTTGGCTGGAGTAATAGATTGATAATAAAAACCATAATCTTAGTCCTTTTTTTATTCTAATAATGTTATATATATATATATATATATATATATATATATATATATATATATATATATATATATATATATATATATATATATATATATATATATATATATATATATATATATATATATATGTTTGAATGAGTATTTTTATAGCTCCACTTTGATTTACCATTAGTAAATCTATTTCATTTTGACGGAGTTAATGTATCATATTGGAACCAAGATATAATACACGTATATAATGAATACTGTCAATTTTTTTATTTATTTTGTTTTTGAAATTTCCACACAAGTTCAATAATAAATTCGTTTAAGTTATATTGAGTTTGAGACAAAAAAAAACTAGAATGAAATCTCCTATAGAAATATGAAACATATACAAAAATCCACAAAATCTCCTATAGTAATTATAATTAATCTCTTTTATAATTACATAATATGATTACAGAATATATTTATGTCACAAAATGATTTTTTTTACCTATACATACCATTTTAAGAAACATGTCACTACTATTTTAAAAACTCAATTTTTTTTTCAAAATGCTCTTAAATTTTATTGTAAAGACTATTCTTAACTATATATTAATAAATTTATACTTATATAAAAGTGAGTTTTTCTTTTTAAAATTTTAGTAATATATTTACTATAATTAAAGCTATTATTAAAATATAATAAATTATATCAAAATTTCAATTTATCAAAAAATGTTAGTGTTTTTTTATGATAAAATGTTATCATTTATACTAAAAAAATGTTATAATAATTTTTTGTGATAAAAGAACATGAGACAATTATGATAGAAAAAGACATAAGTTTGATATGAAAACATAAATTCATCATTCTTTTTACATTTCTACAATGATGTATTATCATTTTATTTAATTAATACACATAACATAAAAGTTTTATCACCCCATAAAAAATAGCTTTTGTCTCTTTATAAAAATGTAGAAAAAAAATTATGACATGGTATTGTCATACATTTTAGATTTGTAAAATTTGTAAATTTATAAATCTAAAATAAGTTTATTAAAATTTTAGAATTAACTCATTTTGATTCAACTGGGGTTTGTTAACTCATCTGGACTCACGGGTAGATTTGAACGTATCTATGAAATACCAACGGTAGACTGTTCATTTTAATATCCATCTTTTAAATCTTTTTTTGTGGATGTTTAATATAATTGAAGTTATAGAATCGGTTGTATGGTTTGTTATACGTACGGATCAATGTTTTAAAGGAAAATACATATTATTAGTCTATATTTGTAACTATGTGAATGTTAACCAAATGAATAATAAATTCAAACTTTACAAATGATAGTTTGATAGACGTGTAATGAGAGCCCATACAGGACCCGTGCGGTAGCACGAGTTTCTTACTAGTATAAATATATAAACTTCAAACTACCCGGTAATGACAATATTAACCTTTTGATTAGAAAATTTAATTACACTAATTGTAAGGATAAATTAGTCTTTTCCATTACTAAACTCTTTATATTGTTTTGGTATTAAATGCTGCTTACTTGGCACACCCACCATTTTTTGTTGATAAATTATAAATAATTTTTCTTATAAAACATAATTACATTATACGTACTGATTGGAGTGCTTCTTCATTTACATTATGTACCTAACTTAAATCACATTTTGAATATTAACTGTATCATATTTTGATATTGAACCATTGAGTTCTCAATTTACACGTATAATACTCAACACAACTTCCAAGGATTCATTCTCATTAAGTGCATCGTCTAGGATTCACTTTTGTTACCCTATATAAAACCTTCAAGGATGGAAAACCCTAACACAACTTCTCATCTTCATCGTTCACATATATAAACTCCATTCTTATTCCATTCATTCTTCAAATTTCAAAAGCAAACGATTTTAAATTGGTTAAAATCAATCAAGATTTATGACTTATTTAATCACAATTTAATCATCTATGTTTTTTGTTTTAGGTTTACAATCAATTCACGGTTGAATCATCTCTGTTACTTTCTCAAGTCTACAAACCGAAGAGGGTCCCAAATCCCTCCATGATTTCCTATCCGGAAAAACCTATATCTCTGGGTAAACTCAAACCCTTTGAAATTCAATCCCAATTTAATTATTGTTTTAAATTTTTCTGAGAATTTGATTATTGAAGTTTTGTTTTTAAGTTTGTTTTTTGACTACTCAGGCATCACCTGACAAAGGATGATAATAAAGTTTATTGAGCTATTACTGAGAAGCCAAGTTGGTCTTTTCCCAATGTTGTTAATTGGTATGATGTTGGTCCTTCAAGCCTTGCTGCTATGTATTTTTTTCGTTCAAGTTTTGTTTATTTATTATAGTTTTCATTTTTGTGATTGGAATTTGAGTTTGATTTGGATTTGTTTTGTTTTTTTTTGTGATTGGGTTTACTTTTTGAAATTTGATTTTGTGGGGAGAGTTTCCCTGAGAAAGCTCAAGGTGTGAAGTTTACAGGAAGTGGTCCTACTCCAACTACAGAAAGACCTGCCAAAGTAGTATGTACCTCTCTGAATTTTGGTTTTTGTGTGTTACTTTATGTGTATAGTTCTTTTATGAGTTTTAGAGTTGCATGGTATATGCAATTTGATTTTTGTTTCTTGTATGTTTTTAGGGTAACCTTGCTCACCACTTTGATTGGGTTGCCCATTCCTTTAGGATCAACATTGTTTATGGGACTGAGAGCATTGTCATTAAAAACTTGAGTTTCATCCACATAATACTATTTTATGTTGGAAGCAATTTTTCATGTGTGTTAGAAGTGGACTTAAACTGTAGTATGCTAACAAGGTGTATTGTTAGTGATAGCATTTGTATTATTGGTGTGTTGGAAAGAGGTCACAGTTTTATGTTATTGATGGGACTTGCTGCAAGTATTATTTCAACAAGATTACTAAGCAACCAACATGAGTAAAATACGAGAAGAACTCAAGGTTTATTATTATTATTATCATTTTTAATTATTTGTCCGACAATTTGTTCACTACTTGTAAAATTTGCATTCAAATTACAAGAACATAAAATTAGTAGCCATAAAATAGAACCAGATTAAAGTCATACATTCAATGATGATGCCTCCTCTACTACAATACTAACACCAACTAATGTGGTTAGCCTTAACTCTTTTACATCTATTGGTCTTGCTTCCGGCTCATCTTCTATTACACCAATTATAGCCACTAATCATCAACAGTTGGTTTCTGTTTTATCTGAAACTCTATTTCCAATTCAATAGTGACTTCTAATACCACATGAGTTGAACCAAACACTGTTATAACTGTAAGGACTGCACCCACATCTGACACTTCCGGAATAACACCTGATTCACTTGATTAAAACATTCCATTATGTTTTGCAAGTTTTTTTCTTATAACATCATTTCAATGTTGACTTATATATTGGAAATTTCTCACTCCAGTGTTGAAAATCAAGCAAATTGTAAGTCTACTTCTCCTTTCCTGTTACATTTTTTGGAAATGTTTAAAATTCCTATGGTCGATGAATTATCACATTCAAAGTGCCGATTTGTTTAAATCCCAATAGAAATTTTAATATTTGAATCAAAATCAAATTTTATAATACTAAAAGGAAATATATATCTATTTTCCAAATAACTATTTGAGTTGAAAAAGTTTGCTTAATTATAATTGATTTATAAAATAAATTTTTTATTGCATATCTGGTTAGAATTTAATGCGTAATTATTATTTATCTATTTTTAAGAGTATAATAATTTACTATAGAAAAGTCAGGTTTTAAGAACTGAGGACAATTTTCATGACTCAATTAAAAAACGCAATTTACTCTGTAGTCAATCATTTAAATAATACAAATAAATGTCAATAACACGTAATGATTATCAATTAAAAATATTCATGAACATAATCAACGTTAATGACAATTTAAATTTTACATTAAATTGAAAATTATTTTTTTATTACATCTAAATAGTCTTGTAATGACATAGCTAATAATTATATATATAATTAATTTTTGGCTGGAGTAATAGATTGATAATAAAAACCATAATCTTAGTCCTTTTTTTATTCTAATAATGTTATATATATATATATATATATATATATATATATATATATATATATATATATATATATATATATATATATATATATATATATATATATATATATGTTTGAATGAGTATTTTTATAGCTCCACTTTGATTTACCATTAGTAAATCTATTTCATTTTGACGGAGTTAATGTATCATATTGGAACCAACGTATAATACACGTATATAATGAATACTGTCCATTTTTTATTTATTTTGTTTTTGAAATTTCCACACAAGTTCAATAATAAATTCGTTTAAGTTATATTGAGTTTGAGACAAAAAAAACTAGAATGAAATCTCCTATAGAAATATGAAACATATACAAAAATCCACAAAATCTCCTATAGTAATTATAATTAATCTCTTTTATAATTACATAATATGATTACAGAATATATTTATATCACCAAATGATTTTTTTTACCTATACATACCATTTTAAGAAACATGTCACTACTATTTTAAAAACTCAATTTTTTTTCAAAATGCTCTTAAATTTTATTGTAAAGACTATTCTTAACTATATATTAATAAATTTATACTTATATAAAAGTGAGTTTTTCTTTTTAAAATTTTAGTAATATATTTACTATAATTAAAGCTATTATTAAAATATAATAAATTATATCAAAATTTTAATTTATCAAAAAATGTTAGTGTTTTTTTATGATAAAATGTTATCATTTATACTAAAAAAATGTTATAAATATTTTTTTGTGATAAAAGAACATGAGACAATTATGATAGAAAAAGACATAAGTTTGATATGAAAACATAAATTCATCATTCTTTTTACATTTCTACAATGATGTATTATCATTTTATTTAATTAATACGCATAACATAAAGTTTTATCACCGCATAAAAAATAACTTTTGTCTCTTTATAAAAATGTAGAAAAAAAATTATGACAGGGTATTGTCATACATTTTAGATTTGTAAAATTTGTAAATTTATAAATCTAAAATAAGTTTATTAAAATTTTAGAATTAACTCATTTTGATTCAACTGGGGTTTGTTAACTCATCTGGACTCACGGGTAGATTTGAACGTATCTATGAAATACCAACGGTAGACTGTTCATTTTAATATCCATCTTTTAAATCTTTTTTTGTGGATGTTTAATATAACTGAAGTTATAGAATCGGTTGTATGGTTTGTTATACGTACAGATCAATGCTTTAAAAGAAAATACATATTATTAGTCTATATTTGTAACTATGTGAATGTTAACCAAATGAATAATAAATTCAAACTTTACAAATGATAGTTTGATAGACGTGTAATGAGAGCCCAGACAGGACCCGTGCGGTAGCACGAGTTTCTTACTAGTATAAATATATAAACTTCAAACTACCCAGTAATGACACTATTAACCTTTTGATTAAAAATTTTAATTACACTAATTGTAAGGATAAATTAGTCTTTTCCATTACTAAACTCTTTATATTGTTTTGGTATTAAATGCTGCTTACTTGGCACACCCACCATTTTTTGTTGATAACTTATAAATAATTTTTCTTATAAAACATAATTACATTATATGTACTGATTGGAGTGCTTCTTCATTTACATTATGTACCTAACTTTAATCGCATTTTGAATATTAACTATATCATATTTTGATATTGAACCGTTGAGTTCTCAATTTACACGTATAATACTCAACACAACTTCCAAGGATTCATTCTCATTAAGTGCATCGTCTAGGATTCACTTTTGTTACCCTATATAAAACCTTCAAGGATGGAAAACCCTAACACAACTTCTCATCTTCATCGTTCACATCTGTAAACTCCATTCTTATTCCATTCGTTCTTCAAATTTCAAAAGCAAATGATTTTAAATTAGTTAAAATCAATCAAGATTTATGACTTCTTTAATCACGATTTAATCATCTATGTTTTTTATTTTAGGTTTACAATCAATTCACGCTTGAATCATATTTGTTACTTTCTCAAGTCTACACACCGAAGAGGGTCTCAAATCCCTCCATGATTTCCTCTCCGAAAAACCTATATCTCTGGGTAAACTCAAACCCTTGGAAATTCAATTCCAATTTAATTATAGTTTTAAATTTTTCTGAGAATTTGATTATTGAAATTTTGTTTTTTAGTTTGTTTTTTTGACTACTCAGGCATCACCTGACAAAGGATGATAATAAAGTTTATTGAGCTATTACTGAGAAGCCAAGTTGGTCTTTTTCCAATGTTGTTAATTGGTATGATGTTTTTCCTTCAAGCCTTGCTGCTATGTATTTTTTTCGTTCAAGTTTTGTTGATTAATTATAGTTTTGATTTTTGTTATTTGAATTTGAGTTTGATTTGGATTTGTTTGGTTTTTGTTTGGTGATTGGGTTTACTTTTTGAAATTTGATTTTGTGGGGTGAGTTTCCCCGAGAAAGCTCAAGGTGTGAAGTTTACAGGAAGTGGTCCTACTCCAACTATAGAAAGACCTGTCAAAGCAGTATGTATCTCTCTGAATTTTGGTTTTTGTGTGTTACTTTATTTGTATAGTTCTTTTATGAGTTTTAGAGTTGCATGGTATATGCAATTTGATTTTTGTTTCTTGTATGTTTTTAGGGTAACCTTGCTCACCACTTTGATTGGGTTGCCCATTCCTTTAGGATCAACATTGTTTATGGGACTGAGAGCATTGTCATTAAAAACTTGAGTTTCATCCACATAATACTATTTTATGTTGGAAGCAATTTTTCATGTGTGTTGGAAGTGAACTTAAACTGCAGTATGCTAACAAGGTTTATTGTTAGTGATAGCATTTGTATTATTGGTGTGTTGGAAAGAGGTCACAGTTTTATGTTATTGATGGGACTTGCTGCAAGTATTATTTCAATAAGATTACTAAGCAACCAACATGAGTAAAATACGAGAAGAACTCAAGGTTTATTGTTATTATTAGCATTTTTAATTATTTGTCCGACAATTTGTTCACTATTTGTAAAATTTGCATTCAAATTACAAGAACATAAAATTAGTAGCCATAGAATAGAACCAGATTAAAGTCATACATTCAATGATATGCCTCCTCTACTACAATACTAACACCAACTAATGTGGTTAGCCTTAACTCTTTGACATCTATTGGTCTTGCTTCCGGCTCATCTTCTATTACACCAATTATAGCCACTAATCATCAACAGTTGGTTTCTGTTTTATCTGAAACTCTATTTCCAATTCAATAGTGACTTCAAATACCACAGGAGTTGAACCAAACACTGTTATAACTGTAAGTACTGCACCCACATCTGACACTTGAAGATCCGGAATAACACCTGATTCACTTGATTAAAACATTCCATTATGTTTTGCACGTTTTTTTCTTATAACATCATTTCAATGTTGACTTATATATTGGAAATTTCTCACTCCAGTGTTGAAAATCAAGCAAATTGTAAGTCTACTTCTCCTTTTATGTTACATTTTTTGGAAATGTTTAAAATTCCTATGGTTGATGAATTATCACATTCAAAGTGCCGATTTGTTTAAATCCCAATAGAAATTTTAATATTTGAATCAAAATCAAATTTTAAAATACTAAAAGGAAATATATATCTATTTTCCAAATAACTATTTGAGTTGAAAAAGTTTGCTTAATTATAATTGATTTATAAAATAAATTTTTTATTGCATATCTGGTTAGAATTTAATGCGTAATTATTATTTATCTATTTTTAAGAGTATAATAATTTACTATAGAAAAGTCAGGTTTTAAGAACTGAGGACAATTTTCATGACTCAATTAAAAAACGCAATTTACTCTGTAGTCAATCATTTTAATAATACAAATAAATGTCAATAACACGTAATGATTATCAATTAAAAATATTCATGAACATAATCAACGTTAATGACAATTTAAATTTTACATTAAATTGAAAATTATTTTTTTATTACATCTAAATAGTTTTGTAATGACATAGCTAATAATTATATATAAAATTAATTTTTGGCTGGAGTAATAGATTGATAATAAAAACCATAATCTTAGTCCTTTTTTTATTCTAATAATGTTATATATATATATATATATATATATATATATATATATATATATATATATATATATATATATATATATATATATATATATATATATATATATATATATTAGATGAGTATTTTTATAGCTCCACCTTGATTTACCATTAGTAAATCTATTTCATTTTGACGGAGTTAATGTATCATATTGGAACCAACGTATAATACACGTATATAATGAATACTATCAATTTTTTATTTATTTATTTTTAAAATTTCCACACAAGTTCAATAATAAATTCGTTTAAGTTATATTGAGTTTGAGAACAAAAAAACTAGAATGAAATCTCCTATAGAAATATGAAACATATACAAAAATCCACAAAATCTCCTAAAGTAATTATAATTAATCTCTTTTATAATTACATAATATGATTACAGAATATATTTATGTCACAAAATGATTTTTTTTTACCTATACATACCATTTTAAGAAACATGTCACTACTATTTTAAAAACTCAATTTTTTTTTCAAAATGCTCTTAAATTTTATTGTAAAGACTATTCTTAACTGTATATTAATAAATTTATACTTATATAAAAGTGAGTTTTTCTTTTTAAAATTTTAGTAATATATTTACTATAATTAAAGCTATTATTAAAATATAATAAATTATATCAAAATTTCAATTTATCAAAAAATGTTAGTGTTTTTTTATGATAAAATGTTATCATTTATACTAAAAAAATGTTATAAATAATTTTTTGTGATAAAAGAACATGAGACAATTATGATAGAAAAAAACATAAGTTTGTTATGAAAACATAAATTCATCATTCTTTTTACATTTCTACAATGATGTATTATCATTTTATTTAATTAATACACATAACATAAAAGTTTTATCACCGCATAAAAAATAGCTTTTGTCTCTTTATAAAAATGTAGAAAAAAAATTATGACAGGGTATTGTCATACATTTTAGATTTGTAAAATTTGTAAATTTATAAATCTAAAATAAGTTTATTAAAATTTTAGAATTAACTCATTTTGATTCAACTGGGGTTTGTTAACTCATCTGGACTCACGGGTAGATTTGAACGTATCTATGAAATACCAACGGTAGACTGTTCATTTTAATATCCATCTTTTAAATCTTTTTTTGTGGATGTTTAATATAATTGAAGTTATAGAATCGGTTGTATGGTTTGTTATACGTACGGATCAATGTTTTAAAGGAAAATACATATTATTAGTCTATATTTGTAACTATGTGAATGTTAACCAAATGAATAATAAATTCAAACTTTACAAATGATAGTTTGATAGACGTGTAATGAGAGCCCAGACAGGACCCGTGCGGTAGCACGAGTTTCTTACTAGTATAAATATATAAACTTCAAACTACCCGGTAATGACAATATTAACCTTTTGATTAGAAAATTTAATTACACTAATTGTAAGGATAAATTAGTCTTTTCCATTACTAAACTCTTTATATTGTTTTGGTATTAAATGCTGCTTACTTGGCACACCCACCATTTTTTGTTGATAAATTATAAATAATTTTTCTTATAAAACATAATTACATTATACGTACTGATTGGAGTGCTTCTTCATTTACATTATGTACCTAACTTAAATCACATTTTGAATATTAACTGTATCATATTTTGATATTGAACCGTTGAGTTCTCAATTTACACGTATAATACTCAACATAACTTCCAAGGATTCATTCTCATTAAGTGCATCGTCTAGGATTCACTTTTGTTACCCTATATAAAACCTTCAAGGATGGAAAACCCTAACACAACTTTTCATCTTCATCGTTCACATATGTAAAATCCATTCTTATTCCATTCATTCTTCAAATTTCAAAATCAAACGATTTTAAAGTGGTTAAAATCAATCAAGATTTATGACTTATTTAATCACAATTTAATCATCTATGTTTTTTGTTTTAGGTTTACAATCAATTCACGGTTGAATCATCTCTGTTACTTTCTCAAGTCTACAAACCGAAGAGGGTCCCAAATCCCTCCATGATTTCCTCTCCGAAAAACCTATATCTCTGGGTAAACTCAAACCCTTTGAAATTCAATCCCAATTTAATTATAGTTTTAAATTTTTCTGAGAATTTGATTATTGAAATTTTGTTTTTTAGTTTGTTTTTTTGACTACTCAGGCATCACCTGACAAAGGATGATAATAAAGTTTATTGAGCTACTACTGAGAAGCCAAGTTGGTCTTTACCCAATGTTGTTAATTGGTATGATGTTGTTCCTTCAAGCCTTGCTGCTATGTATTTTTTTCGTTCAAGTTTTGTTGATTAATTATAGTTTTGATTTTTGTTATTGGAATTTGAGTTTGATTTGGATTTGTTTGGTTTTTGTTTGGTGATTGGGTTTACTTTTTGAAATTTGATTTTGTGGGGTGAGTTTCCCTGAGAAAGCTCAAGGTGTGAAGTTTACAGGAAGTGGTCCTACTCCAACTATAGAAAGACCTGTCAAAGCAGTATGTATCTCTCTGAATTTTTGTTTTTGTGTGTTAGTTTATGTGTATAGTTCTTTTATGAGTTTTAGAGTTGCATGGTATATGCAATTTGATTTTTGTTTCTTGTATGTTTTTAGGGTAACCTTGCTCACCACTTTGATTGGGTTGCCCATTCCTTTAGGATCAACATTGTTTATGGGACTGAGAGCATTGTCATTAAAAACTTGAGTTTATTTTTCATGTGTGTTGGAAGTGAACTTAAACTGCAGTATGCTAACAAGGTTTATTGTTAGTGATAGCATTTGTATTATTGGTATGTTGGAAAGAGGTCACAGTTTTATGTTATTGATGGGACTTGCTGCAAGTATTATTTCAATAAGATTACTAAGAAACCAACATGAGTAAAATACGAGAAGAACTCAAGGTTTATTGTTATTATTAGAATTTTTAATTATTTGTCCGACAATTTGTTCACTATTTGTAAAATTTGCATTCAAATTACAAGAACATAAAATTAGTAGCCATAGAATAGAACCAGATTAAAGTCATACATTCAATGATGATGCCTCCTCTACTACAATACTAACACCAACTAATGTGGTTAGCCTTAACTCTTTGACATCTATTGGTCTTGCTTCCGGCTCATCTTCTGTTACACCAATTATAGCCACTAATCATCAACAGTTGGTTTCTGTTTTATCTGAAACTCTATTTCCAATTCAATAGTGACTTCTAATACCACATGAGTTGAACCAAACACTGTTATAACTGTAAGGACTGCACCCACATCTGACACTTGAAGATCCGAAATAACACCTGATTCACTTGATTAAAACATTCCATTATGTTTTGCAAGTTTTTTTCTTATAACATGATTTCAATGTTGACTTATATATTGGAAATTTCTCACTCCAGTGTTGAAAATCAAGCAAATTGTAAGTCTACTTCTCCTTTCCTATTACATTTTTTGGAAATGTTTAAAATTCCTATGGTTGATGAATTATCACATTCAAAGTGCCGATTTGTTTAAATCCCAATAGAAATTTTAATATTTGAATCAAAATCAAATTTTATAATACTAAAAGGAAATATATATCTATTTTCCAAATAACTATTTGAGTTTAAAAAGTTTGCTTAATTATAATTGATTTTTAAAATAAATTTTTTATTGCATATCTGGTTAGAATTTAATGCGTAATTATTATTTATCTATTTTTAAGAGTATAATAATTTACTATAGAAAAGTCAGGTTTTAAGAACTGAGGACAATTTTCATGACTCAATTAAAAAACGCAATTTACTCTGTAATCAATCATTTTAATAATATAAATAAATGTCAATAAGACGTAATGATTATCAATTAAAAATATTCATGAACATAATCAACGTTAAGGACAATTTAAATTTTACATTAAATTGAAAATTATTTTTTTATTACATCTATATAGTTTTGTAATGACATAGCTAATAATTATATATATAATTAATTTTTGGCTGGAGTAATAGATTGATAATAAAAACCATAATTTTAGTCCTTTTTTATTCTAATAATGTTACGTATATGTTAGAATGAGTATTTTACCAACGTATAATACACGTATATAATAAATACTGTCAATTTTTTATTTATTTTGTTTTTGAAATTTCCACACAAATTCATTAATAAATTCATTTAAGATATATTGAGTTTGAGACAAAAAAAAACTAGAATGTAATCTCCTCTAGAATTATGAAACATATACAAAAATCCATAAAATCTCCTATAGTAATTATAATTAATCTCCTTTATAATTACATAATATGATTATAGAATATATTTATGTCATAAAATGATTTTTTTAACCTATACATACCATTTTAAGAAACATGTCACTACTATTTTAAAAACTCAATTTTTTTTTTAAATTCTATTAAATTTTATTGTAAAGACTATTCTTAACTATATATTAATTAATTTATACTTATATAAAAGTGAGTTTTTCTTTTTAAAATTTTAGTAATATATTTACTATAATTAAAACTATTTTTAAAATATAATAAATTATATCAAAATTTCAATTTATCAAAAAATGTTAGTGTTTTTTTATGATAAAATGTTATCATTTATACTAAAAAAACGTTATAAATAATTTTTTGTGATAAAACATCATGAGACAATTATGATAGAAAAAGACATAAGTTTGTTATGTAAACATAAATTCATCATTCTTTTTACATTTCTATAATGATGTATTATAATTTTATATAATTAATACACATAACATAGAGTTTTATCACCGCATAAAAAATAACTTTTGTCTCTTTATAAAAATGTAGAAAATAAATTATGACAGGGTAATTTCATACATTTTATAGATTTGTAATATTTGTAAATCTAAAATAAGTTTAATAAAATTTTAGAATTAACTCATTTTGATTGAACTGAGGTTTGTTAACTCATCTGGACTCACGGGTAGATGTGAACGTATATATGAAATACCAACAGTAGACTGCTAATTTTAATATTCATCTTTTAAATCCTTTTTTGTGGATGTTTAATATAATTGAAGTTAGAGAATCGGTTGCACGGTTAATTATACGTACGGATCAATGCTTAAAAAGAAAATACATATTATTAGTCTATATTTGTAACTATGCAAATGTTAACCAAATGAATTATAAATTCAAACTTTACAAATGATAGTTTGATAGACGTGTAATGAGAGCCCAGACAGGACCCGTGCGGTAGCACGAATTTCTTCCTAGTATAAATATATAAACTTCAAGCTACCCGGTAATGACACTATTAACCTTTTGATTAAAAATTTTAATTACACTAATTGTAAGGATAAATTATTCTTTTCCATTACTAAACTCTTTATATTGTTTTTGTATTAAATGCCGCTTACTTGGCACACCCACCATTTTTTTTGATAACTTATAAATAATTTTTCTTATAAAACATAATTACATTATATATACTGATTGGAGTGCTTCTTCATTTATATTATGTACCTAACTTTAATCACATTTTGAATATTAACTTTATCACATTTTGATATTAAAATGTTGAGTTCTCAATTTACATGTATAATACTCAACACAACTTCCAAGGATTCATTCTCATTAAGTGCATCGTCTAGGATTCACTTTTGTTACCCTATATAAAACCTTCAAGGATGGAAAACCCTAACACAACTTCTCATCTTCATCGTTCACATCTGTAAACTCCATTCTTATTCTATTCATTCTTCAAATTTCAAAAGCAAACGATTTTAAATTGATTGAAATCAATCAAGATTTATGACTTCTTTAATCACGATTTAATCATCTATGTTAACTCATCTGGACTCACGGGTAGATGTGAACGTATCTATGAAATACCTACGGTAGACTGATAATTTTAATATCCATCTTTTAAATCTTTTTTTGTGGATGTTTAATATAATTGAAGTTAGAGAATCGGTTGTATGGTTTATTATACATGCGGATCAATGCTTTAAAAGAAAATACATATTATTAGTCTATATTTGTAACTATGTGAATGTTAACCAAATGAATAATAAATTCAAACTTTACAAATGATAGTTTGATAGACGTGTAATGAGAGCCCAGACAGGACCCGTGCGGTAGCACGGGTTTCTTACTAGTATAAATATATAAACTTCAAACTACCCGGTAATGACACTATTAACCTTTTGATTAAAAAATTTAATTACACTAATTGTAAGGATAAATTAGTCTTTTCCATTAATAAACTATTTATATTGTTTTGGTATTAAATGCTGCTTACTTGGCACAACCACCATTTTTTGTTGATAACTTATAAATAATTTTTCTTATAAAATATAATTACATTATATGTACTGATTGGAGTTCTTCATTTACATTATGTACCTAACTTTAATCACATTTTGAATATTAACTGTATCATATTTTGATATTGAACAATTGAGTTCTCAATTTACACGTATAATACTCAACACAACTTCCAAGGATTCATTCTCATTAAGTGCATCGTCTAGGATTCACTTTTGTTACCCTATATAAAACCTTCAAGGACGGAAAAACCTAACACAACTTCTCATCTTCATCGTTCACATCTGTAAACTCCATTCTTATTCCATTCATTCTTCAAATTTCAAAAGCAAACGATTTTAAATTTGTTAAAATCAATCAAGATTTATGACTTCTTTAATCACGATTTAATTAACTGTTTTTTATTTTAGGTTTACAATCAATTCACCGTTGAATCATATTTGTTACTTTCTCAAGTCTACACACCAAAGAGAGTCTCAAATCCCTCCATGATTTCCTCTCCGGAAAAAACTATATCTCTGGGTAAACTCAAACCCTTTGAAATTCAATCCCAATTTAATTATTGTTTTTAATTTTTCTGAGAATTTGATTATTGAAATTTTGTTTTTTAGTTTGTTTTTTTTTACTACTCAGGCATCACCTGACAAAGGATGATAATAAAGTTTATTGAGCTATTAATGAGAAGCCAAGTTGGTCTTTTCCCAATGTTGTTAATTGGTATGATGCTGTTCCTTCAAGCCTTGTTGCTATGTATTTTTTTCGTTCAAGTTTTGTTGATTAATTATAGTTTTGATTTTTGTGATTTGAATTTGAGTTTGATTTGGATTTGTTTAGTTTTTGTTTGGTGATTGGGTTTACTTTTTGAAATTTGATTTTGTGGGGAGAGTTTCCCTGAGAAAGCTCAAGGTGTGAAGTTTACAGGAAGTGGTCCTACTCCAACTATAGAAAGACCTGTCAAAGCAGTATGTATCTCTCTGAATTTATGTTTTTGTGTGTTACTTTATGTGTATAGTTCTTTTATGAGTTTTAGAGTTGCATGGTATATGCAATTTGATTTTTGTTTCTTGTATGTTTTTAGGGTAACCTTGCTCACCACTTTGATTGGGTTGCCCATTCCTTTAGGATCAACATTGTTTATGGGACTGAGAGCATTGTCATTAAAAACTTGAGTTTCATCCACATAATACTATTTTATGTTGGAAGCAATTTTTCATGTGTGTTGGAAGTGAACTTAAACTGCAGTATGCTAACAAGGTTTATTGTTAGTGATAGCATTTGTATTATTGGTGTGTTGGAAAGAGATCACAGTTTTATGTTATTGATGGGAGTTGCTGCAAGTATTATTTCAATAAGATTACTAAGCAACCAACATGAGCAAAATACGAGAAGAACTCAAGGTTTATTGTTAGTATTAGCATTTTTAATTATTTGTCAGATAATTTGTTCACTATTTGTAAAATTGGCATTCAAATTAAAAGAACATGAAATTTATAGCCTTAGAATAGAACCAGATTAAAGTCATACATTCAATGATGATGCCTCCTCTACTACAATACTAACACCAACTAATGTGGTTATCCTTAACTCTTTGACATCTATTGGTCTTGCTTCCAGCTCATCTTCTATTACACCAATTATAGCCACTAATCATCAACAATTGGTTTCTGTTTTATCTGAAACTATATTTCCAATTCAATAGTGACTTCTAATACCACAGGAGTTGAACCAAACACTGTTATAACTGTAAGGACTGCACCCACATCTGACACTTGAAGATCCGGAATAACACAATAACACCTGATTCACTTGATTAAAACATTCCATTATGTTTTGCAAGTTTTTTTCTTATAACATCATTTCAATGTTGACTTATATATTGGAAATTTCTCACTCCAGTGTTGAAAATCAAGCAAATTGTAAGTCTACTTCTCCTTTCCTGTTACATTTTTTGGAAATGTTTAAAATTCCTATGGTCGAAGAATTATCACATTCAAAGTGCTGATTTGTTTAAATCCCAATAGAAATTTTAATATTTGAATCAAAATCAAATTTTATAATACTAAAAGGAAATATATATCTATTTTCCAAATAACTATTTGAGTTGAAAAAGTTTGCTTAATTATAATTGATTTATAAAATAAATTTTTTATTGCATATGTGGTTAGAATTTAATGCGTAATTATTATTTATCTATTTTTAAGAGTATAATAATTTACTATAGAAAAGCCAGGTTTTAAGAACTGAGGACAATTTTCATGACTCAATTAAAAAACGCAATTTACTCTGTAATCAATCATTTTAATAATACAAATAAATGTCAATAAGACGTAATGATTATCAATTAAAAATATTCATGAACATAATCAACGTTAATGACAATTTAAATTTTACATTAAATTGAAAATTATTTTTTTATTACATCTAAATAGTTTTCTAATGACATAGCTAATAATTATATATATAATTAATTTTGGGCTGGAGTAATAGATTGATAATAAAAACCATAATCTTAGTCCTTTTTTTATTCTAATAATGTTATATATATATATATATATATATATATATATATATATATATATATATATATATATATATATATATTTATATTAGAATGAGTATTTTTATAGCTCCACTTTGATTTACCATTAGTAAATCTATTTCATTTTGACGGAGTTAATGTATCATATTGGAACCAACGTATAATACACGTATATAATGAATACTGTCAATTTTTTAATTATTTTGTTTTTGAAATTTCCACACAAGTTCAATAATAAATTCGTTTAAGTTATATTGAGTTTGAGACAAAAAAAACTAGAATGAAATCTCCTATAGAAATATGAAACATATACAAAAATCCACAAAATCTCCTATAGTAATTATAATTAATCTCTTTTATAATTACATAATATGATTACAGAATATATTTATGTCACAAAATGATTTTTTTTTACCTATACATACCATTTTAAGAAACATGTCACTACTATTTTAAAAACTCAATTTTTTTTTTCAAAATGCTCTTAAATTTTATTGTAAAGACTATTCTTATCAATATATTAATAAATTTATACTTATATAAAAGTGAGTTTTTCTTTTTAAAATTTTAGTAATATATTTACTATAATTAAAGCTATTATTAAAATATAATAAATTATATCAAAATTTCAATTTATCAAAAAATGTTAGTGTTTTTTTATGATAAAATGTTATCATTTATACTAAAAAAATGTTATAAATAATTTTTTGTGATAAAAGAACATTAGACAATTATGATAGAAAAAGACATAAGTTTGTTATGAAAACATAAATTCATCATTCTTTTTACATTTCTACAATGATGTATTATCATTTTATTTAATTAATACACATAACATAAAAGTTTTATCACCGCATAAAAAATAGCTTTTGTCTCTTTATAAAAATGTAGAAAAAAAATTATGACAGGGTATTGTCATACATTTTAGATTTGTAAAATTTGTAAATTTATAAATCTAAAATAAGTTTATTAAAATTTTAGAATTAACTCATTTTGATTCAACTGGGGTTTGTTAACTCATCTAGACTCACGGTTAGATTTGAACGTATCTATGAAATACCAACGGTAGACTGTTCATTTTAATATCCATATTTTAAATCTTTTTTTGTGGATGTTTAATATAATTGAAGTTATAGAATCGGTTGTATGGTTTGTTATACATACAGATCAATGCTTTAAAAGAAAATACATATTATTAGTCTATATTTATAACTATGTTAATGTTAACCAAATGAATAATAAATTCAAACTTTACAAATGATAGTT
This sequence comes from Vicia faba, assembly GCA_948472305.1. Taxonomy (NCBI): domain Eukaryota; kingdom Viridiplantae; phylum Streptophyta; class Magnoliopsida; order Fabales; family Fabaceae; genus Vicia; species Vicia faba. The sequence goes on along the minus strand of CATIWC010002069.1, from coordinate 10,829 downwards.
TGATAGACGTGTAATGAGAACCCAGACAGGACCCGTGCGGTAGCACGAGTTTCTTACTAGTATAAATATATAAACTTCAAACTACCCGGTAATGACAATATTAACCTTTTGATTAAAAAATTTAATTACACTAATTGTAAGGATAAATTAGTGATTTCCATTACTAAACTCTTTATATTGTTTTGGTATTAAATGCTGCTTACTTGGCACACCCACCATTTTTTGTTGATAACTTATAAATAATTTTTCTTATAAAACATAATTACATTATACGTACTGATTGGAGTGCTTCTTCATTTACATTATGTACCTAACTTAAATCACATTTTGAATATTAACTGTATCATATTTTGATATTGAACCGTTGAGTTCTCAATTTACACGTATAATACTCAACACAACTTCCAAGGATTCATTCTCATTAAGTGCATCGTCTAGGATTCACTTTTGTTACCCTATATAAAACCTTCAAGGATGGAAAACCCTAACACAACTTCTCATCTTCATCGTTCACATATGTAAACTCCATTCTTATTCCATTCATTCTTCAAATTTCAAAAGCAAACGATTTTAAATTGGTTAAAATCAATCAAGATTTATGACTTATTTAATCACAATTTAATCATCTATGTTTTTTGTTTTAGGTTTACAATTAATTAACGGTTGAATCATATTTGTTACTTTCTCAAGTCTAAACACCGAAGAGGGTCTCAAATCCCTCCATGATTTCCTCTCCGGAAAAACCTATATCTCTGGGTAAACTCAAACTCTTTGAAATTCAATCCCAATTTAATTATTGTTTTAAATTTTTTTGAGAATTTGATTATTGAAATTTTGTTTTTTAGTTTGTTTTTTTTTATTACTCAGGCATCACCTGAAAAAGGATGATAATAAAGTTTATTGAGCTATTACTGAGAAGCCAAGTTGGTCTTTTCCCAATGTTGTTAATTGGTATAATGTTGTTCCTTCAAGCCTTGCTGCTATGTATTTTTTTCGTTCAACTTTCGTTGATTAATTATAGTTTTGATTTTTGTGATTTAAATTTGAGTTTGATTTGGATTTGTTTGGTTTTTGTTTGGTGATTGGGTTTACTTTTTGAAATTTGATTTTAAGGGGTGAGTTTCCCTGAGAAAGCTCAAGGTGTGAAGTTTACAGGAAGTGGTCCTACTCCAACTATAGAACGACCTGCCAAAGCAGTGTGTATCTCTCTGAATTTTGGTTTTTGTGTGTTACTTTATGTGTATAGTTCTTTTATGAGTTTTAGAGTTGCATGGTATATGCAATTTGATTTTTGTTTCTTGTATGTTTTTAGGGTAACCTTACTCACCACTTTGATTGGGTTGCCCATTCCTTTAGGATCAACATTGTTTTTGGGACTGAGAGCATTGTCATTAAAAACTTGAGTTTCATCCACATAATACTATTTTATGTTGGAAGCAATTTTTCATGTGTGTTGGAAGTGAACTTAAACTGCAGTATGCTAACAAGGTTTATTGTTAGTGATAGCATTTGTATTATTGGTGTGTTGGAAAGAGGTCACAGTTTTATGTTATTGATGGGACTTGCTGCAAGTATTATTTCAATAAGATTACTAAGCAACCAACGTGAGCAAAATACGAGAAGAACTCAAGGTTTATTGTTAGTATTAGCATTTTTAATTATTTGTCAGATAATTTGTTCACTATTTGTAAAATTGGCATTCAAATTAAAAGAACATGAAATTTATAGCCATAGAATAGAACCAGATTAAAGTCATACATTCAATGATGATGCCTCCTCTACTACAATACTAACACCAACTAATGTGGTTAGCCTTAACTCTTTGACATCTAATGGTCTTGTTTCCGGCTCATCTTCTATTACACCAATTATAGCCACTAATCATCAACGGTTGGTTTCAGTTTTATCCGGAACTCTATTTCCAATTCAATAGTGACTTCTAATACCACAGGAGTTGAACCAAACACTGTTATAACTGTGAGGACTGCACCCATATCTGACACATGAAGATCCAGAATAACACCTGATTCACTTGATTAAAACATTTCATTATGTTCTGCAAGTTTTATTCTTATAACATCATTTCAATGTTGACTTATATATTGGAAATTTCTCACTCCAGTGTTGAAAATCAAGCAAATTGTAACTCTACTTCTCCTTTCCTATTAATTTTTTGAAAATGTTTAAAATGCCTATGTTGATGAATTATCACATTCAAAGGGCCGATTTGTTTAAATCCCAATAGGTATTTTAATATTTGAATCAAAATCAAATTTTATAATACTAAAGGGAAATATATATCTATTTTCCAAATAACTATTTGAGTTGAAAAAGTTTGGTTAATTATAATTGATTTATAAAATAAATTTTTTATTGCATAGGTGGTTAGAATTTAATGGGTAATTATTATTTATATATTTTTAAGAGTATAATAATTTACTATAAAAAAGCGAGGTTTTAAGAACTGAGGACAATTTTCATGACTCAATTAAAAAACGCAATTTAATCTGTAATCAAACATTTTAATAATACAAATAAATATCAATAAGACGTAATGATTATCAATTAAAAATATTCATGAACATAATCAACTTTAATGACAATTTAAATTTTACATTAAATTAAAAATTATTTTTTTATTACATCTAAATAGTTTTGTAATGACATAGCCAATAATTATATATATAATTAATTTTTTGGCTGGAGTAATAGATTGATAATAAAAACCATAATCTTAGTCCTTTTTTATTCTAATAATGTTACGTATATGTTAGAATGAGTATTTTACCAACGTATAATACACGTATATAATGAATACTATCAATTATTTATTTATTTTGTTTTTGAAATTTCCACACAAATTGAATAATAAATTCATTTAAGTTATATTGAGTTTGAGACAAAAAAACTAGAATGTAATCTCTTATAGAAATATGAAACATATACAAAAATCCACAAAATCTCCTATAGTAATTATAATTAATCTCTTTTATAATTACATAATATGATTATAGAATATATTTATGTCATAAAATGATTTTTTTTAACCTATACATACCATTTTAATAAACATGTCACTAATATTTTAAAAACTCAATTTTTTTAAAACTCTATTAAATTTTATTGTAAAGACTATTCTTAACTATATATTAATAAATTTATACTAATATAAAAGTCAGTTTTTCTTTTTAAAATTTCAGTAATATATTTACAATAATTAAAACTATTATTAAAATATAATAAATTATATCAAAATTTCAATTTATCAAAAAATGTTTGTGTTTTTTTATGACAAAATATTATCATTTATACTAAAAAAATGTTATAAATAATTTTTTGTGATAAAACAACATGACACAATTATGATAGAAAAAGACATAAGTTTGTTATGTAAACATAAATTTATCATTCTTTTTACATTACTATAATGATGTATTATAATTTTATATAATTAATACACATAACATAGAGTTTTATCACCGCATAAAAAATAACTTTTGTCTCTTTATAAAAATGTAGAAAATAAATTATGACAGGGTAATGTCATACATTTTATAGATTTGTAATATTTGTAAATTTGTAAATCTAAAATAAGTTTAATAAAATTTTAGAATTAACTCATTTTGATTGAACTGGGGTTTGTTAACTCATCTGGACTCACGGGTAGATGTGAACGTATCTATGAAATACCAACAGTAGACTGCTAATTTTAATATTCATCTTTTAAATCTTTTTTTGTGGATGTTTAATATAATTGAAGTTAGAGAATCGATTGCACGGTTAATTATACGTACGGATCAATGCTTAAAAAGAAAATACATATTATTAGTCTATATTTATAACTATGCGAATGTTAACCAAATGAATTATAAATTCAAACTTTACAAATTATAGTTTGATAGACGTGTAATGAGAGCCAAGACAGGACCCGTGCGGTAGCACGAATTTCTTCCTAGTATAAATATATAAACTTCAAGCTACCCGGTAATGACACTATTAACCTTTTGATTAAGAATTTTAATTACACTAATTGTAAGGATAAATTATTCTTTTCCATTACTAAACTCTTTATATTGTTTTTGTATTAAATGTCGCTTACTTGACACACCCACCATTTTTTTTTGATAACTTATAAATAATTTTTCTTATAAAACATAATTACATTATATATACTGATTGGAGTGCTTCTTCATTTATATTATGTACCTAACTTTAATCACATTTTGAATATTAACTTTATCACAATTTGATATTAAACCGTTGAGTTCTCAATTTACACGTATAATACTCAACACAACTTCCAAGGATTCATTCTCATTAAGTGCATCCTCTAGGATTCACTTTTGTAACCCTATATAAAACCTTCAAGGATGGAAAACCCTAACACAACTTCTCATCTTCATCGTTCACATCTGTAAACTCCATTCTTATTCCATTCATTCTTCAAATTTCAAAAGCAAACGGTTTTAAATTGGTTGAAATCAATCAAGATTTATGACTTCTTTAATCACGATTTAATCATCTATATTATTTGTTTTAGGTTTACAATCAATTCACGGTTGAATCATCTCTGTTACTTTCTCATGTCTACAAACCGAAGAGGGTCTCAAATACCTCCATGATTTCCTCTCCGGAAAAACTTATATCTCTGGGTAAACTCAAACCCTTTGAAATTCAATCCCAATTTAATTATTGTTTTAAATTTTTCTGAGAATTTGATTATTAAAGTTTTGTTTTTTAGTTTGTTTTTTGACTACTCAGGCATCACCTGACAAAGGATGATAATAAAGTTTATTGAGCTTTTACTGAGAAGCCAAGTTGGTCTTTTCCCAATGTTGTTAATTGGAATGATATTGTTCCTTCAAGCCTTGCTGCTATGTATTTTTTTCGTTCAAGTTTTGTTGATTTATTATAGTTTTCATTTTTGTGATTGAAATTTTAGTTTGATTTGGATTTGTTTTGTTTTTTTTTTTGGTGATTGGGTTTACTTTTTGAAATTTGATTTTGTGGGGAGAGTTTCCCTGAGAAAGCTCAAGGTGTGAAGTTTACAGGAAGTGGTCCTACTCCTACTACAGAAAGACTTGCCAAAGTAGTATGTACCTCTCTGAATTTTGGTTTTTGTGTGTTACTTTATGTGTATAGTTCTTTTATGAGTTTTAGAGTTGCATGGTATATGCAATTTGATTTTTGTTTCTTGTATGTTTTTTTAGCGTAACCTTGCTCACCTCTTTTATTGGGTTGCCCATTCCTTTAGGATCAACCTTGTTTATGGGACTGAGAGCATTGTCATTAAAAACTTGAGTTTCATCCACATAATACTATTTTATGTTGGAAGTAATTTTTCATGAGTGTTGGAAGTGAACTTAAACTGCAGTATACTAACAAGGTTTATTGTTAGTGATAGCATTTGTATTATTGGTGTGTTGGAAAGAGTTCACAGTTTTATGTTTTTGATGGGACTTGCTGCAAATATTATTTCAATAAGATTACTAAGCAACCAACATGAGCAAAATACGAGAAGAACTCAAGGTTTATTGTTAGTATTAGCATTTTTAATTATTTGTCAGATAATTTGTTCACTATTTGTAAAATTGGCATTCAAATTAAAAGAACATGAAATTTATAGCCATAGAATAGAACCAGATTAAAGTCATACATTCAATGATGATGCCTCCTCTACTACGATACTAACACAAACTAAGTTGGTTACCTCCAACTCTTTGACATCTAATGGTCTTGCTTCCGGCTCATCTTCTATTACACCAATTATAGACACTAATCATCAACAGTTGATTTATGTTTTATCTGGAACTCTATTTCCAATTCAATATTGACTTCTAATACCACAGTAGTTGAACCAAACACTGTTATAACTGTAAGGACTGCACCCACATCTGTCACATGAAGATCTGGAATAACACCTTATTCACTTGATTAAAACTTTCCATTATGTTTTGCAAGTTTTTTTCTTATAACATCATTTCAATGTTGACTTATATATTGGAAATTTCTCACTCCAGTGTTGAAAATCAAGCAAATTGTAAGTCTACTTCTCCTTTCCTGTTACATTTTTTGGAAATGTTTAAAATTCCTATGGTTGATGAATTATCACATTCAAAGTACAGATTTGTTTAAATCCCAATAGAAATTTTAATATTTGAATCAAAATCAAATTTTATAATACTAAAAGGAAATATATATCTATTTTCCAAATAACTATTTGAGATGAAAAAGTTTGCTTAATTATAATTGATTTATAAAATAAATTTTTTATTGCATATGTGGTTAGAATTTAATGCGTAATTATTATTTATCTATTTTTAAGAGTATAATAATTTACTATAGAAAAGCCAGGTTTTAAAAAACGAAATTTACTCTGTAATCAATCATTTTAATAATACAAATAAATGTCAATAAGACGTAATGATTATCAATTAAAAATATTCATGAACATAATCAACGTTAATGACAATTTAAATTTTACATTAAATTGAAAATTATTTTTTTATTACATCTAAATAGTTTTGTAATGACATAGCTAATAATTATATATATAATTAATTTTTGGCTGGAGTAATAGATTGATAATAAAAACCATAATCTTAGTCCTTTTTTTATTCTAATATATATATATATATATATATATATATATATATATATATATATATATATATATATATATATATATATATATATATATATATATATATATATATATATATATATATATATATATATATATATATATATATATATATATATATATATATATATATATATATATATTAGAATGAGTATTTTTATAGATCCACTTTGATTTACCATTAGTAAATCTATTTCATTTTGACGGGTTAATGTATCATATTGGAACCAAGATATAATACACATATATAATAAATACTGTCAATTTTTATTTATTTTTTTTTTGAAATTTCCACCCAAATTCATTAATAAATTCATTTAAGTTATATTGAGTTTGAGACAAAAAAAACTAGAATGTAATATGAAACATATACAAAAATCCATAAAATATCCTATAGTAATTATAATTAATCTCCTTTATAATTACATAATATGATTATAGAATATATTTATGTCATAAAATGATTTTTTTTAACCTATATATACCATTTTAAGAAACATGTCACTACTATTTTAAAAACTCAATTTTTTTTAAATTCTATTAAATTTTATTGTAAAGACTATTCTTAACTATATATTAATTAATTTATACTTATATAAAAGAGAGTTTTTCTTTTTAAAATTTTAGTAATATATTTACTATAATTAAAACTATTTTTAAAATATAATAAATTATATCAAAATTTCAATTTATCAAAAAATATTTGTGTTTTTTTATGATAAAATGTTATCATTTATAATAAAAAAATGTTATAAATAATTTTTTGTGATAAAACAACATGAGACAATTATCATAGAAAAAGACATAAGTTTGTTATGTAAACATAAATTCATCATTCTTTTTACATTTCTATAATGATGTATTATAATTTTATATAATTAATACACATAACATAGAGTTTTATCACCACATAAAAAATAACTTTTGTCTCTTTATAAAAATGTAGAAAATAAATTATGACAGGGTAATTTCATACATTTTATAGATTTGTAATATTTGTAAATTTGTAAATCTAAAATAAGTTTAATAAAATTTTAGAATTAACTCATTTTGATTGAACTGGGGTTTGTTAACTCATCTGGACTCACGGGTAGATGTGAACGTATCTATGAAATACCAACAGTAGACTGCTAATTTTAATATTCATCTTTTAAATCTTTTTTTGTGGATGTTTAATATAATTGAAGTTAGAGAATCGGTTGTATGGTTTGTTATACGTACGGATCAATGCTTTAAAAGAAAATACATATTATTAGTCTATATTTGTAACTATGTGAATGTTAACCAAATGAATAATAAATTCAAACTTTACAAATGATAGTTTGATAGACGTGTAATGAGAGCCCAGACAGGACCCGTGCGGTAGCACGAGTTTCTTACTATTATAAATATATAAACTTCAAACTACCCGGTAATGACAATATTAACCTTTTGATTAAAAAATTTAATTACACTAATTGTAAGGATAAATTAGTATTTTCCATTACTAAACTCTTTATATTTTTTTGGTATTAAATGCTGCTTACTTGGCACACCCACCATTTTTTGTTGATAACTTATAAATAATTTTTCTTATAAAACATAATTACATTATATGTACTGATTGGAGTGCTTCTTCATTTACATTATGTACCTAACTTAAACCACATTTTGAATATTAACTGTATCATATTTTGATATTGAACCATTGAGTTCTCAATTTACACGTATAATACTTAACATAACTTCCAAGGATTCATTATCATTAAGTGCATCGTCTAGGATTCACTTTTGTTACCCTATATAAAACCTTCAAGGATGGAAAACCCTAACACAACTTCTCATCTTTATCGTTCACATATGTAAACTCCATTCTTATTCCATTCATTCTTCAAATTTCAAAAGCAAACGATTTTAAATTGGTTAAAATCAATCAAGATTTATGACTTATTTAATCACAATTTAATCATCTATGTTTTTTGTTTTAGGTTTACAATCAATTCATGGTTGAATCATATTTGTTACTTTCTTAAGTCTACACACCGAAGAGGGTCTCAAATCCCTCCATGATTTCCTCTCCGGAAAAAACTATATCTCTGGGTAAACTCAAACCCTTTGAAATTCAATCCAAATTTAATTATTGTTTTAAATTTTTCTGACAATTTGATTATTGAAATTTTGTTTTTTAGTTTGTTTTTTTGACTACTCAGGCATCACCTGACAAAGCATGATAATAAAAGTTTATTGAGCTATTACTGAGAAGCCAAGTTGGTCTTTTCCCAATGTTGTTAATTGGTATGATATTGTTCCTTCAAGCCTTGCTGCTATGTATTTTTTTCGTTCAAGTTTTGTTGATTAATTATAGTTTTGATTTTTGTAATTTGAATTTGAGTTTGATTTGGATTTGTTTGGTTTTTGTTTGGTGATTGGGTTTACTTTTTGAAATTTGATTTTGTGGGGAGAGTTTCCCTGAAAAAGCTCAAGGTGTGAAGTTTACAGGAAGTGGTCCTACTCTAACTATAGAAAGACCTGCCAAAGCAGTATGTATCTCTCTGAATTTTGGTTTTCGTGTGTTACTTTGTGTGTATAGTTCTTTTATGAGTTTTAGAGTTGCATGGTATATGCAATTTGATTTTTGTTTCTTGTATGTTTTTAGGGTAACCTTGCTCACCACTTTGATTGGGTTGCCCATTCCTTTAGGATCAACATTGTTTATGGGACTCAGAGCATTTCATCCATATAATACTATTTTATGTTGGAAGCAATTTTCATGTGTGTTGGAAGTGAACTTAAACTGCAGTATGCTAACAAGGTTTATTGTTAGTGATAGCATTTGTATTATTGGTGTGTTAGAAAGAGGTCACAGTTTTATGTTATTGATGGGACTTGCTGCAAGTATTATTTCAATAAGATTACTAAGATACCAACATGAGTAAAATACGAGAAGAACTCAAGGTTTATTGTTATTATTAGCATTTTTAATTATTTGTCCGACAATTTGTTCACTATTTGTAAAATTTGCATTCAAATTACAAGAACATAAAATTAGTAGCCATAGAATAGAACCAGATTAAAGTCATACATTCAATGATGATGCCTTCTCTACTACAATACTAATACCAACTAATGTGGTTAGCCTTAACTCTTTGACATCTATTGGTCTTGTTTCCGGCTCATCTTCTATAACACCAATTATAGCCACTAATCATCAACAGTTGGTTTCTGTTTTATCTGAAACTCTATTTCCAATTCAATAGTGACTTCTAATACCACAGGAGTTGAAGCAAACACTATTATAACTGTGAGGACTGCTCCCACATCTGACACATGAAGATCCGGAATAACACCTGATTCACTTGATTAAAACATATCATTATGTTCTGCAAGTTTTTTTCTTATAACATCATTTCAATGTTGACTTATATATTGGAAATTTCTCACCCCAGTGTTGAAAATCAAGCAAATTGTAAGTCTACTTCTCCTTTCCTGTTACATTTTTTGGAAATGTTTAAAATTCCTATGGTTGATGAATTATCACATTCAAAGTGCTGATTTGTTTAAATCCCAATAGAAATTTTAATATTTGAATCAAAATCAAATTTTATAATACTAAAAGGAAATATATATCTATTTTCCAAATAACTATTTGAGTTGAAAAAGTTTGCTTAATTATAATTGATTTATAAAATAAATTTTTTATTGCATATCTGGTTAGAATTTAATGTGTAATTATTATTTATCTATTTTTAAGAGTATAATAATTTACTATAGAAAAGTCAGGTTTTAAGAGCTGAGGACAATTTTCATGACTCAATTAAAAAACGCAATTTACTGTGTAATCAATCATTTTAATAATACAAATAAATGTCAATAAGACGTAATGATTATCAATTAAAAATATTCATGAACATAATCAACGTTAATGACAATTTAAATTTTACATTAAATTGAAAATTATTTTTTTATTACATCTAAATAGTTTTGTAATGACATAGCTAATAATTATATATATAATTAATTTTGGGCTGGAGTAATAGATTGATAATAAAAACCATAATCTTAGTCCTTTTTTTATTCTAATAATGTTATATATATATATATATATATATATATATATATATATATATATATATATATATATATATATATATATATATATATATATATATATATATATATATATATATATATATATATATATATATAT
>CATIWC010002068.1:0-74121 GCA_948472305.1 Vicia faba | reverse complement strand
TATTTTGAGGAGAGGTGTCTCTATATTTATATCGCCAAATTTCTTTCATTACATGTAATGTAACCACACTTACTTTCAAAATATAAAAAGATAAAAAGTATACATTTCGATAGTGTACAATAATTCTATATTTTAATCAATTATTACTTTGTATTCTGTTAAGTTGTTTTAATATTTTTAAGTTAGTTATATAATATGGTTGATTGGTGAATTTTTATTAGAATAATATAAAACTATTTTATATTGTTAGTATTATTTTATTCTCTTTAAAAAATTTTAAAGTATCCAATTTCATAAAAAAAAAATTTTTAAATGAAAAGAATCATATTTTGAAAAATAAAAAAGCAAAATTAAAATTTTGGAGAGCGAGAGAAAATCCAAATTTGTTTCTCTTTGAGATATAGTTTTGAAAGAAAAAATTGTTTTTCTATTCAGGATAAATATGAAAATCATTCTCTATAATCAAACATGCACCAATATACCTATGATAATTTTTTTTTGTTTTGAATAAGGCTATCAATTAAAAGAAAAAGGTGGAACACAAAAGAAGAGGCACTACAAGAAAGATGGTCCCCAACGATATATATTAGCGACGTGGTTATCACGTGAGTAATAAATGCAGTTGCGACGTGATAACCACGTCACAAACATATTTTAATGATAAATAAAGCAAGTCAGAGAAGGTTTTTTTAGTAAAAAAATTAGCGACGTGTCTTACACGTCGCTACAGAAAACAAAAATTTAATATGTATAAACTCTGAGACATTTAGTTGGAGGGAGTTTAAAATTATTTTGAAATTTGGTAGTGACGTGATAGCCACGTCGCTACATTTAAGGGGGAAATTAAAGTTGATTGATGAAAGAGTGGCAGAGTGGGAAAGTGAATTATATTTGCTTGAGTGTGTAGCGACGTGAGTCTCACGTGACAATGTTGCGACGTGACAGTCACGTCGCTACTTGATGTTTACATCTCCACAAAATTCTCATCCGTTACAGTTTGTTTCCCCTTCCTTTCTTCTTCCTTTCTTCTTCCTTTGTTTACTTTGCCTTGCCTCTACCTCTCAAACCCAAATTCCCAAATCAAATTTCCTCCATCCCAAATTGTTGAAGAAGAATAAGGTATTCATATTTTGATAAATTTTTATTTCATTTGTTCATTATTTATTATACTGGTAATAAATATTAAAAAGGGTATTTTGTTTAACCTGTAGAGAAATTTGAAGAAGAACACCAAGAGCTACACAAGAAGAAGCAAATAAGTGAAGAAATTATATAGAGGTATTTATGCATTTTTTTTTATATTTTATATGTATTATATAGATTAGTAGTATATGTATTTTGTTTATGTGAATTAAAAAATATTTTACTTAATTTTAGTTTTAGGTTAATTATTATTATAGGTTAATGTTTAAAATAAAATGAAAATTAGAATGTTTTATATATTAATATATTATTAAACAGAAATATATTGTTAATATATATAGGTTAATATTTATTAATATTATTGCATGTTATATAGACATATAAAAAAAATTTGTTAGTATATACGTATAAAATAAAAAAAAAATTGAATATATATTAAAATAAATTTTTTTAGAAAACATAAAATTAAAAGTCTTATTTTTTATAGATGTATATATATATGTTAACACATAAATTTAATAACATATTTAAAAACAAAAATGTATATTATATTTATTATAATAGTTTTATTTTTTTATTTATATGTTAAAGATATGGAAAAAAAATTATATATTAAAATAAAAATTTATAAAAACATAATTAAAAAAAGAGTATATATATATATTATATTATTATTTTAATATTATTGTTATATATATAATAAAAAGTATATATGTTACATTATTTGTTTTCTAATATTATTGTTGTATATATAATAAAAAGTAAATATGTTATATTATTGTTTTTTGATATTATTGTTATATAATAAAAAATTATATATTTTACATTTGAATATTTATTTATATGTTAGTATATATATAAAAAAGCAAAATTTATATTTTTAAGAATAGTATTAAATAGTTTAAGAATAATATTATTAAGTTGATTAATATTTCTAATGAAAAAGACAATGATTGTATAAATGTGCAGTATGGAATATTATCGGTATTATCGTAGTTGGATGTACGATAGAACATATCCAGGAAGAAGTGGACTTAAACCCAATTTTATAGTAGGAGTTGATGGGTTTATTAAGTGGGCGTTTGCTCAGGATTGTTGTCGAAGCGAAGGAGGGGTTAGGTGTCCCTGTCTTAAATGTGAATGTAGACCAATAATTAGTGACCCAGAGGAAGTAACACGTCATCTGCATGGAAGGGGATTCATTGAAAATTATTGGGTTTGGACGTATAATGGTGAAGAACTACCGGTTAATGTACCAGAGACTAGCAACACGCATGCTTCAAGTAGTCGACCGGTTATGGAGTATGAGGAGAACTTTAATTTGATCGGTGACATGGTTGATGATGCTTTTGGTGTGAACGTGACATATGATGAACCTGAAGATTTTGACGGGGAAGAGTTGCTGAATGAGGAAGCGCAAAGATTTTATCAATTATTGAACGAGATGAATACGCCGTTGTTTGAGGGGTCGTCAGACTCAAAGCTATCAATGTGTGTGAGATTATTGGCCGCCAAGTCAAATTGGAATGTTTCTGATCAATGTCTGGAACATTTTGCAAAAATGATGTTGGACTCCACCGCTACGAAAGACAACTTGCCTACAAGTTATTATGATGCAAAGAAGTGGGTGTCGAAGTTGGGTTTAAAAGTAAGAAAGATTGACTGTTGCATTAACGGTTGCATGTTGTTTTATGACAATGAGTTTGGTACTCAATATGGATCGTTAGAGGAGTGTCAGTTTTGTAATAGTCCAAGATATCAAGTTCGCAGTAGAGCCGTTAACAGCAAGCAAAAGCGTGTAGCAGTAAAATCAATGTTTTATCTTCCTATAATACCAAGGTTAAAAAGAATGTTTGCTTCAATGCACAGTGCAAGTCAAATGACATGGCATCATACAAACCAAACAAGTTCTGGCACTATGCGACATCCATCTGATGGTGAGGCATGGAAGCACTTTGATCGGACACATCCAGATTTTGCTGTAGAACCTAGAAATGTCAGGCTTGGATTATGCTCTGATGGATTTGCCCCATACGTGCAAGCGTCAGGAAGTGTGTATTCTTGTTGGCCAGTTATTGTAACACCTTACAACCTCCCTCCTGAGATGTGCATGACAAAACCATACATGTTTTTGACGTGTGTTATTCCAGGCCCGCACAGTCCAAAAGCCGGAATTGATGTGTACTTACAACCTTTAATTGATGATTTGAAGAAGATGTGGATTGGAGAATGGACTTATGATATATCCTGTAAACAGAACTTCACATTACGAGCTGCCTTGATGTGGATCGTTAATGACTTTCCAACATATGGCATGTTGTCTGGTTGGGGTACGCATGGAAAAATGGGTTGTCCGCATTGCATGGGATACACCAAAGCATTTACGTTGGATAAAGGTGGGAAAAGCTCATGGTTTGACTATCACCGCAGATTCCTACCAGCAAATCATCCATATAGAAGAAACAAGAAAAATTTAAAAAAAGATGTACGAGAGAAAGATTTGCCTCCGCCTCGATTGCCACCAGGGGTTATATGGAACCAAGTATGTGAACTACCAAAATTTACAGATACTGGCAAAGCATGCCGAATTGAAGGATACGGCGTCACCCACAATTGGACAAAAAGAAGTATATTTTGGGATCTTCCGTATTGGAAAGATAGTTTGTTGCGCCATAATCTTGATGTTATGAATATTGAGAAGAATTTTTTTGATAATGTATTTAACACAGTGATGGATGTGACAGGAAAAACAAAAGATAATGAGAAGGCCAGACAAGACATGGGAATTTGGTGTAATCGAAGAGAGTTGGAGTTGAAGCCTCAACCGAATGGAAAATTATTAAAACCCAAGGCTTGTTTCAGTCTGACTTCCCAAGAAGCTAAAGCGGTTTGTCGATGGTTAAAAGAATTGAGAATACCCGATGGGTATTCATCAAATTTAGCAAGGTGTGCTGACCCTAACACTGGAAAATTACATGGTATGAAAAGTCATGATTGTCACATTTTTATGGAACAGTTGCTACCAATTGCATTTGGATCGCTACCCAAACATGTTCTTGACCCACTAACTGAAATTAGTCAATTTTTTAGAGATATTTGTGCGTCAGCTTTAAAAGTGGAAGACATCATTAAGTTGGACCAAAACATTGCACTCATTCTTTGTAAGTTGGAACAAGTATTTCCGCCTGGTTTCTTTGACTCCATGGAACATTTACCTGTGCATCTTGCATATGAAGCTTATCTTGGTGGACCTGTTCAATATAGGTGGATGTATCCGTTTGAAAGGTTCATGGGTGATTCAAAGAGATCGGTGAAAAATAAAGCTAGAGTAGAAGGATCTATATGTGCACATTACTTGCATCGGGAAACATCACATTTTTGCAGTCACTATTTCAATCACTTGATGTTAACTTCTAGAATCATATGGAATCCTGTAAATGTCAATCAGAGGAGCCAATTCACCTTATCATTCTTTGCGCTTCCAGGTCGACCTTCTGGAAAGAAGGGTGTGCATTGGTTGACCCAAAAAGAAATGCAATTTGCACATGTCCATGTCTTGATCAACTGCGTTGAAGTTAAATCATATCTTGAGTAAGTTTACCAAAACTTTTTAAACTTATGGTGTGTGTATACCAAACTTATTAAACTTATGGTGTGTGTTTTGTAGGGAATTTAACAATGCCTATTTTCATAGTACCGGGGTACAGTCAACATCAGGTGTCATTCATGCTCAATTTCCCTCATGGTTCAAGCAAACATTGTCTAGCGTTCTTGCACTAACTCCAGAAATACTCCATTTGAGAAACTTGGCAGAAGGCCCTATCCAAAGCGCAAATGATTGGCACACATACTTCGTGAACGAATATAAATTTCACACTGAGGCATGGACCGAAGGGAAAAAAACCATAAATAGTGGTGTTTTTGTAAAAGGAGTTATAGATGGCGGTGAAGACGACTTCTATGGATTTGTTAAACATATCTACGAGTTGGTATACAATTGCTTGGACACGGAAAATAAAGTTGTCTTGTTTTATTGTGAATGGTATTGATCGCACTAAATCGCACTATGCTTCTGACTCAAATATCACATGTTTTCCTTAGTTTTTATTGTCATTTTCTCGTATTATGTTCCTTTTTCCTTTGTTTTCAGGATTCTTGTCATTTCAGAGCCTCCTGTGAAGAAACGAGCCAAAACGCCAAGAAATTAGGGTTTTTCAAGATATTCTGCACTTATGGCGTTCAGCACCGCACTGGCTACAGGGAACGCGATGACGTGGCCCACTTTCACCCAGAGACCAACTGCCACGTTCCCATGATGTGGCGGTTCCAGGCACCGCGCCCGCGGCCACCCTCACCGCGCCCGCGGCCTTCACAAAAAGGTTCCCGCTCAAAAGAAGTTAAGGGGCATGCTGGTCCTTACGCACCTCAAAGATCCTCTATAAATAGTTTTCGATTCTCATTCTTTAGTTTCATCCAAGCTTAGTACAATCTTAAGCCATATACTATCAGTTTCTGTAAAGTAATAATCTCTTCACATCGGGGAGTTATTGCGGTGTAGATTGAGTTGTAATCGAGTCTTGGAGCACTTTGGTTGAAGTTCATCATACCAGCCTTACCTTTCCGTAGATTTGTATCATATTCAAGTCTCCGACCGGAGCAAGGTTCTAGTTTATTGCATTTCTTTATTTAATTGCTCTTACCATAGTCTACACGTTTTATAGTCTCTAAATGCTCTTACCATAGTCTACATGTTTTATAGACTTTAAATGCTCTTACCATAGTCTACACGTTTTATAGACTTTAAATGCTCTTACCATAGTCTACACGTTTTATAGACTTTAAATGCTCTTACCATAGTCTACACGTTTTATAGACTTTAAATGCTCTTACCATAGTCTACACGTTTTATAGACTTTAAATGCTCTTACCATAGTCTACACGTTTTATAGACTCGCACTTATTATGTATGGCTAAACTATAAAGGTTAGGATGTAATGATTGTCATCGTGGTTGTGTTCCAATTATCATGCTAGTGAAAATACTCTGGGGATGTTTTGCTTCTAACTTAAGTCAATTGTGTTTTAATGTTTATTGGGTAAGATCGAAAGCCGTCCAAACTAATGATACGACTTGATTATTATTTAACCAAACAAAAAGAGCGAAAGCCGTTGATTGGTTAAATAGGAATCATTGACCTTTTTAGAAAACTATTTTGAAACTGTTTTCGGACGCGTTTGTAGGTTTGAAATCTGACTCTTGGTCAAAAGCCAAAAGTCTCTTTAAGTTAATCTTTCCAAGTAAAATCACTTTTCTGCTAAGTCAAAACTATCAATTTCTTAAAAATAGGTTTACTTCTTTAACGCGGAAGGCACCCTTTATATGTGACAATAAAGGAATTTAATTTAAAGAGTAAATTCGGTTCTTAGTAGTCAAAAGCTACAAGTTCCCGTTAAATTGATTCTTTGCTATCAATAGAAAATACTGCCCCATAAGTAGGTTCATCTACGCATGATCGGACCAATACCTGATTACATGATTTACATTCCAACCTGTCTTTTAAACTGTTATTTACTTCGTTTATTTACTTCGTGCACTGCACTCACATCAATATTCTTGTTCGCCTTAGATAAGCACCTTAGCAATAGAGTTGATAGATTGACAATTGGTCTCTGTGGTTCGATAATCTTATATATTACTTCGATAGGCTGTACACTTGCAGTACTACATTTAGGCTATACGTTACAGATTAAACCCATCAAGTTTTTGGCGCCGTTGCCGGGGACCAACTTCGTCAAATTTTGTACCCTATTGTTATCCCGTTTAGACTAAGGCTATTCTAGCCGGTAGATGCGTAGAAATCGTAGCACCGGCAACCTAATAGATCCTTTAGTAGAACCTGAACGTTACGCTCGTGCCCGTCTTTTTATTCGCAAGATAAGAAGAGCTATGGCAGAAGATCGTAACCAAAGACCGCTCAAGGAATTCGCCCAACCATCTAACGAGGAACCTAGTTCCAGTATAGTAAACCCTGCTATAACTACCAACAACTTTGAACTAAAGCCCTCGTTACTACAATTAGTACAACAAAACCAATTCGCTGGTCTCGCTACCGAGAACCCGAATCAACATTTAAAGGTGTTTATCCAGTTAGCTGACACCCTTAAGGCAAATGGAGCCACGCCCGAAGCTATCCGATTAAGACTATTTCCTTTTTCCCTTAGAGGTAAAGCTCACGACTGGTTAGACGCCCTTCCAACTAACTCAATAACAACTTGGGAAGACCTTAGGAGAGCTTTTCTTGCGAGGTATTTTCCACCAAGCAAGACCGCTGTTCTTAGGAACCTGATCACTTGTTTCACCCAAAACCAAGGCGAATCACTTTTTCAGGCCTGGGAGAGATATAAAGAACTTTTAAGAGCTTGTCCGCACCATGGCCTGGAGCAATGGTTAATCATACATACCTTCTATAATGGACTCCATTACAACACAAAGATGTCCATAGACGCTGCCGCTGGCGGAGCGTTGATGAACAAACCTTACCCTGACGCTTGTGCCCTAATAGAGGACATGGCCCAAAACCACGCCCAATGGGGATTAGAACGAGCGACAGTAGAGAAAAAGGAGAGCCATGGAGGAAAGCATGAGGTAAGTTGCATGGACATGATTAATGCCAAGATGGATGCCCTAGCCTTGAGAGTCGAGAACATGTCTCAAAACCCAACCACAGTAGCAGCAATCCAATCGGAGTGCAAACTCTGTGGAACTCAAGGACATCAAACCGTTGACTGTAACCTTTTGAACGAATCAAGCTCAGACCAAGTTAACTATACTCAAGGGAACCCTTTCTCGAATACCTACAATCCTGGATGGAGGAACCACCCGAATTTCTCTTACAAAAACAACAACCCTATCCAAAATCCCGGACCTTCGAGACCTCAAGGATTCCAAACGCAAAAACAAAACCAACCTATGCAAATAGTACCCCCAAGACCAAACCTTAAAGAAACCATAGACACCTTTATTCAGGCTCAAACCCAGCAAAATAAGGAGTTTATGAACCAACACATTCACACGAACGAACTAGTTACCCAATTAGCAACCAAGTTTGACCAGATAATAACCCACACCAAAATGCTTGAGACTCAGATTTCCCAAGTAGCCCAAAACACCTATGTACAAGTTGCACCTGGAGGACAATTCCCTGGACAAACTCAACCAAATCCAAAAGGCCAAGCAAATTCTATCACATTAAGAAGTGGAACTGCTTATGAAGGGCCTAGAAATCCTAACTTAAGCACATCAGAAAAACCTATGGAAGATGCTACGCCCAAAGACCAGGTGGAGGGACCAGAGAAACCAGAAAAGCAATCAAAACCAGAAGTAGAAAAAAACACTCAACAACCTTATAAACCACCTATTCCATTCCCACAGAGGCTGAAAAACACCAAAGTAGAAAACCAGTACCAAAAGTTTATTAAGGTAATAGAGAAACTCCATGTTGAGATTCCTTTTACTGAAGCTATAACCCAGATACCATCATATGCTAAGTTTTTGAAAGATATTTTGACCAATAAACGGCGACTCGATGATCCCAAGCCTTTAGAATGTCATTTTATATCCGAAAATAAACTCGCCAAGAAAGATAAAGACCCTGGAAGTTTTTCTATCCCTTGCATCCTAGGTAACCATATGATAGACAAAGCATTTTTAGACCTAGGAGCAAGCGTAAGTCTGATGCCTCTGGCCGTCTGTAAGAGGTTAAAATTAGGAGAACTTCAACCTACTAAGATGTCCTTACAACTAGCTGATAGATCTGTCAAATATCCCATGGGTATTTTAGAAGACATACCTGTCAAGATTGGTCAGTTGTACATTCCGACCGACTTCGTCGTAATGGATATCAAAGAAGATGAAGACATCCCAATCCTCTTAGGAAGACCCTTCCTATCGACCGCCGGAGCTATAATAGATGTTAAGAAAGGGAAACTGACTTTCGAGGTAGGAGATGAAAAGATTGAGTTCATATTATCAAAATTTCTAATGGCACCAGTGATAGGAGATGCGTGTTATGACATCGACATCATTGATGAATGTGTAAATGAACTCGAACAAAACGAATTCTTAACCAAATTACCATCAACCCCTATTTTAGAGGATGACGGATTTGAGAGTATCGAACCGTACATTGACGACAATCTTTTCGAATGCTTAGCTCTTACCCATGACCTTATGGCGCGTGCTGAGAAAACCACTATAGAACTTAAGGAACTACCCAAGAATCTAAGATATGAGTTTTTGGATGAGGAGATGAATAGACCTGTTATAATTAGCGCCACTCTAAACCAAATAGAAACAAATCAACTATTAGATACCTTGCGAAAATATCCCTCAGCTTTAGGGTATAAAGTTTCAGATTTAAGAGGTATAAGCCCATCCGTATGCATGCATCGGATTATGCTAGAAAAAGATTCAAAACCCTCAAGAGAACATCAAAGAAGAATAAACCCTATCATGAGTGATGTAGTCAAGAAAGAAGTTCTTAAGTTATTAGAAGCTGGTATCATATACCAAATTTCGGATAGTGAATGGGTAAGCCCAGTCCATGTGGTACCCAAGAAAGGAGGTATCACTGTTCTGAAAAACGAAAAAGGTGAGCATGTGGCAAAACGAACAGAAGGAGGATGGCGTATGTGTATAGATTACAGAAAGTTGAATAAGGCAACGAGAAAAGA
This sequence comes from Vicia faba, assembly GCA_948472305.1. Taxonomy (NCBI): domain Eukaryota; kingdom Viridiplantae; phylum Streptophyta; class Magnoliopsida; order Fabales; family Fabaceae; genus Vicia; species Vicia faba. The sequence goes on along the minus strand of CATIWC010002068.1, from coordinate 64,246 downwards.
CCATTTCCCTCTCCCATTTATAGATCAGATGCTTGAACGTCTAGCAAGACACTCATGTTTCTGCTATCTTGATGGGTATTCGGGGTTTTTCCAAATCCCTATTCACCCAGAGGACCAAGAAAAAACCAAATTTACCTGCCCTTATGGAACATTCGCTTATAGACGAATGCCCTTTGGACTCTGTAATGCACCTGCCACTTTCCAACGTTGTATGATGTCAATTTTCGCAGACTACTTAGATGGAATTATGGAAGTATTTATGGACGATTTTTCAGTGTGTGGGTTTGATTTCAAAAACTGCCTCTCGAACTTGGAGAAAATCTTAAAAAGATGTGTGGAAGTAAACCTTGTGTTGAATTGGGAAAAGTGCCACTTTATGGTAAGTGAAGGGATAGTCTTGGGACACATTATTTCTGAAAGAGGTATAGAAGTCGATAAGGCCAAGATAGAAGTTATAGAAAACTTAAACCCACCTAAGACCGTTAGGGAAATAAGAAGTTTCCTAGGACATGCCGGGTTCTACCGACGTTTCATCAAGAATTTTTCCGCAATAACAAAACGTTTAACTAACTTATTGATGAAGGATGTCGAGTTTGAATTCGACCAAAAATGTCTTGAGGCCTTTGAAGTTTTAAAGCAAGCTCTTATTTCAGCACCTATCATAAGACCACCTGATTGGACACAACCCTTTGAAATCATGTGCGATGCTAGTGATTTCGCTGTAGGAGCTGTACTAGGGCAAAGAAAAGACAAAAAACTGCATGCAATTTACTACGCTAGTCGAACACTAGACGCTGCCCAGCTAAATTATACAACCACAGAAAAAGAATTGCTAGCCGTAGTTTTTGCTATTGATAAATTTCGATCTTATTTGGTGGGAGCAAAAATAATAGTATACACAGATCATGCAGCAATCCGGTACTTGTTAAGTAAGAAAGATGCTAAGCCTAGATTGCTCAGATGGGTACTTTTACTCCAAGAATTTGACTTGGATATTAAGGATAAAAAAGGAGCTGAAAACTTAGTAGCTGATCATCTCTCTAGGTTAGAACACCTTAAGCCTGAACTTATACCTATAGACGATCACTCTACTTATGAAAGATTAATAGCTGGGATAAACTCAACTGAAGAAGAGACCTATGAGGAAATCTCAACCATGAACAACATACCATGGTACGCAGATATTGTGAATTATCTAGCCGCTGATATCATACCCCCTGACTTAAGCTACCAACAGAAGAAGAAGTTTTTTAGAGATGTTAAACACTTCTTTTGGGATGAACCCCTCCTATTCAAAAGAGGAATAGATAATATATTCCGACGATGTGTGCCGGAGGAAGAAGTAGGCAACATCATTAAACATTGTCATGCTTCACCTTATGGTGGACACGCAAGCACGTCTAAAACATGCGCCAAAATATTTCAAGCAGGTTTTTATTGGCCTACTGTATGGCGTGATGTCCGCACTTACATTACAAAATGTGACCGATGCCAACGCACTGGGAACATCTCAAGACGTGATGAAATGCCTTTAAGTAACATCCAAGAAGTGGAAATATTTGATGTCTGGGGTATAGATTTCATGGGACCTTTTCCTTCCTCAATGGGTAACAAGTATATCCTAGTAGCTGTCGATTATGTCTCAAAGTGGATCGAAGCTGTTGCATCACCTACAAACGATACCAAGGTAGTTATCAAACTGTTTAAGAATATTATTTTTCCTAGGTTTGGAACCCCGAGGTTAGTCATAAGTGATGGAGGATCGCATTTTATATCTAAGATATTTGATAAGCTTCTAAGCAAATATGGAGTAAAACATAGAGTAGCATCACCATATCACCCGCAAACCAGTGGCCAAGTAGAGGTATCGAATAGGGAGATTAAGCAGATCCTAGAAAAAACCGTATCACTATCCAGAAAAGACTGGTCTGGAAAACTTAAAGACGCCTTATGGGCTTATAGAACGGCTTATAAAACCCCTATTGGAACAACTCCTTATCAATTGGTTTATGGAAAGTCCTGTCATTTACCCTTCGAACTAGAACATAAAGCCTATTGGGCCATTAAATCCTTGAATCTAGATTACCTGAAAGCCGGAGAAAAACGTATCCTGGACATTCACAAGCTAGAAGAGCTTCGCTTAAATGCCTATGAGAATGCCATCATATATAAGGAAAGAACCAAGATGTGGCATGATTAAAAAATCATCAAGAAAGATTTCAACATTGGTGATCCTGTTCTCCTATTTAACTCAAGGTTACGACTTTTTCCTGGTAAGCTTCGTTCAAGATGGACAGGTCCATTTGAAGTGTCAAAAGTTCTAAAGTCTGGAGTAGTAGAAATCAAAAACAATTCATGCGCTCCATTTGTGGTAAATGGACAAAGACTGAAGCTCTACAAAGGAGGCGATTTGCCTGTTGACTACTCTAGTCATATTCTTATAGACCCACCAATACCCACATAAAGTAAGATCTAATCGTCAAGCTAAACGACGTTAAACAAGCGCTGCATGGGAGGCAACCCATGGTTTATTCTTTATTTTATTTTATTTTATTTTAGTAATTTATATATTTTATCTGGACTAATTTCTTGTGTTTATATTTTCAGGATGCATTACCCCGATGGTATGGTTGTGATTTTCAGAGATGAAGCACAAAAGGCCCGATTTGCTACCTTATCTGCTAGACCTATGGTAGCCACTAGGTACCCCGATCAGAGCTTCATGGAGGCACTCGGGATTGAGCCAAGTATTCGGTATCTATGCAACCAACTTAGCTGGGATTCTTATGCTGATGATGTCCACAAAACCTACAGGAACCTTACTCTGGAGTTTCTTAGCTCTATGGACTATAACCCACGAGTGGGTGAAGGAGATGAGCGAGGATGCCTAAGTTTCAGATTGTTTGGCACCGAGTATACCCTGACTACCAAAGAATTTGGGGATTTGCTTGGTTTCCAAACTGGACCGACCGCTATTACTGAGTTCCCATTGAGTTACTACATGGACAAAGACATTGATAAATTTTGGCAGGACATTACTGATAGAGCCAGTCTTGACCCCTCTACCCAGCTGTCCCGGAAGATCCATAACCCAGCCTTCCGATACTTCGAGATGATCTTGTGCCACACTTTCTTTGGGAGGAGTTACTGTGACCACTTGGTCACCGCTGAGGAGATCCTTTTCCTATACTGTGCTAGTCAGTCCAGACCTATAGCTAGTGGAGGTTTTCTGATAGAGAGCCTCGAGCAGACTGCTCGATCCGCTGTAGGGCTCATTCATTCCGGAGGGAATGTGACACAGATAGCTTCTGCTTTGGGTTTGGACAGTATGATAGCACAGCTGACCCCATACTGTGGATATACTTTTCTGGATTTAGACTTTTGCATGGATCGTGGACTCATGAGGAGGGCCTCTTTCCACCCATATCGGTACAGATTGCTCATCAATGACCAGACTGTTTACACCTTTACAATGCCAGACCCTCAGATGACTTGTGTTTCCAACTCTGCTAATTGGAACTATTCTGTAGAAGGTTGGGGTGAGATATCAGAGTACACTCCAGAATACACTCCTGCTTCCGAAGATCTCACTCCAGAATACACCCCTGCTTCCGAAGATCCCACTCAGGACTACACTCCTGCTCCCGAGGACTCCACTCCGGATCACGCATCCCGACCCGAGGTTACACACACTACTGTTCTTACTAATAACCTCAGCTTGCAGGAACCTGATATTCGCACTCTATTGACTGCTATGCGCACTGAGATAACCACTCTCCGCAATGAGGTGGCTGACCTTCATTTGCAGTTGTAAGTGAATGATGTTACCTTTGCTGGTGAGTTAGATGAATTAGCTCACGAGGTGGCAGAGATTCGACGCCAGCTGACTGAGCTGCGTGGCCCAGGCACTCCTGCAGAGCATCCTACCGGTTGGCAATAGATCTGTATTGTTCACAAGATATCTAGTTTCAGTATTATTAGTATTATGTTGATTTCCTTTTCAGACTCATTTTTATTTTTGCATTATCTGTTTCCTGAGTTGTTAATATTTATTTTGGTGACCCAATGTCCGTACCTATATATATATATATATATATATATATATATATATATATATATATATATATATATATATATATATATATATATATATATATATATATATATATTTATTTACTAATGTTTTTTTTGTTTTTCTGGTAACCATAGTTTTAATATAAAAATAAAACAAATATACATGTGTATATGTACTCACGTACATATATGCACATTCATAGAAAAAATAGGTACACCTCCAAAAATTGAAGCTAATGGCGAGGAAGAAAAAGCCCAATGGAAAGGAAGCCAGGCCAGCCCAACTTGCCTCGACCTCACCACGCCCGCGGTAGGCCCTGCCGCCATGTTAGGATTGCCTTATGGGGATGGTGCCATTTGTGAAGCACCTTTAGACACAGATTGGGCATTTGAAGCATTTTGGGCCAGAATTACTAAACAAAATGCAACATCTTTTGATGGCCTTCTTGCTTCTCACATCCACAATCCTGCCCTTCGTGCCTTTAGATTTCTTTTAGCATCCACCATCTTTGCTCGGGAAAACCCAAACAAGGTGAATGCTAAAGAATTAATTATCATGCAGAGCTGCCTCACAGACACCAAAGTTAATCCCGTCCCATTCATGATTGCCCACATGCACCATGTTTTAAGAAAAGGTGGGCCGATTTCCTTTGGTGGACTGATTACCACTATTGCCCGTGCCATAGGATTGGATACGAAACTTGCCACCCTTGAACCACTTCCTCCTCGGATTGCAAATCTTAAATTTTTCAGGGATACGCGTTTATGCAAGACGAGGAAGGAAGGTGGTTACTTCCTCATGGTTGGGGGTGCTGCTATACCCAGTGTTGTTATGCCTTGCACCCGTCGTACTGATATTAGATTTGAGCGTAACTGGACCTACGATCTCAACGCTCCTGCTTTTATTGGTCCGTTGCCCCCAAATCTACCTTTAAATGAGGGTAACAACACTGATGATGAGTACGATTTCCAAACAGAGGAACCACCCCATTTTTCACCACCACACACGACACCTTCTACCTCTAACCCACATGCAGGTACAGCTCCTAGCTTCCATGTCACTGAGGACATGTGGCGTGAGCATATGGCCCGAGAGGCCCAGAGGGACACCCTCCTTGCTACCTTGCAGCAACAGGCGGCCGACAACATGGCCTTCATGCAAGCGTCCCAAGAACAAAATGCTAGCTCTCTGCGCACTATTATGGAAAGTCAGCTGGCTTTCCAGAGAGAACATCACCTACACCAGACCACATACGCTCGTCACTTCCAATTGATGGAGGCAACCCAAGGCACCCTCATTGGTAGGACCCAAGAGCTACAGGCGGCAAATGCCGCCTTGTCAGAGAGATTGGAGCAGCTTGTTTTGGACCGAGATAGCCGCCGTCGCAGCCGTAGCCGCCGTTCCGGTCGTACCAACCAGGACGGTGAAGGTCCTAGTGGCCCACACTAGTGTTTTCAGGTACCTCCTCCTACCTTATTTTGGAACATTGAGGACAATGTCTGATTTAAGTGTGGGAGGAGCATTTATCGCTTTTATTTCCCGTTTTCGCTTTTATTTTTGCTTTTATTTTCCGTTTTTCCTGCTTTTATTTCCCTTCTGCATTTTTCCTTTTTTTTTCGTAGTTAATAAAATGCATGTGATAGGCGAGTCTTTCTGCGTAGTGTACCCTTTCATTTCCCCCATCTTTTAGCCTTACAAAATTTTTCGCTTTTCAAAGATTTATGGTTGTTTTTTAGGATTTGGGCTATGAGACAGGTCCTAGATAGGGTCTGTTTCTCGGACACTCACTTTTTGAAAAATTCGTTATCATTTTTACACCATAAGCCTTTTTGAATATTTAGATTAGATCCTTTCTCCCCAATATGCTATGATTTTGAATAAAACTGTACAAATAGGTCTTCAAGTAGTTTATCTTAGCAGTCAGCTCCGGCCTAAGCATGCTCTAAGTGTGGGATCGATGAATATAAGTGGATGATCTCTATTTTGCCTTAAAAGTTACAAAATAAAGTATGAATACGACTACGAGTTGGGTGATCCTCACAAAGATTACTCAACTCAAGAAAGTTGTAAGCACTAACAAAAACAAAGAAAAAAAATATATATAAGGCATATCTGTTGTAGTTGGTTCAGAGGTATCTGGTGCTGAACTTGGTAGGGCGGACTACGGTCCGATCCCCTGCAACTGCAAATGGGTAAAATAAAAAGGGATTAAACCAACTCTTGTACCAGAATCCCATCACTTGAGATCAGAGTCACTAACCGGTCACTACACCATGAGTATGTACGGATAACGGGCTTAATGTGATTGCGCCTGAATGAAAAAGGACCTCGTAAAAAAGGGAAGTCTTAGCATAGTAAGGATATTAGGATCGATCTGTATACTTATGAGGTTTATGTCCGCATTTCTGCGAGTAGTGTAATTACGATACCTTTGATTCAGATAGTCAGTGCCTGACAACACACCCTTACTCGGACTTAGAAGCCCGCTTTGCCCAAAACCTGTATACACCATAATTTTCTTTCATCTAATTCTAAGAGTTGTTGCTTGAGGACAAGCAAAGGTCTAAGCGTGGGAGGATTTGATCGCACTAAATCGCACTATGCTTCTGACTCAAATATCACATGTTTTCCTTAGTTTTTATTGTCATTTTCTCGTATTATGTTCCTTTTTCCTTTGTTTTCAGGATTCTTGTCATTTCAGAGCCTCCTGTGAAGAAACGAGCCAAAACGCCAAGAAATTAGGGTTTTTCAAGATATTCTGCACTTATGGCGTTCAGCACCACGCTGGCTACAGGGAACGCGATGACGTGGACCACTTTCACCCAGAGACCAACTGCCACGTTCCCATGATGTGGCGGTTCCAGGCACCGCGCCCGCGGCCACCCTCACCGCGCCCGCGGCCTTCACAAAAAGGTTCCCGCTCAAAAGAAGTTAAGGGGCATGCTGGTCCTTACGCACCTCAAAGATCCTCTATAAATAGTTTTCGATTCTCATTCTTTAGTTTCATCCAAGCTTAGTACAATCTTAAGCCATATACTATCAGTTTCTGTAAAGTAATAATCTCTTCACATCGGGGAGTTATTGCGGTGTAGATTGAGTTGTAATCGAGTCTTGGAGCACTTTGGTTGAAGTTCATCATACCAGCCTTACCTTTCCGTAGATTTGTATCAGATTCAAGTCTCCGACCGGAGCAAGGTTCTATTTTATTGCATTTCTTTATTTAATTGCTCTTACCATAGTCTACACGTTTTATAGACTCTAAATTCTCTTACCATTGTCTACATGTTTTATAGACTTTAAATGCTCTTACCATAGTCTACACGTTTTATAGACTTTAAATGCTCTTACCATAGTCTACACGTTTTATAGACTTTAAATGCTCTTACCATAGTCTACACGTTTTATAGACTTTAAATGCTCTTACCATAGTCTACACGTTTTATAGACTTTAAATGCTCTTACCATAGTCTACACGTTTTATAGACTCGCACTTATTATGTCTGGCTAAACTATAAAGGTTAGGATGTAATGATTGTCATCGTGGTTGTGTTCCAATTATCATGCTAGTGAAAATACTCTGGGGATGTTTTACTTCTAACTTAAGTCAATTGTGTTTTAATGTTTATTGGGTAAGATCGAAAGCCGTCCAAACTAATGATACGACTTGATTATTATTTAACCAAACAAAAAGAGCGAAAGCCGTTGATTGGTTAAATAGGAATCATTGACCTTTTTAGAAAACGATTTTGAAACTATTTTCGGACGCGTTTGTAGGTTTGAAATCTGACTCTTGGTCAAAAGCCAAAAGTCTCTTTAAGTTAATCTTTCCAAGTAAAATCACTTTTCTGCTAAGTCAAAACTATCAATTTCTTAAAAATAGGTTTACTTCTTTAACGCGGAAGGCACCCTTTATATGTGACAATAAAGGAATTTAATTTAAAGAGTAAATTCGGTTCTTAGTAGTCAAAAGCTACAAGTTCCCGTTAAATTGATTCTTTGCTATCAATAGAAAATACTGCCCCATAAGTAGGTTCATCTACGCATGATCGGACCAATACCTGATTACATGATTTACATTCCAACCTGTCTTTTAAACTGTTATTTACTTCGTTCATTTACTTCGTGCACTGCACTCACATCAATATTCTTGTTCGTCTTAGATAAGCACCTTAGCAATAGAGTTGATAGATTGACAATTGGTCTCTGTGGTTCGATAATCTTATATATTACTTCGATAGGCTGTACACTTGCAGTACTACATTTAGGCTATACGTTACAGATTAAACCCATCAGGTATGATCCAACTAGAGGCACAAAGATATACAAGTCATATGGTTCTGTCGAGATTCAAATGAACCGGAGATACAAAGAATATGACCCTTTCATAATGTCACATATTGTTAGGCAAGTTTATTATGTTCCTTTTCCTTCATTTGTAATACGTAAAAGAGGATGGTGTGTTGTAATAAAAACAAAACCGCTAGGTCATATTGAAACTGGAGATCTAGTGGAAGATGCTGCCTACCAAGTTGATGACGTTGAACAGATTAATGATATGGTTGCAGCTGAAGACATTACAACTTTGTCTGATACAACTGTTGAGGGACTTCAAGTTGATGCGTCTATATTGTTGGTTGATAATAATGTGGATGAAGACAATGATGAAGAGTTTGAATCTGAGGACAATATTACATCGGATGACGAACATGATATGGATAACGAGCATGAAGATTTAGATTAATTAATCACTTAATGTAATATTAATGAATATCTATTGAACATGTATATATTGAATTTGTCAATGAATATATATTTATGTCAATGACTTTATTATCTTTGTTTATGAAAATATATATAACTAGGTAAAATGCCACCGAAGAATAAGGATAGCGGTAAGAAGTCTCAGTGTCCGAGGGTAGTAACATGTGAGTCTCCTCACTCAGCCATGTGCCCACCCCCTCAGAGTCAGGTTGATCCTATGTCCCTGGCCAGTACTCAGGGTTTTATCCCATTACTCTCCTCCCATACATTCCCGTCTGGGGTACCTGCATCTTTTGTGCCACCTGGAGGCCCCGGTTTCCTTTTCCCACAGACTCATATGCCGTCTTCCTTCCAGCATACGGGAGGATCTAGTTTCCCTTTCCCACTGACCCAGATGCTGTCATCCTTCCAGCAGGCGGGAGGATCTAGTGTTCCTTTCCCACCGACCCAGATGCCGTCATCCTTCCAGCAGGCGGGAGGATCTAGTGTTCCTTTCCCACCGACTCAGATGCCATCTTCCTTCCAGCATGCGGGAGGATCTAGTTTCCCTTTCCCACCGACCCAGGTGCCTTCATCTTTCCAGCAGACTGGTGTCCCCTCATCATTCCAGCAGACGGGGGGAGGACCCAATTTTCCATTTCTACAGACTGGCGTGCCTTCATCATTCCAGCAGACGGGGGGACCCACACAGATGTCTTCATCCTTCCAGCAGGCGGGAGGGTCTAGCACCCCACACTCCACACACATTGGAGGACCCAGCAGTCCATGTCCGACACAGGCTGGACGATCCCCCAGTCCCCGTCCCACACAGGCTGGAGGAACCCGCGCCCCACGTCCTAGACGGACCGGAGGATCACGCACCCCACATCCCACACAGGCTGCAGGATCCAGCACCCCACGTCCTACACAGGCTGACGGTGATGCAGATGTGGTAGCTGATGATATAGATGGAGCTGATCTTCGTGAGAGAGATGATCCGAGTGAGATTCATATCATTGACGGAAGGTTTTGGATTTGGCCCGAAGGAAGCAAGTAAGTTTCTTATATAAACTTTTATTTAAGTACATATTCATTTTAATATTTTGTATAAATTTATAATTAATATTGTTTATTCCAAATCTTGTTGTTTAGTTTCGCGCCGAGTCGGACTGCTGCCAAGGTTATTAATTATATAATCCAGCAGATGTATAAATCATTTTGGAGGAACTTTGGCGAGGTTACAAATAAAGAAGAATGGTTTAAAAAATTTAAGGTATTGTTATTTATTTAAGTTGTAAATTTAATATATTTTTTTAGTATTGTTATTTAAGTCACATTTTAATGATAATTACTTAACTTTTTATTTTAATGTCATACAATATTGCAGGAAAAATGTGTGTGGGATCCGTTGAATGAGAAAATTATAGAAAATATCTATTATAGCAGAACTTCTAGAAGATTTTCTGATATAATGCGGCGGGTTAGGGAGAATTATGAGCTGCATGGTATCCGTCCTAACTGGATAGGCGTAGAGGTATTTGGCGAACTTCGTAAATATTGGGGTTCGCCAGAATTCAAGGCCAAATCCGAAAATTTTAAGAAGATGAGGGCATCCGAAAAGGGGGGATGTGTCAATACTGTTGGAAGTATTAGCACTGCAGAGCATGTCCGGCGGATGGTAAATATTACTAATTTTTTAAGTTATATATATTTTTATTCATAATATTTTTTACTAATTATTTTTAACTTTATTGTTTAGACTAAGGAGATGGGGAGACCACCATTGATCATTGAGTTGATTACGAGGACTCGGACAAAGAAATCAGGAGGTTTTGTCGACGAGCGCACAAAGAGAGCTTTTGTAAGTAATTTAATTTATGTTTTTTTTTAAGTTAATAACAAAAATAGTGACGTTATTTTCACGTGGCAATCTATAAGTTGTGGCGTGATTATCATGTGGCAACTGATAAATTGCCACGTGACTGATTTTCATGTGGCAACTGATACATTGTCACATGAAAATCACGTGGCAATTCATAAGTTGATTTGTGAAAATCACGTGACAAATTTTTAATATATTTGAATTTAGTATAATTTAATATATAAATGTTTTAATTTAGCATAAATTTAATATATATATATATATATATATATATATATATATATATATATATATATATATATATATATATATATATATATATATATATATATATATATATATATATATATATATATATATAATTTTTTTTTTAATTTTATTATTTAATGTATGTGTAGGATGATTATCAGACATTGCTTGCACGTTTTCTGGAACACAATCCTCAATATAGGCCAGCAGAAGGGGAGCCGCTTAATGGTGATGTTGATTTCTATATTTGGAATGAGGTTGTTAATGGAAAAGGGCCTAATGGTTACTTTTTTGCGGGAGGAAATTTGGCCGCCGGCTTGAGAGTTGGTGATCGTAATCTGTTTCAAGGACTTAGAGATGGAGAGGGAGGGCCACGTCAACCGAATCTGACACAGGATCAACTTGAAACAGTAAGACAATTGGCGGCAAGTGAAGTGAGACGCAAAATGGAGGCCCAAATGACGACAATGAGGCAAGAGCAGGAGCAGCAGTTAGAGATCATGCGGAAGAGGCAATCTGATATGGAGGAGCAGATGAGACGGTTTATGCAAGGTGGTGGAAATCAAAATGTTCCTGATACACAGCCGGACACTACGAAAAAAACAATTTTTGGCAGCGCATCTACGAAAGCGCTTTTAAGAGAAAGCGCTTTCGTAGCCTTTAAAAAAAAATCGCTTAAAAAAGCGCTTTTATAGGGTTTCCTACGAAAGCGCTTTTCAGAAAGCGCTTTCATAGGTATTTGAAATATCTAACCTACGAAAGCGCTTTTGAAAAGCGCTCTTATAGGTGGCCCTATAAAAGCGCTTTTGAAAAGCACTCTGAAAGGGGGACCTACGAAAGCGCTTTCTAAAGCGCTCTTATATGGGGGGCATACGAAAGCGCTTTTTACCTCAGAAGCGCTCTCATATATGGGTCTTAGAAAGCGCTTTTAAAAGCGCTTTCGTAGGTTGTTTTATAATTAAATTAAAAATCCCTAAATCTGATATTTGCCCTCACTTGTTCATTTCTTCGTCTTCTTCATTTCTTCCGTCTTCTTCAGTTGTCGCCGCCGTTCGTTCCATCTTCTTCAGTCGTCGCCGCCGTTATCTGTTCATCTTGTCCATCTTGGTAAGTTTCTTCTTCTTCCATTATCTTCTTCCATTATCTGTTGTTCATCTTATATTATTACTACATTCTTCTTCCATTATCTTCTTCCATTATCATAGAGACGTTGGATGGCTCCTTTGAGTGGAAACAATAGAAGCAAGTTTAGCTACTAATTGTTCTTACCTCTGACTAGATGAGGCTACAAATTCAGAAAAGAGATATTTTAGATTCTGCAGAATTGAGACCATAGAGGTTAGGAGTGGATTCCATTTAGTAGCATAAACCACATATTCAAATGTTATGAGTCTCTCAGCAACCAATTTTTGCATTCTATTAAAGATAACATTTCTATATTCTTCCAAATGGTTCTGAATAAAAAAAGGAAGGTTTTAAGAGACATATTTTGGAGGTAGTGAAGGGCTAGGTGAGGCTGTTTATTCATAGAAAGGATTTGGTATTGTGTTATTTCCAAACACATTTTCTGCTGAAGAAGGGTCATAATGAGGTTTGGGTTGTGGTTCAGGTACAATTTGGTCAAAAAGTTCTAAGAAGGTTCATGTACAAGATTAGCTTGGTCTAGGTTAGTTTTTTCAATTTCAATTTCATGATGAGTTTTAAAAAATTGGTCTTGGATGATTTCTGAATGGATTAGGGCTTTTGTGTCTTGCTTAGATCTAGTATGAAGTAAAGACGAAGGTTGAACTTTATACTAAGACTAAACAAGATTAGGTTGATGTTTAATTTTAGATTAAAAGATTTTAGGAGGAATTTCTTGGAGAGTTTTAGAATGAATAGGTAAATGCTCTAATTGTGAAGAGTCAAAGCTTGAGGATGAGGTTGAATTGGGACTGGTTGAAGAAATGGTGTGTTATTGAGGATTGTCAAGATTTTCTAGGATACGTTCCATGATCTGATTAGGATCAGTCATGGTGTTCGGGGATGGGGGTAGCTTAGGTTTTGAGATAAAATCACCACTTAATTGTCTAGACAGTTTCTGAGTTATAACAAGTCATGACAATTTCTGACAGAGTATGTTCAAATGATTGTTTAGGTGATGGGGTTGGTGATATGTGGTTAATGGGAGTGGGAGATTTTAGAGTGTTATTAGAGACAGGATGCATATGTATACATGTGACATCAGTAACAAAAATAGGTTTTCAACAATTTCAGCAGCTTGTTCAGAAGTAGTTCCTGCAGCAGTTTCTTTATTCTCATTAACAACTACAACAAGTGGTTGAAAACCAGAAGATCCCTATGCTATCTTCAAAATAGCTTCAATTGTAGCTTCAACATCTTTAAGTTGTTGATTCAAAATCTCAGTATCTGAGGGTTTTGCAACACCCTTGTTCTTGAGAGTAGATGTCAGCATTTCTGCTCCTTTTTTTATAGACTCTATCAACATATCTTAAGCATTTTGTTTCACCCCTTTGACATTGTACATTCTTAATTCTTAATTCTTGAACAAGCTTAATCAACCTTGGCAAAATAGTCTTCAAATCCTTTTGTTGTTGAGAAGGCAAGTTATATCCTTCATTGAAAAGATCATTTATGGCTGAGAAAATAGGGAATCCAAGATTCTTGTCAACTACAGATGTTCTTAAAACAGGCACAAGCGCGTGGAGAGACGACTTTAACGTATTTACAGAAAATGTAGCTTGCTTTAGTTAAGTTTGTTAAGTTTGTTATTACTTCACTATGATAAATATACCTTGTTGGAGAAAAATACTCTCAAATCAGGGTTGTCAAACTTGGAATGAACCCAAGAATCACAAGAAAATTTAATAGGACCAGTGAGAAAGCCATCTAAAACAATTTCTTTCATAAATGATTCTCTTTTATGCTCATTTTCCACAAGAACAACACCAATCTCACCAAAATTTGCTGGTACTTCAAAATCAGCTTCATACTTAATCTCCTTTACTGATCTATGCGTCAAGTGAACGTAACCTTTGATTCTTTCCTTCTCCAATTTTGTCTCTTTTTCATGCAAAACAATGGAACAAAATTACAAGTAACTAATTAGTAACTCTTTTGTTAAAAATTTAAACTAATTAGTATTTCTAGGGATAGATAATGCTGTTAGTATATGTTTGGATTCTTATGTGTTTCTTATGTTTTATTTCTTCGGGTGCATGCTACATAATTTTGGTGGTAACATTGAAATGGTTTGTGTTTTGGATTATATTTGTGGGTTTATGTTGACTTTGTGAATTCACTATTTCTAATATTTGTGTTGTATTATTGTCATAGATTTCCCAAACATTGAAAATATATATGTGACATTTATTGTGAACCTTTATGTTAAAATAGTATATATCTTTCGACAATCGATCCGAAATATTGAATAACATTCTATGAAATTGCAGCGTTTCCCGGCCTAGTTCGACGTACGACGCTCATTCTCCGCATTTCTTAGAGTTCGAAACATCTGAGAGGTAACTTTCTTCCTCAAATTACTGGTATATATTGTGATGAATTTGTCTTAAATTGTCTTTCGTATGTTGCATTTTCTTGATACGGATTCATTCCGTGTATACTTTGCGTTTTGACAGAAACGCAGTATACTACTGTTTTGTGCACTAATTAGTTGATATGGATAAGACATGGATGTATTCCAATCGATTGTCGAAAGACTACGAGAATGGTGTTTCCGAGTTTGTTAAGTTTGCTGTTGCACACGGCAAAGACCCCAGTCGTATGACATGTCCCTGTTTGTATTGCTGTTATGGGAACCGGGTTGACGCAGTTCAGTTGGCATCGCATTTAATTCGATATGGAATTGATAGGAGTTATACATGTTGGAATATGCATGGTGAGAAAAGTAACGGGAATGTTGAATCGGGGTATGCAAGGACCTATGTTTCAAATGATGATTGCACAGATACATACGATTATGATTGAGTCGAAGAAATTGCAGAAGCGCTTGAAGAAGATCTTAACGATTGTCCCAAAATGTTCAAGAGGTTGGTAAGCGATGCAGAGAAACCGTTGTATAATGGTTGTACAAAATTCACAAGATTGTCTGTGGTGTTAAAGTTGTACAACTTAAAAGCCGGCAATGGATGGTCGGATAAAAGTTTCAGAGTTATTAGCCCTTATGAAAGATATGCTACCAGAGGATAATGTTCTTCCCAATCGAACGTATGAGGCCAAAAAGATGTTGTACTCCATTGGCATGAGCTATGATAAGATACATGCGTGTCCAAAAGATTGCGTTTTGTTTCGAAACGAGTATGCATCGTTAAATGAGTGTCCTAAATGCGGTGCCCCTCGATATAAGAAAAAGTTGTCTCCGGCAAAAGTCTTATGGTATTTTCCTATAATCCCGAGATTTAGACGGATGTATCGTAGTGAAACCGATTCAAGACACTTGACTTGGCATTCAGATGAAAGAATTATTGATGGGAAATTTTGACATCCGGCAGATTCTCTACAGTGGATGAAAATTGATAATGATTATCCTGAATTTGGAAAAGAAGCAAGAAACCTTCGCTTGGCAGTGTCTACTGATGGAATGAACCCACACGGTATTCAAAGTATCTCGCATAGCACATGGCCTGTGATTCTTATGATTTATAACCTACCTCCATGGCTATGTATGAAGCGTAAGTACATGATGCTGTCTATGTTAATTTCTGGGCCTAAACAACCAGGAAATGACATAGACGTATACTTGGAACCATTAATCGAAGATTTGAAGATTTTGTGGGAGAATGGTGTGGAGGTTTATGATGGTTACAGGAAAGAAAGTTTCAACTTGAGGGCGATGTTGTTTGGAACAATTAACGATTTTCCAGCATACGGCAATCTATCCGGGTATAGCATTAAAGGTGAAAAAGTGTGTCCTGTTTGTGAAGACGGAACCGATACCATGCGATTGAAACTTTGTCAGAAGAATGTCTTTCTCGGTCATCGTAGATTCTTAACTTCTAAACATCAGTATCGTGGATGGAGAAAAGCGTTCAACGGAGATACCGAACAACGTAGAGCTCCGCCTGGTTTGACAGGTGATCAAATTTTTGAAAAGGTGAAAGATGTGAATATTCAGTTTGGCAAGCCTTTTGCACATAAAGTTGTCACAGGTGGGTGGAAGAAGAGGTCGATTTTATTTGAATTGCCATATTGGAAATCTTTGTACGTAAGACATTTTCTTGATGTGATGCATATTGAAAAAAATGTATTTGACAGTGTTATTGGTACGTTACTCAATATAAAAGGGAAGTCTAAGGATGGCCTTAAATCAAGGGAGGACATGGTAGACATGGGAATAAGAACTGAACTGGGACCCGTGAAGAAAGGAAGACGGACATACCTACCACCTGCTATTTACACTCTATCTAGAAAGGAGAAAAAAATATTGTGTAAGTTTCTGAGTGAAGTTAAAGTTCCAGAAGGCTACTCATCAGATATTAGAAGACTTGTGTCTATGAAAGACCTCAAGTTAAAGAGTTTAAAGACGCATGATTGCCATGTTATAATGGAACATTTTCTACCGATAGGTATACGTTCTATTCTACCAGAAAAGGTAAGAAGCGCAATAACTAAATTGTGTTTTTTCTTCAAGTCAATTTGCAGTAAGGTGATCGATCCTGAGATCTTGCCAACATTGCAACAAGAAATAGTTGTTACTTTGTGTGAGCTTGAAATGTATTTTCCTCCCTCGTTTTTTGACATAATGGTTTATCTTGTCGTTCATCTTGTGAAAGAGACACAATTGTGCGGACCAGCTTATATGAGATGGATGTACCCTGCTGAATGTTATATGAAAATATTAAAAGGGTATGTGAAAAATCGGAGTCGACCAGAGGGTTGTATTGCCGAAAGATACATTGTTGAAGAAGCGGTTGAGTTTTGTACTGAATATTTGTCAAATGTTCAGTCAATTGGACTCCCCAAATCTCATGTTGTTGAAAAAAAAGAAGGTAAAAAGCTAATTGGAAATAAAGTTGTGACAGTATCAAGGGTCGAACGGGATCAAGTGCATTTGTATGTTCTGCACAATGAGATTGAGGTTGAGCCGTATGTCGAAATACACAAGGGTGTTCTTCGAGGTTTAAATTCGAATAGAAATGAGAATTGGATTGTACGAGAGCACAATCAAAGTTTCATACCATGGTTTAAGGAACATATTTATTCAAAGTATCGTTCAGATCCCGCCTCAGTGACAGAAAGGTTGAGATGTTTAACATATGGTCCAAGTTTGGTTGCGTTTTCTTATAGCGCATACGCAATTAATGGATACACATTTTATACCAAAGAACAAGATGATAAAAGTACTGTGCAAAATAGTGGTGTCACCTTGGTAGCTGAAGCAATGCACATATCTAGTGTGAAGGACTTAAACCCGAAATTTGCAAATCTGTCGTATTTTGGGGTTATCGAGCGCATTTGGGTCTTTGATTACGAGAAATTTCAGATTCCTATATTTGGTTGCAAGTGGGTTGAAAATAATAATGGTATACAGATGGATAAGTCAGGATTTTTGCAAGTGGATCTTAACAGGGCGGGGTACAAAGATGAGCCTTTCATTCTAGCCTCTCAAGCTAAACAAGTGTTCTATGTCACTGATCCGACAAGTACGAAATGGTCTATAGTGCTTTTCTCTAACAAAGTAATTGATGAAAAGATTGGAGACCAAGGCGATACTGGTGTTGACATTGAATCTTTTACCAGAAATGATCAAAATGAGAATGAATCATGCATTAGAAATGATCATAATGAGGGTATTTGGATCAATCCAACCGTCCGCATTGTTACGAGACGAGTAGAACATATTCCTACCAAGAAAAGAAAGAGATGTTAGTGAAAAAGGTAATAGTATATATAATTATAGACAATGTCATTCAATAAAATGTATATATATGCCATTTCATTTTTTTCATTATAGTATAATATATATAGCCTATATCATTTCATTTTTTTCATTATAGTATAATATATATAGCCTATATCATTTCATTTTTTTCATTATAGTATAATATATATAGCTTATATCATTTCATTTTTTTCATTATAGTATAATATATATAGCCTATATCATTTCATTTTTTTCATTATAGTATAATATATATAGCCTATATCATCCAGTAAAATTTAAATATACGTCATTTCATTTTTTTGCTTTATGGAATTTTATACATGTCATTTAATTTAATCTAATTTTTCTTTATTACAGGTCAAATGGCTAGTAACCAAGATAATTCAGAAAATGTTCCACAAGGAGATGTTCCACAAGATAATGTTCCACAAGATAATGTTCCACAAGACACTTCAGATAAGGACATCACACGAGGCATAACTATCATGCGGGGAATCATCCGTGATAGAGATAGAGGTATTAAGTATAATGTGGATTGGAATAATGATGACCAACTAATTGGGCCTAATTCTGCAAAGCTGACAAGCTACATTGGTACGCTTGTTCGTATGCACATTCCGATCACCACTCCTAGCTGGAAAAAAGGAGAGTTGGATGCTAAAGAAAGAATTTGGACCGAGATAAAGGTATCATATATGGTTGTTGTTATTTGCTTTATTTTGACGAAAATATTGTTTTTAAATTACATATACTAACACCCTCTATGCATATGTTTTTTTGTAGAGGTCTTTTAACATTGAAGATGCCCGGAAAAAGTATATAATGGGCTTGGCCGGAAAAAGACATAGAGGGTGGATAAATTTTTTGACAAATAAGTTTCTTAAAGACGATGAAGGAAATTTTGTTGAAGAGGATCCTGAACGACCAAAAAAATATGAGAGCTTCATTACACCCGAAGAATGGGTTGCTTTTGTGGGCCAAAGAAGAGACGATAATTTCAAGAAAGTGAGTGCTGTAAATCGGGATAGAGCGTCAAAACCCGCATATCCATATAAAAAAGGTCGTTTGGGATATGCACGCTTACAGGAAAAAATTGTAAGTAAATCTCAATTCTACGATCTTATTAATTATCTCAATGTGTATTATTAATTTGTAACAATGTGTATTGATGATTTTATTATTTGTAACAATGCGTAGTTGGAGGAGACGCAGAGTGACGAAACATCACTACCTGCACATGTGTTGTGGAAGGAAGCTCGTGTTGGCAGAGATAAAGTTGTTAACCCCGATCTGCAACATATTTATGATGAGTGTGTAAGTATACCATTATGTCTTTAATTAATATATAATTAACGTTGTGTCTTTAATTATCGATATTTAAATGAATTACAGGAGACTATATCGCAATCGGTATCCTCGGGTGATGACTCGAATATCAGGAGCGTACTCAGTCGAGCACTATGTGTTGCTGAGTATCCGGGACGAGTGAGGGGTAAAGGCCATGGTGTGACTCCTACCTCTCTGTATAACAATCCAAGAAAAAGAAATCCTAGCAATGCAGAAGTGATGCAAACATTGCAGGATTTACAAGCACAAGTCCGTGAACTGCAGAGGGACAAAGAGAGATATATGGCAGAAAGGAGCAGTTCACAGTTGAAAGAAACTAGTGACAAGGCTAGTATCAACCGTCAACAAAATTTTCCCGAGGTAATTAAGATGATAATCCATTATATTTAGAGAAAGTATAATTATAACGGTTATTATTGTCAACATTAAAGGAAGTCTAACGGTTATTATTGGTTTAGGGCATTTCATGTTGTCAGCTGTATCTAGCGTCTCCGACTTATCGGGTAGTTGGCAAGGGAAAAGTGCACAACACCTCGGGAGATTTAATTCACCATAGACCGCTCCCGGATGGCCACATGAAGGTATCGGTTGATGTTGTTTTAGATATGAATGCATTGCTACCGGTACCTGACATTGTTGCGGAGACCACATTGCTGCGAGATGCAGTAGGATCTTTTGTGGCATGGCCATCAGACCTCATCTGCATAGATGATCAGGTATGTTGAAAACCATTATGAATCTTTAAGTATTCAACTGACAGTTCTGACCTGAATTTTATACATGGTAATTTTAGACTCCTACAAAACCCGCATCTAAGGATAAAGGGATTTTGCAGCGCGGCGAGTCTATTGCATCGCAAAGACAGGTACTTTTATAGTGTTTCATTTATGATCGGAATAAAAAACTGCATAACTTTGTATCTTACATAATTCTATATGATTTTTAAGGTACCTTCTCAAGATCAGTCACAGCAGGTGAGCCAGAAAGTTAGTAGGGTTCCACCTAAGAAGAAGGTTCCTGTCCGTAAATTTGTGCCTAGGTATCGACAGTGTCTGGAGACACTAGTTGGCACATCAGATTTGATGAATGATGGAATTCATCAAATTGATGTGGATGAAATTGTCTTTGGTTTTCCATGTAACGAAACAATTGGATTAGAGGACATGGAACAAATCTTTCATCATCGAGAGTTAGGCATCAGTGTGATGCACTCGTACATCCGGTAACCCGATCAATATATTATTTAATTGGTTGAACATTTTTTTAAAACATTTAATTGAAATAGTCTAATATTAATTATGTTTTTATTTAAGGATGTTATTTGACAAATTGATGCGCGGGAATCAATTGTCAAATAGATTCCATTTCGTGTCTTCCTCCCGTGTCAGCGGAGCAACAATTTCTAGGGAACCTGATTCAGTAAGAGAACACTTGGTCGAAAGATTCAGGACAACTGCCAGTACAAAAAGCTTGTATCTTTTGCCTTATAATACAGGGTTAGATTTTCATTCTAAGCTCCTTTTAATATTTGTATTTTTTACATTAAAATTCGCTTCTAAATTGTTGCTTTAATTTATAGATGTCACTGGTTGTTGCTTGCAATCAATCCCATAAAAGAAGTGGTCTATTACCTGAATTCGGTTGACGGTGATTGGACAAATTATCCGGAAATGAAGCTAGTGATTGATACGTAAGTGACATTATTCTAAATATTCGTTTGTGTTTATATATTTAATTATTTCAATGTCATTGTTCTAAATAAATATTTTAATTTTGTCATCAGTTCAATACAAGTATTCCGATGTCAAAGGGGAGCACGAGTACCACGGTCTAGATCAAACAACATTAATTGGATCAAAGTACAGGTATATAAATTTCAACAATTTTGCTTATAATATTTATGCTACTTGATAAATCAAAAGATGTGTATAATCTTTTTTGTTTTTCTATGTAGTGCCCTCAACAACAAAACAGCATAGATTGCGGATACTTCGTTTTGATGTTTATCAAAGAAATCATTCAAATGAATGAAATCGAGATTCCAATCACGGTATGGATTTATACTTTGTTTTATTACTTATCGGATTTTGCATATAATTTATTACATTAAACTAAATCATGCATATATTTTGTTTTGTAATGTAGTATTTTGATCAATACAATTGTCCATATTACTCGCCACGTCAATTGGAAGAACTCAAAGAGGAGTTGTGCCAATATTTTATTGAGCTAAGAATCTTATAATAAGGTACGAATACATTGTTGTGTGAAAATTGGTTAATTATGAATATATTGTTTTGTGTATACAACACTGACCGTATTATTATGTTCATATTGCAGGATCAGGACCTTGGATATATATGTAGATTAGGATTGATTTACTTAGTGTTATATAGCTGATTTCTTAGGGTGTATTTTGTTACGTTTAAAAACATGTTAATATTGAATTACCATGGTGTATATATATTTTGGATATGAATTGATTATAATGGTATTTGTATATATATATATATAATATTTGGTATTTGAATTACATTTGGTATTTGGATTAAAACTAATATATATTGGTATTTCTAGATTAGATTGTAAAATACCGGTTTAAGAATTACAGGTTTGCTGCAAAAAAATGCAGGTTTAGAAATTTTTTAAATTTTAGATTTTTCAGTAGAAAACCTATGAAAGCGCTTTTAAGAAAAAAGCGCTATCGTAGGCCTACCTATGAAAGCGCTTTTTTCTTAAAAGCGCTTTCATAGGTAGGCCTACGAGAGCGCTTTTTTATGAACAAAAAGTGCTCTTATAGGCCTACTTTATACGCATTCTGAATACACCTATGAAAGCGCTTTTTCAGAAAAAAGCGCTCTCGTAGGCCTACCTATGAAAGAGCTTTTAAGAAAAAAGCGCTTTCATAGGTAGGCCTACGAGAGCGCTTTTTTCTGAACAAAAAGCGCTGCTAAAACCTTTAGCAGCGCCACCTACGAGAGCGCTTTTAAGCGCTTTTAAAGCCCAAAAAAAGCGCTTTCGTAGGTTATTTCTGGCATAGTGGGATGATGACGGAATTGATGATTTTGATCTTGATAATTATCCGGGTGAAGATGCCCCGTGAAAACATTTTATTTATTTCGTTTTTAAATTTGCATTTATGTAAGATATTTATTTTTATCATTTTAAATTATTAAATTATATAACATTTTATTATATGACTTTATTTTATAAAATTCTATTATTTGAATATATAATAAAATACTATTATTCTAATAATTTTAATATATAAATTTTATTATATAAATTTTATTATTTAAATTTTATTATATAAATTTTATTATATAAATTTTATTATTTAAATTTTATTATATAAATTTTATTATTTAAATTTTATTACATAAATTAATTAATATAAAAAATAATTACTAAACAATTTTAAAAAAAATAAAAACGTCACCTGTAGCGACGTGGGAATCATGTCACAAATTAGTGAAATGATTCTCACGTCGCAACTAAAGCTGTTGTATGTCAGATTGTATATTCCCTAAAACAAAGCTTTTGCGACGTGAATACCACGTCACAACTTTGTGACATGGGAATCACGTCGCTACTGGCTTGCCACTGGCTCCCCAGCGACATATGTCTCCACGTCGCTATTTTTGTTTTGCCACGTGATTTTGATGTTTGCCACGTAATTTTCACGTGACAAATAAGCTTCTTTTTTGTAGTGAGGGGAGACTAGGATAAGACTCTCTCAAGAATTAATAAATCTGAAAAAATTCACCTCTAATCTATTTTTTATAAAATCACATCTAATAGTTAAGGGGATGGTATCAATCAAACCGACATGTGCAATAATGTTGGAGATGCGAGAGACTGGATATGGAGAGATTTGTTGAGATATCTAGCCTCATTTTGAAGCTGCCAAAGATGAGAACAAATACAAACTATAGCTGCAGTAATGATGAGAGAACCTTTAGAAGAATTGCTTAAATGACATAAAGCCCAAACATTGTCCATTGAGAAAATGGTAATAGCATAATTAATAAAATTATAAAATCAACGCCACAACTTGACCGCATACGGGCAAAAGAAAAAGATGTGAGCAATTCATTCGCAATTTTATTTGCAAATGTTGCATCTGAAACATAAAGCACAACCGCGAATTTGAAACGCTTCATCCGAAAGAATTTTATCATTCAGGAGTCTCCAAGATAATAAAAACACAATTCATATTCCTTATTCTTCAATCACATGGCCCAATTTAAGTCTAAAAAAAACAAAAGTATATAAAATTTTGTAATGTTGAAAAATGTGATGTGGTGTAGTATTAAGGTTTTGTTGATGTGGAATGAAATTTTCAAAAATAATTGCTACATGTAAAAATAGATTGAACAAAGAAAACATAATCCCCAATTAAAAAAACTAAAATATAAATGAAATGGTGGTAAGTGAAACAATAATATTGAGTAGTGAAGATTAAACATGTATTCATACTTCTCAATTAGCATTGTTATGGTTTATATGATGCAATATAGCTGGAAAGGAAGCAAGTAAAACATAAATGCGTAATGTAAGAATTGACCAAGTGAGAGAGAAAAAAAGTTAATTAAAATTTAGTAATAGCAAAAGGAATAGGATATCTATCAAAATATAAAATAGAATAAATATATAGTTATAGGATGAAAAAGAAAAATTGTTAAACATGATTGAGATAGAGATGAATAGAGAACAGAAATAAAAGTGCCAGTTTCTCTATTTCTTTTCAAGTTGTATTCCATTTAAGTTGTAACTAACAAATAAATAGGAAGTAATTTTGCAAAAAATAAAGTAGAGGATTTACAAAGCAGTTATGGAACTAATGTGAGAATCAATATTTTTGTTCATTGTGAAAACTCTAAAGATTGAACTTTCTCATAATTGTTTGTTAGGCATTTTTTAAGAAGCGGTTGAAAAAGAGACATAATAACTAAATGTAAGTTAATTTTGTTTTTAAATTCAAATGCATAATTATTGAAGGGTAGGTTTGGAATAAAAGAAGGTCAGTCTAACATCTTCTATTTTCTTTATAAATAGTTAAAAATTATGAAAAAAAATAGATATTTGTCCCTAATAAATAACAAAATTGAACAAATATATTTCATTGGTAAATATATAAATACAATTAAAATATTTATTACTGATACAGAAAAATGAATATAAAATAATTGATTAATATAAACAATTATACGAAAAATATATCTTAATGAACAAAAAAAAAACGGAATAATTATTTGTCATTGATAAATATATAAAAAGAAATAGAAAAAATAATGAATGCATATTTTTCATTGATATACTAATAAATAATATACAGAGATCTATAATTTATTAATATAAAGCAATTAGATAAAATCTATCATTATAAAATTCTAAAAAAATATAGGACAATTTGTAGTTCATATATAAAATAACACGAGACAAATATGTGTCACTTAAATATAAAATAAACTATAGATACATTATTTGTTACTAAAATATAAAATAAACACTACTAAAATATAAAATAAACATAGAACACATACTTGAATTCAAAAGTTAATTTTACTTTGAAAAACTCAAATCAACATAATTTGATATACATATATAAAATTAAATCATCATGATTATAATTATTTTATTTAACTACAATACAATTGTTAAGCTATTAAAAAAACACGTCTTTATTATTTTAATTGTTTATTTTCAACTGAATTATTTAAATTTAGAATTAAATTGATAAACACTAACCGTGTAAAAACAGTTTTACACCGTTCATTATTCATAACTGTCAAATTTATATAACTGTTTGTCTTTTGTTTTATTCACATTTAAAGTATTATATAAGAGAGGTTGTGATATATTGATTGTGTAAAAAATTTACACTAACAATGTATATCAATTAATCTCTTAAACTTATTACAATAGTCATATATTGTTTTTTTTATCAAAAAGTAGATGGGACACCTGAGGTGCCCCTCTATATATTTGGATCCCGTGGACATCACCACTTGCAACTGCTTATTTCATAAGCTTGGAGAACCCTTATGTAATCAGAATAAAAAGGTAAGGAGACATTGGGTCTCCTTGCTTAAGTCCTCTTCCAGATTTTATTGGTCCCACACTATCTGAATTCACAAGAACGTTATAGTGTACCGAAGTAACGCACATCATGATCAAATAGATCCATCTATCATCAAAACCCAACCAATATTACATTCCTTGTAAGAAACTTCAATCTACTTTGTCATATGCCTTGCTAATATCTATTTTAAGCGCCAAATTAGTCTTATTTCCTCTAGTTTTCCTTTTCAACGCATGGATCACTTCCAGTGCTATCATGGATTTATCTAGAATTGATCAAAAGCCAATTCTTCCTTCGCAACACATTTATCCAACAGAAATTTCATTCTATTAGCAAGAACATTCGACACAATTTTATACACCACATTACATAATCATATGTGTCTATAATCCTTCATATTTTGTGGTTTATTATTTTTAGGAATCAAGCAAGTATTTGTGTCGGTAATCGACAGTGGGAATTATCCTCTCGTTAACCATTTCGTAACAGTCTGCCAGATATCATCCCCACAAAGCTCCCAAAAATTCTGATAAAAAGCGGGGTTGAACCTGTCAGATTCTGAAGATTTATTCTGATAAAAATTCAATATGGTACACCACATCCGAATTTTCATTTCGCTGCCAGCCACTAGTAACAACCTCTTCAATGCCTTCCTCCTTTAGTCAATAATTCTCAAAATGAAAAACATGATTTTAAAATAATATATCTTTAATATAACAATAATATTGGGAGAAAAAAAAAACGTGCAAAAGCACGGGTACTTACCTCGTTAAAATGAAACAGCAATTCTAAAAAGTTAGTTGACCACGTGAGTATATAAATGTAAGTGGTCATTAAAAAACTGCACTACATAGGTTTGTTTTGTGATAAATACTAGTGGTGGTGGTGGTAGGAATTTAAGGAAATGTCACTTTCTAGTACATAAAGTCACATGGCCAAAACATACTTTGTGAATTATTGTTTGATATTACTATCTCGTGGATGGGTAGGGGTGTACATGGATTTGATAAATTAAATAAACTCAATAAAATCTATCCAATCTGATTTAAAAAAGTGGATTACATGAGATTATAAAGTAAATACAATTTTCAAAAATGAAAATTCTTTCAAAATATTCTTCAATACTATATAAAAATAAACATAACAAAGTATTTATTAAAAATAAATATTTAGAATTAAATCTTTTTTAAAATTAACATGTTTCCCTTGACTATGTCTGTAAAATAAATGTATAAATCATGTCTCTTAATTATAATAGTTATAATAAAAAATAAAAAATAAATATTTATCGATGGATAATTATAATAAAATGAGACATATCTTTGTCACTTAAATATATAAATCATGTGACATATATATTTTACTTATCACAGATATATAAAAATGTGCAAAACAAATACTTGTTACATATTAATATGAAAGAGCTCAAAATAAATATTTGTCACTTAAGAAAAATAAGGGACAAATTTTCATTAGTGATAAATATACAAAAAATTCGCTCTTCATACAATCAAAATTCACTCGATATATTTTGTGCATCAAAATAAATTTCATAACAAATACCTGTTAACTATTAATATAAAAAACATACGACACATATTTGTTAGTGCAAGGTGATGAATTTGAGGAAGAAGATGAAAGGGAATAAATGCAATAAAGGCTGACTGCAAATGATTGGAGAATTGATTAATTTAAATGTAAACCTAGTACACCTATTTATACACAAATTAGAATGCCACATAGGCCCTAATTAAAACTTATCTACAAATAACAAAATACTAAATTACCCTCTAATACCATCCCGTAATTTAGTAGTTTATCAGAAGTTAACAACACCAATTTCATCTCTTAAGCGCAGAAATTGGTCTGTTTTTATTGCCTTCGTCAGAACATCTGTCATCTGCTTCTGAGTGCTACAGTGCAGAACTTCTAACACTCCTTTCTGCACTTGACTTCTGAGAAAGTGATACTTCGTCTCAATGTGCTTGCTTCTGCCATGTAGAACTGGATTCTTTGCAAGATTAATTGCAGACTTGTTATCAATCATCAGCTTCAGAGGTTCCTCAACTTCAACCTTCAGATCATGTAGCAGATTCAGAAGCCAAACTGCTTGACAGGCAGCTACAGCACCAGCAATGTATTCAGCTTCACATGTTGACAGAGCCACAACAGGTTGTTTCTTGGAACACCAAGAAATTGGACCTCCCAGAAACTTGAATAAGTACCCAGAAGTACTTCTTCTGTCAACTCTGTCTCCACACCAGTCAGAATCAGAATAACTCAGAAGTTCTGATTTGATCTTTCCTCCAGAGGGAAACAACACTCCATATTTCAGAGTTCCTTTTATATATCTCAGAATCCTGACAGCAGCTTGATAATGAGACCACTTTGGTTTGCTCATGTATCTGCTGACCATTCCAACTGCATAACAAATGTCAGGTCTGGTATTACATAAATACCTTAGAGAACCAACCATCTGTTTGAAGGTTGTAGCGTCCACATCCTCTCCATCAGAATCAGAGTCCAACTTCTGATTCGTATCAGCAGGTGTGATAGCAATCTTGCAATTTGCTAGCTCAAATCTCTTCAGAAGCTCTAGTTCATACTTCTTCTGATGCAAAATGATTCCTTTCTCAGAGTATATAAGTTCCATCCCTAGAAAGAAACTCATTTTTCCAAGATCTGTCATCTCAAACGCCTTCATCAGAACTTTCTTGAACTCAGCTGTTTCTTGTTCAGAACTTCCTGTGAGTAATATGTCATCAACATACAAACAGACCAGAATCATATTACCTTCTGAAGTATGCTGAACATAAACACCATACTCCATCTCACACTTCTGAAACCCTTGTTCCTTGAAAAACGAATCAATCTTCAGATTCCAAGCTCTGGGCGCTTGCTTCAGTCCATACAGAGCTTTACTTAACCTGTATACCATCCCTTCCTGATTCTTTTTCACAAATCCAGGAGGTTGTGACACATAAACTTCTTCCTGTAAAGGACCGTTCAGAAATGCAGACTTCACATCCAGATGTATCAAAGGCCAATTTCTGTTTGCAGCTAAAGCAATCACCAGTCTGATTGTTTCGTGTCTAGCTACAGGTGCAAACACCTCAAAATAATCTAGTCCAGGTTTCTGAAGAAAACCTCTGGCCACTAGTCTCGCTTTATGTTTGCCAATTGATCCATCCGGCTTTAGCTTCTGCTTGAAAACCCATCTGACGCTGATGGCTTTCTTGCCTTTTGGAAGTTCTGTCAGCTTCCAAGTCTTGTTTCTTTCAATTGCCTCAAGTTCTTCTTTCATGGCATTCAGCCATACTTTCTTCTTGAGTGCTTCTTCAATACCCACTAGTTCAGAGTCTACTAGCATGGCACACTGAACGATTTCTCCTTCAGAATCTACTTCAGTATCATGCAACATGCTAAAATCTGCAAACTTACTTGGTATTCGTCTGATTCTCTGTGGCCTCTGGTCTTGTTCTGAAGGTTCTCCAGAATTCGGAACAATACTGGCTTCTGAACCTTGTCCAGAACTACTTCCTTCAGAATTACCACCTTCGGAGTTACTTCTGGAAATTTGTTCTCCAGACCCTATATCTTCAGAGTTTTCCCTTCCAGAAGTAAAATCACCACCAGATTCTGGATCATCATCAGAATCTGGATCAAAATCAGATCCACTATCAGAATCTCCCTGAGATTCTGACTCATCTTCAGAGTCTTCTTCTTCTGACTCTGACTCGTCTTCAGAAACTAACCCTGGTGTTGGCACTACACCAGAATCTGATTGAAGCTTGTTCCAATCCCATGTTTCTGACTCTTTCACAACGACGTCTCTGCTGATTTCAACTTTGTTGGTTTCTGGACAATAAAGCTTGTAGGCACCAGTACTGTGGTACCCTACCAGTAACATTGTTTTGCTTCTATCATCCAGTTTTCGTCTTCTAGCCTCTGGAATGTGTTTGTAGCACACAGAACCAAATACTTTCAGATGGCTAACACTCTGCTTGTCTCCAGTCCATTTTTCTAAAGGAACAGTTTCTTTTAGCTTCTTCGTTGGACACCTATTCAGAACATATGCTGATGTGGCAACAGCTTCTCCCCATAACATGTGAGGTAACTTCTTTTCTTTCAGCATACTTCTGGTCATATCAAGCAAAGTTCTGTTTCTTCTTTCAGCAAGACCGTTGTGCTGAGGAGTATATGGAGCAGTAACCTCATGTTCTATTCCATTCTTCTCACAGAACTTCTGGAACTCTGTAGAGTTATACTCACCTCCACCATCTGTTCTCAGAATCTTCAGCTTCTGACCACTCTGCTTCTCAGCCTTCACCTTGAACTTCTGGAACTCTGTAAACACTTCATGCTTGAACTTGATGAGTGTTACCCATGTCATTCTTGTGAACTCATCCACAAAAGACACGAAATATTTGTTTCCTCCAAGTGAAGCTACTGGAAATGGTCCACATACATCAGAGTGTACTACTCCCAGAGCATGTTTTGCTCTGGGGGCTACTTCTGATGCAAATGGCAATCTGGGTTGCTTGCCTTTCATGCATATCTCACATGACTTCTGAGGCTTCGTAATCTTCGAAATGCCATGTACGAGCTTCTTAGAACTTAGATGCCCTAAGCTTCTATAGTTCAAGTGCCCCAACCTCTTGTGCCACAACTTACTGTCTGCTTCAGCGCCTTCTGCACTGAGACACTCCGCTTCAGAAGTTTCTACATTCACTTTGAATGTTCTGTTGCTTCCCTGCTCAGACTTCATAATCATCTTCTGATTAGAATCGTACAACGTCAAGAGGTTGTCCTTCATAACCACTGAAAAACCTTTCTCAACAAGCTGACCCACACTCATCAGATTGCTTTTAATTCCAGGAACGTACCAGACATCTTTGATCAGAATGTTTCTTCCATTCTTTACTCTGACTCTGACATTTCCCATACCTTCTGCATTAAGGTACTTATCATCAGCACATCTGATCTTTGTTCTCCTTCTGGAGTCAAAGTCTGTCAGCCATTGTTTGTTCCCAGTCAAGTGATTTGAACAGCCAGTGTCCATATACCACTAATCTCCTGAACAGTTTCCATCAGAATCAGAAGCCATCAATAGCACAGGTTCATCATCAGAATCTTCTCTGGCTATATTTGCTTCTTCTGATTTTCTTCCTTTGTTTCTACAGTCTCTGGCAAAATGCCCAAACTGTTTACAGCAGTAACATTGAACCTTCTTCTTGTCATACCTTTCCTTTCCCTTCTGATATTTCTTTTCATCAGAAGTTGAGGTTTCTGACTTCTGGAATTTATCACCATGTCTATTCTGCTTCTGGTCCTTCTTGACAAAAGAAGCTTTCAGAGCTTGCTCCACTTCCCTCTCAGAAGTTCTTTCAGTCAGACGCAACTCTTGTGCTTCTAGACTGCTTTGCAACTCTTCTATTCTCATGGTTTCCAGATTTTTAGAATGTTCAATAGAAACAACAATGTAATCAAACTGAGGCGTAAGTGACCTCAGAATTTTTTCTATGATTACCTGTTCAGAAAGTGTTTCTCCACAAGCCTTCATTTCATTAGTGATCAGAATCAATCTGGAGATGTAATCAGAAACTTTCTCACTGTTCTTCATGCTGAGATTTTCATATTGTTTTCGCAGGGACTGAAGCTTTACCTTCTTTACTGATACGTCACCACCATAACATCTGGTCAGAATATCCCATGCCCCTTTCGACGTCGTCGAATCAACAATCTTCTCAAACACATTTTCATCCACACACTGATGGATGAAGAACAGTGCTTTCTGATCCCTCTTCCTTGTAGCTCTTTCTTCTGATTTCTGTTCTTCAGTAGCATCTGCTGCAACTGGAAGATAACCTTCAGAGACAAGGTCCAGAACATCCTGAGCACCAAAGAGCACACGCATTTGTATCTTCCATCTGTTCCAGTTTTTACCATCAAAGACTGGAAGTTTAGTGTTCAAACTACTGCCTCCATTCATCTTAAACCTTTGCACAGAAAAACTCAGATCTCAGATTCTCACTCAGTGTTTCCCAAACCCACAGAATCAGTGTGATTCTGTTTCAGATTTTTGTTCAAGAATCAAAAATCAAACACACAGCTCACTATCACTCGTGTTTCCCAGAGTTTCAGAATCAAACCAAGAGCTCTAGATACCAATTTGTTAGTGCAAGGTGATGAATTTGAGGAAGAAGATGAAAGGGAATAAATGCAATAAAGGCTGACTGCAAATGATTGGAGAATTGATTAATTTAAATGTAAACCTAGTACACCTATTTATACACAAATTAGAATGCCACATAGGCCCTAATTAAAACTTATCTACAAATAACAAAATACTAAATTACCCTCTAATAATATTCATTATTGGTAACTAGCGTTGAAACGGGTACAAAGAGCCCTTTTATTCTCCTTTTTAATGTGTACAATATCAAAACACAAATTTATTTATTTTATTTTATTTTGATCTTAATTTAAAATATTTATATAAAATAAATAAATTTGATCTCTCTCTCTCTCTCTCTCTCTCTCTCTCTCTCTCTCTCTCTCTCTCTCTCTCTCTCTCTCTCTCTCTCTCTCTCTCTCTCTCTTGTTAGACGATATGACGTATCTAGAAGGGGGATTGAATAGATACCATGATTTTTAAAAAGAGTTTTTAAAGAAAACTTAAAACGCAGTGAAAGCTAACCGAATACACTCGTCTAAAAACGATCATCTATTGAAAAGACCGGATATGCGTAAAACCAAATGAAATGAATAAATGAGAATTATTTACACTTAATTCAATTATAATTGATCACTTATACTTTTTAACTGTAGTCAATTACTCCCAATGAATTGTTGAGTATAAAACCCACAAATTTGCATTTTTAGACTTTTATTGAACAATTGGTGTGCGTAATCACACCAAGTCCAACCCAACTTAATTTGTAGTGTTAAAACCAATTATATCAATCAAAGTGATTTCTATAGTCCTTAGCAATAGTTATATCACACTACAAATCCAGACACTTGGAACCACAAGTACAAATTCACAAATTATAGTAAATAAACGATAAAAGACGAGAAAGAAAAATGACACGCAGTTTATTTAGGAAGTTCCCCCTATCGTTCTCGGGTGGGGTACTCTGCCACTAATTCTAAAATTTAGAATTAGGATAATTGCTATTATGATTGCAAAGTTTGTACAAGACATAGAAAATAGTCACCACAATTCAAATCCAATATGTTGAATTGAAAACTAAGCTCATCTCTTCCCTTGATTCGATTTGAACCAAGTATGTCACCAATCTTCGATAAATCTCCGGTTGTAGCTACCTTGTTGAGAACCTGTTGTACCCCAAAATTTGTCCTCCCATATTCTTCAAGATTTGCCAAGATCATGGTTCAAAATCTCTCAAAGGTTACACAGTCCAATTGCCTCCTAATACAGTCAAAATTAGGGTTTTGGTTCTGGCAAAGAAATTGAAGTTTCCAAGGGTCCAATCAAGTCCCATATGCTTATAAACCTTGTCAAGCATCCATATGCCAAGGTGCAAGACTCACAGCATCAAGTTGCACAGTCAAAAACCCTAAATGCTCCACAGTCAACTGCAGGGGCAAAATGGTCATTTGACAGTCAAAAGTCAAAATTTTTGGTCAACATCTTATTTTGAAGCCACAAACATCATTTGATCAATTCTTGATCATGATTCTCAAGGCATGGCTCAAAAGGTCTCAAGATGCAAAAGTTTCTATTTTTGGACAGTTGAAAAAGTCAACTGCAAATTGACCAGGGCATAACTTCTTCATGGTTTATCATAAAAATCCCATCCAAAGCTCATTTTGAAGAGAATGACATTTCCTACAACTCATCTTCACACTTCAAGTCCAAGAAATGCTCTCACAAAAAGTTATCAATTTCAACATTATAGGTCATTTTCAAAAGTCAACAAAAAGGCACTTTAAGTCAAAGACCATAATTTGAGATTGGTAAATCAAAATGAAATGGGACCAAAGACATTGGTTAGAGGACTTCAAGACCTTTCCAAAATGTCCAAGAACATGTTCATACCTTCAAAATTGAGCAAGATATGCCTTGTAGAATTTGGGAAATTTTTAGGAATTTTGAAAAGTCAACTTTGCACAAAAGGTTTCAAAAATGCTAATGGGCCACAAATTCTTCCATGAATCATTACCCAAAGGCTATGCACGACCCATTAAGCTAAAAGGGAGTTATTTTCTTATTTTTAATTAATTAATTGAATTTTTAATCTTATTAATTCATTTAATTAAAATTAATTATGAGAAAAATACTAAACAATGGTTTTAAATCCTTTTTGTGCAACAAATCCTTCCATTATGAGACAAATATTTCGTGCACCTTCTCAAGGGACAAAATCTTCCACAATTGGCAATGATTGGCATGAAAAAGATTGGAAAAAGGATATAGAAAATCAAATATTCAAAATCATAAATGGATGGACTTTGGGCTGGCTTTCTTAACCTAATTCAATCACTTACATAGGCAGAACATAAACCTATTCCATTGGACAAAAGCTGCGCTCAAAAACCATAGAACAACATTGCACTTTTCACCAAAATTTTGAAAACTGAAAACCTAGTTACAAGGCGTTTCAAAGCTTCAAAAGTGTTCCAAAACATTGCTAAGACATCCAGGAAGCGATTGCAATCAAGAACCAATCCCCAGACCTCAAGAATTGGTAGAATGAAGTCTCACTTTTCATAAATATTTTCATTATCGTGTTTTAATTTCCAGGCATTGTTCATGCATTTTAATTGTTGATTTACACTAATATGGAGGTTCTGAAGCTAATGACATAACTCAATTGAATTATAAAGCCCTGTATCATGATTCACCATTAACACTTTCTAGGGTTGCAGAAGCTTTGAATTAGGGCTTTACACATATGGTAAAATCAGGCCTTAAAACCTATACC
This sequence comes from Vicia faba, assembly GCA_948472305.1. Lineage (NCBI taxonomy): Eukaryota > Viridiplantae > Streptophyta > Magnoliopsida > Fabales > Fabaceae > Vicia > Vicia faba. The sequence goes on along the minus strand of CATIWC010002068.1, from coordinate 30,013 downwards.
AATGAATTCGTGACAGGAAGACGAATAAAACTCACACCTCGCGCCCTTTTTATATTTGCTTATGTGCTAATCGTTATTTTTCCTGGTCTTGTTTAGTGGGGGTTTAAAACCCCCGCTATCTGTGTTTTAATTACAGGGATAATGAGGAAGAAGGATAACGTGTCCAGGCATGGTTGGTTAGTTTGAATGCTAGCGCGTTTTTTTGTTTTGTTTCAGCATGATGACTTTTTCATATATTACATTCTTTGCTTGTCCATATAACAAATAAACGCAATGGTTCAATTGGTGGCTGAGCTGGCTTGCAGGTATTGGGACCTGGGTTCGATTCACAGGTCCCCTCTCATATTCCATGTTTTTTATCATAACACGCTTCTATGCAGCACCCATTCAAAGGAGCACCATGCATCCCAACGCCAGGCTTGCCAAGTGTCCCAGAGGATCAATCTAATGGCCATAACGTGGATTCCACCATGCACGCCAGTCAACTACTCCATATGCACGCGCCAGAAAGTCAAGCAGGCTTGCAATCTTGGGCCCAAATTACTCTACAAAAACCTCCAGAAGGGCCAGACACCCCTCCTTGTTTGTATTCCTTCTTTTAATTTTCTTTTCTTTTATTCTTTTCAATTATTATTCTTTTTAATTGTTTTATTTAATTTCATAAATTAATTTTTACAATATAAAATACAGAAAAATAAAAAAACCTGTTTAATTAATATTTAATTTCCATTAGTTTATTTTGTAAATAAATGTACATTAATTATTTAGTTAAATTAGGTTTTAAAATTTAAATCTTTTTCTTAAATAAATAAAATATGTAGAATTAGGGTTTCTAACCTTTTTATCCTTTTTTTTAATAAATAATTTTCTCATTGTTATTATTAGTAAGTATTAAATAATTTTGTAAATAAACATATACTTTAATTAGCATAAATTAGGTTAAACTTTAACATTTTCATTAATAATTAAAACAACTTAGAATTAGGTTTTCTTTTAATTTTAATGTTTATTTTCTTTATTTTCATTAAATACAAAAAAAAACAAAAAAAACATTTCTTTTTAAATAATTAATTAACTTTTAATTTCAATTTAATTTCAAAAGGGTCCAACGCCCTCGAACGTTCAATTTTTATTTCGTTTCGCATGTTATTTTATTTTCCTTTGTGAATATTATGTAATTGCTCAAGCCTTGTAATAGTAATTAGGAATTTATTTACTTTCCGCATTTTTTATTCAAAACGGGTCTTTGTTAATTTGGCGATGTATAGACCCGCGCCTTGTAATAGCGTAGGATTTTACTTTCCGCACTTTAATTTCCGCACTTTTAAATTCTAAACTTTGCATGAAAGAATGAATGGCCTAAATTAAAAACAATGCGTAGCTCACCAAATGCATGATCAAAGACAAATATGAACATGAAAACGACACACAAATTCACACACCACTCTTAGGGTACGCCTCACTGTTGCCTTGCCTTCGAAACGTGGTCGTCGAGTATAGGACGTTTTAGTAAGTCCTTATGTCCATGACATGATCCAGTTGCCTCGAAACGGTTGCCTCGGAATTAAAAAGGATCAATGGCATAAGGGTAGCTTCTAAGGTATCCTACTGTTGCTCTGGTGACCACACTGTCCCTACAAACGAATTGACCCGAACACCTCCAACGGTGGTGCTACCTACCTCTCAATGGTGGGATGGAACTACCTTAAGGACATTTACACAGCCTAATTCCTTAGGGTAGGTAGATGACTCATAGATACTTGCTCTAATTCAAAACAAATCAAAAACTCTTTTCACACCGACACTTTTGAAAAAGCTTTCAAAACAATTTTTCAAACACTCTTGAGGACTGATACAAGAGTCGATCTGAAATCTTTAAACGAAACTTTTTCAAACCCACGCACAATTGAAAAGCAAACCATTTTGAAAACACAATGAGCAAGTATCTAAGAGCCCATGGATAACCATGGATAGAAAGGATGCTAACACCTTCCCTTTCTATAAATCTACCTCCCGAACCGAGAAACTATCTCATAAGGAATTTTGCTGTGCTTTTGTCCTGTCCACGTTGGAGAAAATAAAAGACGGTGGCGACTCTTGCTTACTGCGACATTTCGTGAACCAGCGTTAAACAGTCAGTTCTAAATCCACCGATCACAGAACTGGCGACTCTGCTGGGGAGCGAACCCAGAATCTCTGGTGACCACACTGTCCCTACAAACAAATTGACCCGAACACCTCCAACGGTGGTGCTACCTACCTCTCAATGGTGGGATGGCACTACCTTAAGGACATTTACACAGCCTAATTCCTTAGGGTAGGTAGATGACTCATAGATACTTGCTCTCTTTCTAAAAACAAATCAAAAACTCTTTTCACACCGAGACTTTCAAAAAGCTTTCAAAACAATTTTTCAAACACTCTTGAGGACTGATACAAGAGTCGATCTGAAATCTTTAAACGAAACTTTTTCAAACCCACGCACAATTGAAAAGCAAACACTTTGAAAACACAATGAGCAAGTATCTAAGAGCCCATGGATAACCATGGATAAAAAGGGTGCTAACACCTTCCCTTTCTATAAATCTACCTCCCGAACCGAGAAACTATCTCATAAGGAATTTTGCTGTGCTTTTGTCCTGTCCATGTTGGAAAAAATAAAAGACGGTGGCGACTCTTGCTTCCGCGACATTTCGCGAACCAGCGTTAAACAGTAAGTTCTAAATCCACCGATCACAGAACCCAAACTGTTTCTCAAACCCTCTGCTCGGCTGATTTGATCGCAAGATGGTGACCCCAATTCTTCCTTCATAATCCTCTGATTGTAGCTACCTTGTCGAGTGAACCCATGGTTCCTCAATCCCTTAAGCACGACTGAATTTGGATGAAGCAAATAATTGTCAAAAACCCCTAAATCCCAATGATCTTTGAGGATAAAACCCTCAGATTTTATTCAAGAAAAACCCACAATTACTCAACTCGAACAAGATTACAATCTTTTACTTCAGACGTTATCAACACACGCTCCGCACCTTGATCGATAAAAATTATTATGTGTAGTTGTCAATGGATGAGTGAGAGGTTGAAGATGATGAGTACCCTGTGTATCTATTTCACTTTTCTTGTTAAAAACCAAATGATAGAACCTAACAAGATTATATATGTTATCTCAAGTCCAAAACCCAAACTAACAAGCTGAAAAACAGATTTAACAAGCGAACGATCGACCTATGCCAAAAGGAGGAGTCGACCTGATAATTCCCGAGAGAGCCAGAAGATAAAGTGCACGATCCATACGTCGACCGCTCCAGGGCTATGCATCGACGCATAGTTCTGAAAAATTACTCCCAGGTTGAGTCGACCACACAATCGACATGAGAAAACCCGAGACTTCCCCAAGGAGCAACTAGAATTGTTCTCAAAAGAACCGTCACAGTTATACCTCACCCAATGCATAGTCGGAGGCTGCTAGATGATTTCAATAATTTTAGAAACACGAGGGTAATTCAACTTAATCTTGAAGGACTTAAGAAAACTAAAATCCACCATAGAAGAAGAAGCATGCATCACAGTGTTATTATCAATCAAACCGACCTGTACAATAATGCTGGAGATGCTAGAGTGGATATGGGGAGATTTGTTGAGATATCTAGTCTCATTTTGAAGTTGTCAAAGATGAGAACAAATACAGACTATAGCGGCAGTAATGATGAGAGAGCCTTTAGAAGAATTGCTTAAATGACATAAAGCCCAAATATTGTTCGTCGAGGAAACGGTGATAGCATAATTAATAAAATTATAAAACCAGTGCCACAACCTGACCGCAAACGGGCAAAAGAAAAAGATGTGAGTAGTTGATTTGCAATTTTGTTTGCAAATGTTGCACCTGAAACATAAAGCACAACCGCGAATTTGAAACGCTTCATCCGAAAGAATCTTATCATTCGGGAGTCTCCAAGATAATAAGAACACAATTCATAATCATTATTCTTCAGTCACATGGCCCAATTTAAGTCTAAAAAAAACAAAAGTATATAAAATTTTGTAATGTTGAAAATGTGATGTGGTGTAGTATTAAGGTTTTGTTGATGTGTAATGAAATTTTCAAAAATAATTGCTACATGTAAAAATAGATTGAACAAAGAAAACATAATCCCCAATTAAAAAAAACTAAAATATAAATGAAATGGTGGTAAGTGAAACAATAATATTGAGTAGTGAAGATTAAACATGTATTCATACTTCTCAATTAGCATTGTTATGGTTTATATTATGCAATATAGATGGAACGGAAGCAAGTAAAACATAAATGCGTAATGTAAGAATTGACCAAGTGAGAGAGAAAAAAAGTTAATCTGCAAGTGAAAGATGACAATGTTGTAAAAGATCAACAACCCTGCACATGCAAAATTTGAAAATTTTAATAATTTAATTTAATTATTTTTAAATAAGTTTATACAAACATGTTATAAAATATAACTCATCAAAGATATATATATATATATATATATATATATATATATATATATATATATATATATATATATATATATATATATATATATATATATATATATATATATATATATATATATATATATATATATATATATATATATATATATATATATATATATATATATATATATATATATATATATATATATCTCGAGAAACAGATGATAAAAGTTTAATTGTTACTGACTTTGATAAGTTACAAACACTCGACCATTATTCCTCTGTTCCTCTTGTGTTCTACGACTAAAGAAATGACGGTCTTTTATCTATTTTTATTTGAGGTAAATATCTCTTCTTTTTAATTTATAATATTGGTCAACATTATAAGAAACTACAACAATGAATGCAAATATCATAAACTTCATCTATAATCAAACATGAAAACAAAATAGATAATATTTTAATAAAAATTTAGTAATAGCAAAAGGAATAGGATATCTATCAAAATGTAAAATAGAATAAATATATAATTATAGGATGAAAAAGAAAAATTCTTAAACATGATTGAGATAGAGATGAATAGAGAATAGAAATAAAAGTGCCAGTTTCTCTATTTCTTTTCAAGTTGTATTCCATTTAAGTGGTAACTAACAAATAAATAGGAAGTTATTTTGCAAAAAATAAAATAGAGGATTTACAAAGCAGTTATGGAACTAATGTGAGAATCAATATTTTTGTTCATTGTGAAAACTCTAAAGATTGAACTTTCCCATAGTTGTTTGTTAGGCATATTTTAAGAAGCGGTTGAAAAAGAGACATAATAACTAATTTTGTTTTTAAATTCAAATGCATAATTATTGAAGGGTAGGTTTGGAATAAAAGAAGGTCAGTGTAACATCTTCTATTTTCTTTATAAATAGTTAAAAATTATGAAAAAAAAATAGATATTTGTCCCTAATAAATAACAAAATTGAACAAATTTATTTCATTGGTAAATATATAAATACAATTAAAATATTTATTACTGATATAGAAAAATGAATATAAAATAATTGATTAATATAAACAATTATACGAAAAATATATCTTAATGAACAAAAAAAATACGGAATAATTATTTGTCATTGATAAATATATAAAAAGAAATAGAAAAAATAATGAACGCATATTTTTCATTGATATACTAATAAATAATATACAGAGATCTATAATTTATTAATATAAAGAAATTAGATAAAATCTATCATTATAAAATTCTAAAAAAATATAGGACAATTTGTAGTTCATATATAAAATAACACAAGACAAATATGTGTCACTTAAATATAAAATAAACTATAGATACGTTATTTGTTACTAAAATATAAAATAAACACTACTAAAATATAAAATAAACATAGAACACATACTTGAATTCAAAAGTTAATTTTACTTTGAAAAACTCAAATCAACATAATTTGATATACATATATAAAATTAAATCATCATGATTATAATTATTTTATTTAACTACAATACAATTGTTAAGCTATTAAAAAAATACGTCTTTATTTATTTTAATCGTTTATTTTCAACTGAATTATTTAAACTTAGAATTAAATTGATAAATATTGATTGTGTAAAACAGTTTTACACCGTCAATTATTCATAACTGTCAAATTTATATAACTGTTTGTCTTTTGTTTTATTCACATTTAAAGTATTACATAAGAGAGGTTGTGATATATTGATTGTGTAAAAAATTTACACTAACAGTGTATATCAATTAATCTCTTAAACTTATTATAATAGTCATATATTGTTTTTTTTATCACAACAAAATCACTAAATTTCATTTAATAGAACATGTTCAATACATCGAGGAATCAAATTCAACATACTGTGTCTAGCCTAATAATTGGTTGCCCTTGCAAGAGAGTGAGCAACCATATTCGCTTGACGTTTTACTAACTTTACCTCAAAGTTAGGAAAAGACTGAAGTAAATTAGAAATAGACTTAATAACAATACTAAACTCAGAAACATCCTTATTATTAGAGTATATAGCTAGTGTAACTCTTTGACAAACACTCTAAAAAATAACATAACTCAGGTTCAAAGAGAAAGCTCCAAGAATGGCTTCTTTAAGGACTAAAACCTCTGCTTCAATGACGGTAAGGGTCCCTGGATCCCAAGCAGTACATGTATTAATGAAATTTCGCAGATGATTACGCATACACCAATCTCTATTAATAATGTCATTGGTATTATTAAAAGCCGCATCCATATTACATTTTATACAACCTATTGATGGAGGCATCCATTCTAACACATGAGATGGTCAAGCGTTGTTATCGTTAACACCTTGGAATTGAAACCAATTATTCCACCTATCAAACACACATAAACTCAATTTATTCGCTTCCTCATGTTCATGTTGCCAAATAAAAACATTTCTATTTTTTCATAATAAATCAATCGTAATCAGAAATCTGCCTGCATCTTTTTTATCCTCCTTCATACAGATATCAAAGATAAGGGACTTGAAATCATGGAGAAAATGATGGCGAGATTCTATAAGATTATACAAACTGGAAGATCTCCGGTAAAAGTTGGTAGCATTGCAACCCATAAAAAGATGTTATTCATCCTTAGTATGATGATCACAAAATTGAAAAATTAAGGGGCACATGACATAGTGTTATCGGAGACGCGCACGAGTGGGAAGGCATCCCTTAGAAATCCTCTATAAAAGATGCATAATTCTAGGTGGAGCAATTATATTCAAAAGATTACACCAACCTCACATGCAGTACCACTTTCATGTCGCCTAAACTCATTACGCCAAATTCTGTACCCTGATTTCACACTATAAACACCATCTTGTTCTTCCTTCCAAATCATTGAATCATCTTTTACATCCTCCAACAACGTTACCTGTAAAATTATATCTGTATCTACCGCATCAAAGAGATTACTTACAATGCCATAATCCCATCCTTTCTCATTAGGCATCATAAGATTATTTACCGTAATAGCATACACTCCTAGTTGTTGAGGTCCACCCATGCAACCTTCATTGTTGCCCCGTAACCACGACTCTTGCATGCCATTGATATTTTTACCATCTCCTACACTCAACCTACACCCTAAATTAAGAACCTCTTGAGATTTCCAAATACTCCCCCAAAAAAACTAGGATTGTAACCAAGTTTAGCATAAAAAAAGATGTATTAGGAAAGTATCTTGCTTTAAGAATCCTAGACACAAAAGCATGAGTTTTAGAGAGAAGATTTCAACCTTGTTTTGCAACCATAGCCATATTAAATGCCTTAAAATCCCGAAAACCCAATCCTCCCTCCTTCTTCGTACAAATTAATCTCTCCCACACCATCCATCGAATACCTTCACTCGTATTCCTGCCTCCCAACCAAAAGGAATTTAACATTCTCTTAATATCATTGATAAGCGTATCCGAAAGAATGAAAATGCTCATCACATAAGATGGAATAAATTGGAGAATCAATTTGATCATAACTTCTTTAACAGCTCTCGAGAGGGGTCTCCATTTCCAAGAACTAATCTTATTCGAAATGTGATCTTTAATATAAGAGAAAGTTTCCTTTTTACTCTTCCGTCATGAATGGTAGCCCAAGATACTTTGCAGTACCCAACACATGACGAACTCCAATTATACTCGCCAAATCCTCCTGAGCCGGTTTAGAAATTTTTTGACTCAAGAAGACTTCTGACTTAGACAAATTAATCTCTTGTCATGATGTTGCACCTTAGGTATTGATCACTTTCATGATCTCTCTAACTTCGGTTAAATTTTCCCTGCAAAAAAAAATCATCAGCAAAAACTAGATGGGACACCTGAGGTGTCCCTTTACATATTTGGATCACATAGACATCACCACTTGCAACTGCTTGCTTCATAAGGTTTGACAACCCTTATGTAATCAGAATAAAAAGGTAAGGAGACATTGGGTCTCCTTGCCTAAGTCCTCTTCCTGGTTCTATTGGTCCCACGTGATCCGAGTTCACAAGAATTGTATAGTATACTGAAGTAACACAAATCATGATTCAATGGATCCATCTATCATCAAAACCCAAACGATATAACATTCCTCGTAAGAAACTCCAATCTACTTTGTCATATGCCTTGCTATTGTCTATTTTAAGCGCCAAATTAGCCTTGTTTCGTCTAGTTTTCCTTTTCAACGCATGGATCACTTCCAGTGCTATCATGGCTTTATCTAGAATTGATCAAAATCCTATTGTTCCTCCGCAACACATTTATCCAACAGAAATTTCATTCTATTAGCTGGAACTTTCGACATAATTTTATACACCACATTACATAATCATATGGGTCTGTAATCCTTCACATTTTTGGATTTATTATTTTTAGGAGTCAAGCAAATATTTGTGTCAGTAATCGATGGTGGAAAATATCCTCTCGTTAACCATTTTGAAGTAGCCTTTCAGATATCATCCCCACAAAGCTCCCAAAAATTCTGATAAAAAGCGGGGTTGAACCTGTCGAATCCTGGAGATTTATTCGGATGCATATCACAAAGAGCCGCGTGAAGTTCATCCTTGGAAACTGGGCGAAGAAGTCTACAGTTATCTTCTGCCGAAACTACCGGCTGGATAAGAGATAACATTGGTTTGTGATTACTCCAAGTTGCTGTGAATAAACCTTCAAAGTACTTCCTAGCTATTCTACACAGCCCCTTGTGCTCTCTAATTTCCATACACTCTTCACTTCTCACCATATCAATTTTCTTAAATTTCTTCCTTACCGACGCCGATTGGTGAAAGAAAGAAACGAGTATAACGATCTCCTTCTCGCAACCAATGCACCTTCGCTCTCTACTGTTGGTATAAATCTTCCTTAAGAAGCATCATCTCATACTCACTTTGTGCTTCGAAAAAACACTTCGATGACACCGGATCATGAAAGTTTCTATAAATTTCCATCACAAATTTATGCTTATTTATCTCCTCCTTCCTCTTCCTCCTCTCTATTGTTCAATCTCTCCAATTCTCATGCACAAAATTCAATATGGTACACCACATCTGAGTTTTCGTTTCGCTGTCAACCATTCAATGTCATCCTTCTTTAGCCAATAATTCTCAAAATGAAAAACATGATTTTAAAAATAACATAACCTTTAATATAACAATAATATTGGGAGGAAAAAAAAAAGCGAAAAAACACGGATACTTACCTCGTTAAAATGAAACAGCATTTCTAAAAAGCTAGTTGACCACGCGAGTATATAAATGTAAGTGGTCATTGAAAAACTGCACTACATAGGTTTGTTTTGTTACAAATACTAGTGGTGTTGGTAGGAATTTAAGGAAATGTCACTTTCTAGTAGATAACCTCACATGGCCAAAACATACTTTGTGAATTATTGTTTGATATTAATATCTCCCGGATGAGTAGAAGTGTACATGGATTCGATAAATTTAATAAATCCAGTAAAATCATCTAAATTAATTTTTTAAAATGTGGATTACATCACGTTATTGGATAAATACGATTTTCAAAAATGAAAATTTATTTAAAATAATAGGGTTATTAATAAACTCATATCCAACTCAGAAAATCAATGAATTATTGAATGACTATTTTTCAGCTCTTTTTTATAATTTGATAAGTGACGACTTGATGTTTTTAATCTTAGTTGCTTTAATTTCAATCTTTTGAATATATTTTATTTTATAATTAATGATTTTAATTTATTGAAGATGTCACACTTTCATATATATATATATATATATAACTGTAATATAACTTTGATTTTTACAAATATGTTTATGATAAATTATATCATACATTTAGATATTTGATATTTAAAAAAAATAGCAGTTGTATATTAAATTATTTGCTGAGAAAAAATTGACACATCAGTAATATTATATAAGAAAGAAAAAAAATTGGATAATCTAATATCCAACCTAATCCAACCCACGAATTTGCGGTTTTATCCAAATCAATCCAATGATATTGTGGATATTTATTTTACTTCATCCAAACCGGTGTATCATGTACGAGTTTGATTATGATTTTGACTAATTTCAATCCAAACTGACTCCTATACATCCCTACTCGTGGGTGTGATAGTTACACGATATTATGTGATTTTATTTTATTTATAAAACTAGTGGGATACCCGTGCGTTCACGCGAGTAGTGATGTGGTACACGTATTTTTGTTTTCAAAATGTAATAAAATAATAACAAAAATAAAATAGAAAAAAGACAAAATTGTCTAACAAAAATAATTTATTATATATAAAAGAGCTAATAAATTAATTTCAATATTTTCTTTCATATATAAAAATATTTTAATAAACAATATATTTATTTTAACGTAAAAAAACTCTTTGCACCATATATAGCAGTGTATTAGTGGTGCATTAACTGAATTCAATAAGTATTATAGAATCTAGTGTTTTGCAAAAGTATTATGAAAATAAGCAAACTCCCAATTACAGAACATAGAAGCAATGAAATATAGGGAATTGATAACCAGAGAAGTAAGAATACAGAAAAAACAAATGCATATTCCGATGGATTAAGTAGTAAGTCAGGTATTACGGTAACAAAACTGATATCGGTTATAAAAGAAAATAGCCAGACTTAGCTTAAGCTCATACTTTCAAGTCCAATCCGCTACTCCGTATTGCATCAACAATGACAAAAATGCACAAGAATTTAATGTATAACAGGAAATTAACTTTAATAAGTTCCTTTCTTGTAGGAAAAGTAACCATAAGCTAAAACAAAACTTCAAAAAAAGTAAGAGTGAGCAAGAAATAATGAAATAGAAAAGCAAAAAGTTAGCTGAAAGCTTACAAAAGAGAGACTACGCTTGTGGTGGGTCTGAATATTCTTGAAGTCTGGAAGCTGCATACTATTCAGCTTCCTTTCTTGGAGTTCAAGGACTTGTTGTAACTCAGCCTGCTTCTCTATTTTCCTTCTCAATAACATGTCATGCAAATTAAACAACTTCAAAATGCATATATTATTTTCTTTGAAATAGAAACAGAACAGGCCACAGAAGTTAGTGTGATAACCTACCCCAGACACAGAAAGCATGCCCTTTGAAGAGATGGATGCAGTGTTCAAAAGCTTGGTCATTGTTTTTTCTACAAGGAATTGATCGGCACAAATTTTGTACAAATAGGTCAAATCATAAAAATAAACATAAACAAACTGTTTAATCTCATCTTGGTCTTCCATTTACGAATATACTGATCATTCTCTCGCTAAGGTCAGCTTGGTCTTCCATGTAGTTTGGTGAAACACAGCCAATGCACTGTAAGAAGAAAATGTCGGTTATTTTGCAATCAATTTTAATCTGATCAGAAAGAAATGTTTGATATGGGTATGTTTTTTTCAATACAACTTATTGCATATAACACATAAGTATAAGATTTAAGGAACAAAAATATTTAAAAATAGTCCTTTTAGCACATAGAATTTACAAATTGGAAAAAATAAGGTTAAAACCTAACCTATTTCAGAATAATCACTGGCGGCCACCGCAATCGAACATATGAATGCCGAGACATGGCATCAAAGACTAAAATAAATCAATTAAAATTATACTACTTCATTCAACCTTCTATGTAACTTATCTCTGGCCTCAACAACTTTATCTCTGTCATTGCTATCTAAAACAAAGATAAGACCCTGAGTGTTCTGGAAGTAGTGCCTACACAGGACAAATCTGCAAAAGAAAACACCAAGTGTTTAACCATTAATTGACTTAAGTCACAAAGTGAAAGTTATCACCGCACTTTATTATTTCCAAATAGAAATGGGAAAAGAGCGAATAAAATCCAAAAAAAGAAAAGAGATCAAGGTACGGGGGTCGGTTATACAAAAGAAAGATATTAATACACCTAAACATCTACAGTATTCCGCATGATTCACTATATTTGTTCTAATCAAATAGTGTGTTATCTAAAGCTTAAACTTGCTAAAAAAAATGCATGAATGAATTATTAACAAACAAAAAGATTTTTTTTATTATTATTGCGCTTGCCTTTTTATTATTATTATCACTTTTCTATTATTAATGGGCTTTCACAGCGCTTTTTTTTGCCCTTTAAAAGCGCTTAAAAGCGCTGCCGTAGCCAGCGCTGGCGTAGGCTACGAAAGCGCTTTTTTCTGGCCAAAAGCGCTGACGTAGGTGGACCTATCACAGCGCTTTTTCCTTAAAAAGCGCTTTGATAGGGGGGTCTTTCCCAGCGCTTTTTGAAAAGCGCTTTGATAGGTGTGCTATTTAAATTTTTTTTTTTATTTATCAGGCCTTTTACAGCGCTTTTTATGGAAAAAGCGCTTTGATAGGGGGGTCTTTCCCAGCGCTTTTTCCATAAAAAGCGCTTTGATAGGGGGTTTCTATTTAATTTTTTTTTTATTTATCATGGCTTTTACAGCGCTTTATGGAAAAAGCGCTTTGATAGGGGGGTCTTTCACAGCGCTTTTTCCATAAAAAGCGCTTTGATAGGGGGTTTCTATTTAATTTTTTTTTTATTTATCCTGCCTACGAAAGCGCTTTTTAGCCAAAAGCGCTTTCGTAGCTCATACAAATTTTTTAAAGTGAAACCTATAATTTGAGGTTCCCTGTGCGGCCTGTAATTTTTTTTTGGTCCAATAATTTAACCTGTAATTCAATCCTTATAATATTCACAGAAACCGGTATTATATTAACAGAAACCGGTATACCATATAATATTCACTCCTTATCTATATATATGTAACTAAATCATATATAACTAAATTTGTAACCATATATACATTTGTAACCATAACTAAATCACATACAAAGTATCGTGTTAATTTGTAACCATATATATATACATATGTAACTAAATCATATATAATTACATCGAAAATAATGCTCCACCGACACGGTCGTCATCCTGCAAAGTATGAATATGAACAACACGGTAAATTAAACAAACAATATTAAAGGCTCCAACACAATCAAACTAACACGTACAATAATATTTTATTCATACCCATCAGAATAATCTGTTTTCAACATAAAATTGACATATTTCCTCTTTGACTTCTTCCACTTGAACTTTCGTGTACGACATAGTATAGAGGTCATCAAAGTACTACATAAGAAATTATTACTTCAGTATATGCATGATGTTATTAAATGTAGAAATCATACAAAATTATTCTAAGTTATAAATCCATACCGTGCTTGGAATCTCTACTTGATTTTTATGAAGGATTTCTTTCATAAACCTCAAGCAAAAGTATCCGCAATCTACATCGTTATTCTGTAACGGACACTGCATAGAAAAACAGAATATATTTTATAGTTGTCGTGTAATTTTATCAAGTAACATTATTATTATAAGCAACTAATTTTGTACCTGCACTTTGATCCAAGTAATATTTGATGATTTACTCCGGGGTACCTGTGCGTCCCTTTGACTACGAAATATTTGTATTGATCTAAGAAAATAAAAACATATATTTAGATCAATCTCACAGAAATAATTAAATATATAAATATACACGAATAGTTAGAACGATCTCACTTACTGATCAACAGTTTCCTTCATAGCGGGATAGTTAGTCCATTCCCCGTCTACCGAATTCAGAAAGTACACAACTTCTTTAATCGGATCGATAGCCAACAACAACCAGTGTTTTCTAAAAATTTAAGCAACAGTTTAGAAGAAAAGTTTCTACGCAAAATAAACAAAGATATATTAGAATAAATGAAAAACTCACCCCACTGGAACAGTGTTATACGGCAAAATAAACAAGCTATCTGGGTTGCCGACGTAGGCCGTGTATCGATTCACTAAGTACTCCCTAACTGAACCCGGTTCCCTGACAATTGTCGCTCCGCTGACAATATGGGCAGACAAGAAATGGAAGCGTCTTGCCAATACAGTCTCGCGCATTTTTTTATCGTACAACAACCTTAAATAAAAATATATAAACATTAGACTATTTTCATTGAAATGTGTAAATAAATTGTTCAACTAATTAAATGATATATTTATCGGAATACCGGATGTATGCGTGAACATTGTCGATGCCTAATTCACCATGCGTCATAATCTCAGTCATTTCGTCCATTCCTATCGTTTCTTGGCAGTCAAGACCAAAGATATCTGCATCCATAAGGATTGTACGAATACCACCTGACTTCAAATCTGAGGTTTCCAAAAGTACTCCAAGTGTATTCCGATATCGAGGTACAAAAACGCCTCTTCCCCCGCCTCTTCCCCCCTTATGCATTGACTTTTTCGGGGGTGGTCTGCTACGAACAGGCTGGGTCACTTGTTGTGACACTTTCGCAGATACCTAACAATCATATAACTTAGGTAAATTATAAAATCGTTCAGTTTTAAATTCATATCATATAATAAACAATTTAAGTGTACCTCTGGAATTGATGCCATAGACTCGCCGCCTTGCTGCAAAATCTCCTTACCCTTATTAGCGGGTTTTGTAGGAGGCTAATATTAAAAAATAATTAACTTAACGGTTCAGAATTGACATTTGAAATCTAAATGATTCATATTAACTGTTTTAAACATACCTCATCATCAATGAAAATGAGGTCCAAGGGCCATGCAACAAACGACCCTACTGCGTCTCGCACCGATCTTATATCCAAGGCCACGTCAGGTACCGGTACCAACGCATCGGGATCAATAGGATAATCTACTGATACTCTCAGGTGTCCAGCCGGGATCGGTGTATTATGAATTAAATCTCCCAAAGTGTTGTACACTTTTCCCTTGCCAACAAGGTGATAATCTGATGCCATTACGTATAGTTGGCAAGATGAAATGCCCTAAACCAATATGCATACATATTACTTTTAATTCAATAATAGAAAGAGGTGGAATAAAAATGAGAAACTTGAACAATAGAGATTTATCAATATATTTATAATTACCTCAGGAAATTTATTCTGACGGTTGATACTAGCGTTGTCACTAGTTTCTTTCGCCATTGCTGCATTGCCCTTTTCCCTCATTAATACCTCTTTATCTCTTTCCAATGCATTGACTTTTGCTTGTAATTCCATAAGTACATTCATCACTTCTGCATTGGTAGGATTTCTTTTCCGATTATGCTGGTAGAAAGAGGTTGGAGTCACACCGTGACCTTTACCCCTAACCCGACCGGAATACTCAGGAACATTAAGTGCTTTACTAAGTACGCTCCTCGTATCCTGGTCGTCACCGGTGGACTCCGTTTGTGACAATGTCTCCTGAAAATAATGGAGATAAAAAAATCAATTAAATAGTCATAAAAATTTGATTTAATTAAAGACACAATGTTATACTTACGCATTCATCATAAATTCTTAGAACACTTGGATCAACAGCTTGATTCTTGCCCACACGGGCTTCCTTCCACAGCAAATGTGTTGGAAGTGAGGTTTCATCACTTTTAGTCTCCTCTAACTATGCATAGAAACAAACGGTTAGATCGTCAAATACAACACATTTAGACAATTAATAAGAACATATCATTTCTATTTATTACTTACAATTTTTTCCTCTAAGCGCGCATATCCCAAACACCCTTTTTTGTATGGGTACGCGGGCTTTGATGCTCTCTCACTATTTTTGGCACTCTTTTGCCGGAATTCGTCATCTCTTTGTCTAATAAACTCAGTCCAATCTTCTTGTTTAATGAAAAGATTATACTTTTCTGGCCTTCCGGCCGGGAACTCTTCCAGCCACTTTCCTTTGTCATCCTTAAGATAGGTGTTCGTCAACAGATTTTTCCACCCTCTAAATCTTTTCCCGGCCAACCCAAGTACGAAGCCTTTACGCTCATCTGGAACGTTAAAAGACCGCTGCGTATAAACCATATAAACATATAAGTAATTTAAAAACCATATAAACCATATAAACATATAAGTAGTTTAAAAACCATATACAACATATAAACTTATAAACTTATAAACATATAACCATATAAACCATATAAAATACATACCTTAACATCTTCCCAAAACATTTCTTTTCCTTGCTTCAATGCTTCACATTGTTTCGCATTCCATCTAGATATGGAGATTGGCACATGCATACGAACAAGTGTACCAACGTAGCTTGTGAATTTTGAAGCATTAACCCCAACTACTTGATTTGAATGATTCCAATCTACATTATATTTCACTCCCTTATCTCTAGCACGAATGATTTCGCGCATTATGGTGATGCCTCGTGCAACATCATTTGCTGAAGTATCATCCGCTGCATGATTTGTTTCTTGTGAGTTTTCATGATCTTGTTGGTTTCCTGGTGGGTTTTCTTGTTGGTTTCCTTGCGGGTTTTCTTCATTGCTAGCCATTAGACCTGTAACAAAAGTCAAACAAGCACATTAGTACACTACATGAAAATGGATAGTCGAAAAAGATATGAATAGCACTAAAGGAACTCAAAATTGAATAAAATGCTAAAAAACCAAACTTGCAAGAAATAAACCTCACCATCAGCTCCGGAAACATTGTTCTACTAATTAAGCACAAGCACATTCGCAAAAATTCAAAACGGTTCAAAAGATATGCCAAAAATTCAAAACATTATTCACATATTACTTACAATATTAGGCTATAATTATAATAATACCTTTTTCACTAACGTCTCTTTCTTTTCTTGGTAGCAATATATTTTACGCTTCTGTTAACAACTCGGATGGTTGGATTGATCCAAATACCCTCATTATGATCATCTCTAGTACAAGGTTCATTCTCATTTTGATCGTTTCTTGTACAAGATTCAATGCCAACGCCAATATCACCTTGATCTCCAATGTTTTCATCAATTACTTTGTTAGACAAAAGCACTATAGACCATTTCGTACTTGTCGGATCATTGACATAGAACACTTGTTTAGCCTGAGAGGCTAGAATAAAAGGTTCATCTTTGTACCCCACCCTATTGAGATCCACTTGCAAAAATCCTGACTTATCCATTCGTACGCCATTATTATTTTCAACCCACTTGCAATCAAATACAGGAATCTGAAACTTCCCGTAATCAAACAACAAAATGCGCTCGATAACCCCAAAATATGACAGATTTGCAAATTTCGGGTTTAAGTCATTCGCACTTGATATGTGCATCGCTTCAGCTACCAAGGTAACACCACTATTCTGCATAGTACTTTTATCATCCTGTTCTTTGGTATAAAATGTGTATCCATTAATTGCGTATGCGCTATAAGAAAACACAATCATACTTGGACCATATGCTAAACATCTCAACCTTTCTGTTACTGAAGCAGGATCCGAACGATACTTTGAATAAATTTGTTCCTTAAACCACGGTATGAAACTTCGATTGTGCTCTCGTACTATCCAATTCTCATTTCTATTCAGATTTAAACCTCGAAGAACACCCTTGTGCATTTCAGCATACGGCTCAACCTCAATCTCATTGTGCAGAACATACAAATGCACCTGATCCCGTTCGACCATTGACACTGTCACAACTTTATTTCCAATTAGTCTTTTTCCTTCTTTTTTCTCGACAATATGAGATTTGGGGAGTCCAATTGATTGAACATTTGACAGATATTCAGTGCAAAACTCAACCGCTTCTTCAACAATGTATCGTTCCGCAATACAACCCTCCGGTCGACTTCGGTTTTTCACGTACCCTTTTAAAATTTTCATATAACGTTCAGCAGGGTACATCCATCTCATATAAGTTGGTCCGCACAACTGTGTCTCTTTGACAAGATGAACGACTAGATGAACCATTATGTCAAAAAACGAGGGAGGAAAATACATTTCAAGCTCACATAAAGTAACAACCACCTCTTTTTGCAATGTTGGTAAGATCGCAGGATCGATCACCTTGCTGCAAATTGACTTGAAGAAAAAACACAACTTAGTTATTGCGCTCCTTACTTTTTCTGGCAGAATAGAACGTATACCTATTGGTAGAAAATGTTCCATTATAACATGGCAATCATGAGTCTTTAAACTTTTTAACTTTAGGTCTTTCATTGACACAAGTCTTCTAATATCTGATGAGTAGCCTTCTGGAACTTTAACTTCACTGAGGAACTTACACAATATTTTCTTCTCCTTTCTAGATAGAGTGTAAACAGCAGGTGGTAGATATGTGCGTCTTCCTTTCGTCACGGGTGCCAATTCAGTTCTAATTCCCATGTTTAACATGTCCTTCCTTATGTTAATGCCATCCTTAGACTTTCCTTGTATATTGAGTAACGTACCAATAACACTATCAAATACATTTTTTTCAATATGCATAACATCAAGGAAATGTCTTACGTACAACGACTTCCAATATGGAAGTTCAAAAAAAATCGACCTCTTCTTCCACCCACTCGTGACAAGTCTATGTGCAAAAGGCTTGCCAAACTCAGTACTCACATCTTTCACCTTTTCAAAAATCTGATCACCTGTCAACATATGTGGAGCTCTACCGTGTTCTGCCTCTCCATTAAATGCCTTTCTCCACCCACGATAGTGATGATTAGAATTTAAGAATCTACGATGACCGAGAAAAACATTCTTCTGACAAAAGTTCAATCGCATCGTATCGGTTTCACCTTCACAAACAGGACACGCTTTTTGACCCTTAATGCTGTACCCTGATAGATTTCCGTACGCCGGAAAATCATTAATTATTCCAAACAACATCGCCCTCAAGTTGAAACTTTCTTTCCTATACCCATCGTAAACCTCCACACCGGTCTCCCACAAAAACTTCAAATCTTCGACTAAGGGTGCCAAGTACACGTCTATGTCATTCCCTGGTTGTTTGGGCCCAGAAATTAACATAGATAGCATCATGTACTTACGCTTCATACATAGCCACGGAGGTAGGTTATATATCATAAGAATCACAGGCCAGGTGCTATGCGAGATACTTTGAATACCATGCGGGTTCATTCCATCAGTAGACAACGACAAGCGAAGATTTCTTGCTTCTTTTCCAAATTCAGGATAATCAATATCAACTTTCGTCCACTGTGGTGAGTCTGCCGGATGTCGCAACTTCCCATCAATAATTCTTTCATCTGCATGCCAAGTCAAGTGTCTTGAATCGGTCTCACTACGATACATGCGCCTAAATCTCGGAATTATAGGAAAATACCATAACACCTTTTCCGGAGACAACTTTTCCTTATATCGAGGGGCACCGCATTTAGGACACTCATTTAACATTGCGTACTCGTTTCGAAATAAAACGCAATCTTTTGGACATGCATGTATCTTTTCATAGCTCATGCCAATAGAGGACAACATCTTTTTGGCCTCATACGTTCGATTGGGAAGAACATTATCCTCTGGTAGCATTTCTTTCACGAGGGCTAATAACTGTGTGAAACTTTTATCCGACCATCCGTTGTCCGCCTTTAAGTTGTACAACTTTAACACCGCAGACAATCTTGTGAATTTTGTACAACCATCATACAACGGTTTCTCTGCATCGCTTACCAACCTCTCGAACATTTTGGGACAATCCTCAAGATCTTCTTCAAGCGCTTCTGCAATCTCTTCGACTCGATCATAATCGTATGCGTCTGCGAAATCCTCATTTGAAGCATACGTCGTATTATAACTCGATTCAACATTCCCGCTACTTTTCTCACCATGCAAATTCCAACATGCATAACTTCTATCAATTCCATGCATCAGTAAATGCGATTCCAACTGAACCGCGTCAACCCGTCTCCCATAACAGCATCTCAAGCAAGGACATATCATTCCATTGGGTTCTCTGGCGTGCGCAACGGCAAACTTAACGAATTCTGATACCCCATCCTCATACTCTTTCGACAATCGATTGGCAGTCATCCATTTTTTATCCATGGTTTGACTATAGCAACTAATTAGTCACGCAACTATAGCAAAATAATAATTAATTACCTGTAAAGAAATTCAACATATCAGGTAATCAAATTCATAGTTATTCTTGCCTCACCTTAAGCATGTGCTAAACAACTTATAACTAATTACTAACTAGTGAAGTCGGATATAAACAAAAACACAACCGCAGCTCATGAATTCCACTCAACTATAATCATTAGAAATTCACACTGAGCCGGAAAATAAAAGTAAAAACAATCAGTTATTCAAGTCAGTTCAAGAATAGGATAGAAACCTTTGAAAATGTTGAGAGCGTCCCGCGTACACTACGATCAAGGACAGTTCGAATTTCTTCAATCGGAGAAAGTTTCACAGCTTTTTCCTACCACAATCGATATTAAATCGTTGAACTATCCGCTGCATGATTTGAATGTAAACAACATGTTAAACTTAGGAGTAACTAAAAACAAAACATTTTCATTGACAATACAAATCACATTCCCTTATTTGTTTCCACCATACTAGTAAGCAAATGACGAATGGCAGCAACGCAAGGTTCTTTCAGCCACCTTTTTGTCCAACTGTTGTATAAGAAAAGTATGTTAATTAATTGGAATGTAAGCTTACTAGATAGATTTCTGTACATGTTGAAGAAGTTACCTCTAGTTCGTTTGCAATTATATCAACATCTGCTGCATTTATCTTAACAGCAGCTAATTCTTTCTCCCTGTGATTCAATCAAAATTCATACTAAGGTTCAGAGAGAGAAGAAAAACAAATCATAAATGCAGGATAAATGAGAGTGACAATGGAGCTTTCAATTTTTATATACATAATAAATTCCCGGGTCTTTTTAATTTCACTTATGTAAAAATTAAAACTTCAGAACTGCACATATATTTTACTTGATATTTCTATTAGTAATACAAAAATTATATTTCAACATATACACCAGAACAACAGAAAAGATACAAAAGTAGAGTGCAAAGGAAAGGAAAACATAGTATGGATAAATCTAATTTCAACATATACCACTGCTTAGCTTGTGTAGTACTCAGAACAACTATAATTGGACAATTTGACTGCGACACTGTTGGTTATTATTTAAATTAAAAGCATTTAACTACTTGTATGGATAAATCTGTTGTTCTTTCTGCTGGCACAATCTGACTAGCAGATAGAATGCTTGTTTATTCACATCAGATTAATTCCCTTGTCTCTTAGTAAAAGTCTTACTTGGCTTATAATTAATCATGTTACATAGGTACCCAAGATGACTGCACAGAATTAACTACAGTACTAAGAGACGGACACAGGTCAGTTTCTCAAAAAAAAAATCATTGACATTTTCTTGTTTAACTAATGGAGCGAAATTACTGTACATTTGAGGTTCTTTATCTCCTATAATATTATAATTTAACTCATTAATCACATTTTTGACAATTTCTTTAGGTTGACGAGAATGTTTTTTAGTTTCCCTACACCACACACCTTTTGTTCGTTGCTACTCTGTTTGAATCCTATCACTACCCTGACAAATTTCAAATTTCAAAGTTCAAATTTCAGTGAACTGGAAGGATCCAGAACCTAATGCTACATTAGAGTATTTGAATCAAGCCAAGAGCCTATATAGTTTTATGGAACCATATGTGTCAAAGAATCCTAGAAGTGCTTTTTTAAACTATAGAGACCTTGATATTGGGATTAATAGTTTTGGTGAGAATAGTTATCAAGAAGGAAAGGTTTATGGTGCTAAGTATTTTAACAATAAGTTTATCCAGCCAAAAACCTCTTTATTCTTCACTCTCAGGTTAGCTTTAAGAATCTTTAACTTTTCGTACAAACAATAATCCCCTCTACCTCTTATCTTGATTTGCTTCCACTCCTTCTGTATGAAATTCCAAACTCCTCATGGTTGAACCAACAATTTTTGAACCTAAATGGTTTCGGAACCCAGTCTATACAGTCATCTTCCAACCATACCAGACAATGATCAAACAACTCCCTCTTCCCCACCCTCTGCGCTATCAGCTTCCAAATATGGACAAGCTTATCAGATAGAATAAATCTATTAAGCCTGCTCATGGCCATACCACTGCCATTAAACCAGGTGAACCTGCCTCCTACAGATGGAAGATCAATCAAATTCATGTCCAAAACAAAAATTTTGAAGTCCTTGCACTCCCTGTTAATATTGTTGATCCTTTTCCCTAATCTTTCTTCAGTGTGCAGAACTGTGTTGAAGTCTCCGACAATGTACCAATCATCCGAACCCGAAGCTGACTTGTAATTCAATAAATCTGCCATAATCTTCTTCTAACAATTGATGAACAAGAAGAATAATCATTAACGAAGTTGTAACATTCCCCTTTCCACTCCTCTTTCAAACCCAAGAAACTTTCGCCCCGAAAACTGCAGACAAGATTCAACAAATTCTTTCTCCAAAGAATGACTAATTTCTCTAACAGGGTTGCAACTAAGAGTTACATGAGATCTATTTTCTAGCCTCATAATCTTAAACCTAATAGAGTTCACTAACTCATTATAACATTAAACACATGCATATTGATTTACATATACAGTTGCGTATGTAAAGTAAACCAAGAATTAAAGCAAAGAATATTACCAAGGTGGAGAAGACGGAATGACCGGCGGCGGCGACGACTGAAGATGAAGGAACGAACGGCGGCGACGACGACTGAAGAGGAAGGAACGAACGGCGGCGACGGCAGAAATGAAGAAATGAAGAAGCTCTGAACGAAAGAAATGAAGAAGACTAAAGAACAGATTTAGGGATTTTTAATTTTATTATAAAAACAACCTACGAAAGCGCTTTTAAAAAGCGCTGGCATAGGTCCCCCTTTCAAAGCGCTTCTGAGGTAAAAAGCGCTTTCGTAGGTCCCCCTTTCAAAGCGCTTTTCAAAAGCGCTGGCATAGGGTTCCCTATAAGAGCGCTTTTCAAAAGCGCTTTCGTAGGTTAGATATTTCAAATACCTATGAAAGCGCTTTCTGAAAAGCGCTTTCGTAGGGAACCCTATGCCAGCGCTTTTAAAAAAGCGCCTTCGTAGGTTTCCCTTTTTTTTAATTTTGTTTTTTGTGAAGGCTATGGCAGCGCTTTTTCAATAAGCGCTTTAGTAGAGGCGCTGCTAAAACTTGTTTTTGGCGTAGTGAAAAAACCCTAAACCAGAGCTTCTACAGCGGTCAACAGAGCTCCACTTCTCCGGTCAACTGCAATTCGTATCAGGTTTCATTTTTTTCCTCATCTCGTATGCGTTTGTCTGATTTTCGTGTGCTTTTGTTTGGTTAATGATTTTGAGCAAGCATGATTTCTACTGTCATAGAAGTTATTAAGAAGTTGTGCATAGAAGTAACATGCTAAGATAGAAATAATGGAGAGTAACATGCTAAGAGAGAAATAATGGAGAGTGTCACACATACTGGAGAGTGTCTTTGTTTACGTTTAATTATGTCATGGGTGTTTGGTTTGTTGTGTTTTATTGGTTCTTTCATGTACAGAGAACATGACTTCTTTAGAGGCATTGAAATAATACTATGATATTATTGTGAACCAGAAAAAAATGCTTAATTAATTATATAGACTTACATTAACAAGTCGTGCATTGGTAAAACAAGCTAAGAGAGAAATAATAGAGAGCGTAACAAAATATTTAATAAAGGTAGCCATATTGTTAACTCTATTAATATATTGTTTTTTTCGTGTGCTTTTTATGATTGATTTTGAGCAATGATGGTTTCTTGTTTATGTGTTCTACTCGTCTCTTTTCTTGGTAGGAATGTATTATACTTGTGTACTAAAATAGTTGATAGAATAAAATGAATTTAGTGAAAAGTTTTGAGTATTGGTTTTGTTATATGGTTGTGCAAGAGCAAGTGCAAGTTTTGAGTATATGTTTTGTTTTCGAATTTATCATTTAGCTCAGATTGACTCAGAAACCGTAAACCATGGATAAGACATGGATGTATTCTAATCGATTGTCGAAAGAGTACGAGAACGGGGTATTGAAATTCGTTAAGTTTGCTGTTGCTCACGCCGAAGACCCCAGTCGAATGAATTGTCCATGTTTGTGTTGCTGTTATTGGAATCGGGTTGACGCGGTTCAGTTGGCATCGCATTTAATACGGTATGGAATTGATAGAAGTTATACATGTTGGAATATGCATGGTGAGAAAAGTGACGGGAATGATGAATTGGGGGATAATAGGACCTATGCTTCAAACGACAATGGCACAGATACATACGATTATGATCGAGTTGAAGAGATTGCAGAAGTGCTTGAAGAAGATCTTAATGATTGTCCTAAAATGTTTGAGAGGTTGGTAAGCGATGCAGAGAAACCGTTGTATAATGGTTGTACAAAATTCACAAGATTGTCTGCGGTATTAAAGTTGTACAACTTAAAGGCGGGCAATGGATGGTCGGATAAAAGTTTCACAGAGTTATTAGCCCTTATGAAAGATATGCTACCAGAGGATAATGTTCTCCCCAATTGAGCGTCTGAGGCTAAAAAGATGTTATACTCTATTGGCATAAGCTATGACAAGATACATGCCTGTCCAAAAGATTGCGTTTTGTTTCGAAACGAGTATGCATCAGTGTCCTAAATGCGGTGCCCCTCGATATAAGAAAAAGTTGTCTCCGACAAAAGTCTTATGGTATTTTCCTATAATTTCGAGATTTAGACGGATGTATCATAGTGAAACCGATTCAAGAAACTTAACTTGGCATGCAGATGAAAGAATTGTTAATGGAAAGTTTCGACATCTGGCAGATTCACCACAGTGGATGAAAATTGATAATGATTATCCTGAATTTGGAAAAGAAGTAAGAAACCTTCGCTTGGCATTGTCTACTGATGGAATGAACCCACACGGTATTCAAAGTATCTCGCATAGCACATGGCCTGTGATTCTTATGATTTATAACCTACCTCTATGGCTATGTATGAAGCGTAAGTACATGATGTTATCTATGTTAATTTCTGGGCCTAAACAACCAGGAAATGACATAGACGTATATTTGGAACCTTTAATCGAAGATTTGAAGATTTTGTGGGAGAACGGTGTGGAGGTTTATGATGGGTATAGGAAAGAAAGTTTCAACTTGAGGGCGATGTTGGTTGGAACAATTAACGATTTTCCAGCCTACAGAAATCTATCCGGGTATAGCATTAAAGGTGAAAAAGCATGTCCTATCTGTGAAGATGGAACCGATACGATGCGATTGAAACTTTGTCAGAAGAATGTCTTTCTCGGTCATCGTAGATTCTTAAATTCTAAACATCAATATCGTGGATGGAGAAAAGCGTTCAACGGAGATACCGAACAACGTAGAGCTCCGCCTGGATTGACAGGTGATCAAATATTTGAAAAGGTGAAAGATGTGAGTATTCAGTTTGGCAAGCCTTTTGCATATAAAGTTTTCACTGGTGGGTGGAAGAAGAGGTCGGTTTTTTTTAATTGCCATATTGGAAATCTTTGTACGTAAGACATTTTCTTGATGTTATGCATATTGAAAAAAATGTATTTGACAGTTTTATTTCAGATTCCTATATTTGGTTGCAAGTGGGTTGAAAATAATAATGGCATACGAATGGATAAGTCAGGTTTTTTGCAAGTGGATCTTAATAGGGTGGGGTACAATGATGAGCCTTTAATTCTAGCCTCTCAAGCTAAACAAGTGTTCTATGTCAATGATCCGACAAGTACGAAATGGTCTATACTGCTATTATCTAACAAAGTAATTGATGAAAGCATTGGAGATCAAAGTGATATTGGTGTTGACATTGAATCTTTAACCATAACTGATCAAAATGATAATGAATCATGTATTAGAAATGATCATAATGAGGGTATTTGGATCAATCTAACTGTCCGCGTTGTTAAGAGACGAGTAGAACACATTCCTACCAAGAAAAGAAAGAGACCTTATTGAAAAAGGTAATAGTATATATAATTATAGCCTATATCATTCAATAAAATTTAATTTTTCATTTCATTTTTATTTGTCATTTCATTTTTATTTGTCATTTCATTTTTATTTGTGATTTCATTTTTATTTGTTATTTCATTTTTATTTGTCATTTCATTTTTATATTTGTCATTTCATTTTTATTTTTTTCATTATTACAGGTTAAATGGCTAATAATCAAGAAAACTCACAAGATGCAAATGCTCCTGAAAATGCTCCAGAAAATACTTCAGAAAAGACTTCAGAAAAAGATATTACACGAGGTATAACTATTATGAGGGGAATCATCCGTGATAGAGATAGAGGAGTAACATATAATGTAGATTGGAATGATAATGACCAACTAATTGGGTCTAATGCTGCAAAGTTGACAAGCTACATTGGTACACTTATTCGTATACACATTTCGATCACCACTCCTAGATGGAAAAGAGGAGAGTTGGATGAGGGTAAAGAGAAAGTTTGGACTGAGATAGAGGTACATATATGGTTTTTGTTATTTGCTTTATCTTGATGATAATATGTGTTTAAATTGCTTTTACTAACACACTTTATGCGTATGTTTTTTTGTAAAGGTCTTTTAACATTGAAGATACCCGTAAAAAGTATATAATGGGTTTGGCTGGAAAAAGACACAGAGGGTGGAGAACATTTTTAACAAACAGGTATCTTAAAGATGATGAAGGAAATTTTCTTGAAGAGGATCTGGAACGTCCAAAGAAATATGAGAACTTCATTACACCTGAAGAATGGGTTGGTTTTGTAGGCCAAAGAAGAGACGAGAATTTCAAGAAAGTGAGTGCCATCAATCGCGAGAGAGCGTCAAAACCCGCATATCCATACAAAAAAGGGCGTTTGGGATATGCTCGCTTAGAGGAAAAAATTGTAAGTAAATATAAACTCTACGATCTTATTAATTCTCTCAATGTGTTATAATTGATGATCTTAAGACTTGTGTCAATGCGTAGTTAGAAGAGACGAAAAGTGATGCAACATCACTACCAGCACATTTGTTGTGGAAGGAAGCTCGTGTGGGCAAGGATCAAGTTGTTAATCCTGATCTTCAACATGTGTATGATGAATGTGTAAGTATAAGATTGTGTCTTTAATTAAATCAAATGTTTATTAATATTTAAATAATTTTTTATCTCCACTAATAATTTTTGATATGTAAATGAATTACAAGAGACCTTGTCGCAATCGGTATCCCCAGGTGAGGATCAAGATACCAGGAGCGTACTTAGTCGAGCACTAAATATTGTTGAGTATCCAGGTCGGGTGAGGGGTAAAGGTCATGGTGTGACTCCAACCTCTTTGTATAAGCATCCAAGGAGAAGAAATCCTAGCAATGCAGAAGTGATGCAAACGTTGCAGGATTTACAAGCTCAATTCCGTGAATTGCAGAAGGATAAAGAGAGATATATGGCGGAAAAGAGCAGTTCACAGTTGAAAGAAACTAGTGACAAAGATAGTATCAACT
The DNA here is from genome assembly GCA_948472305.1 of Vicia faba. Classification (NCBI taxonomy): domain Eukaryota; kingdom Viridiplantae; phylum Streptophyta; class Magnoliopsida; order Fabales; family Fabaceae; genus Vicia; species Vicia faba. Next base: position 2,240 of record CATIWC010002068.1, on the reverse strand, counting down.
GTCAGCATAAATTTCCCGAGGTAATTTTCAATATATATCCGTTATTATTATAGAATATTTTTAGTCACTTCTAACGGTTATTATTGGTTTAGGGCATTTCATCTTGCCAGCTATACCTATCGTCGCCGACTTATCGACTAGTTGGCAAGGGAAAAGTCCATAACACTTTGGGAGATTTACTTCACCATAGACCGCTTCCAGATGGACACATGAAATTATCGGTTGATATTGCTTTAGATATGGATGCGTTGCTGCCGGTACCTGACATTGTTGCTGAGACCACATTGCTGCGAGATGCAATAGGATCTTTTGTTGCATGGCCATCAGACCTTATTTTCATAGATAATCAGGTATGTTGAAAACCATTATGAATCTTTAAGTCATCAACTGTCAGTTCTGACCTCAGTTATTTCCACGGTTATTATAGACTCCTACAAAACCCGCATCTAAGGGTAAAGGGATTTTGCCTGCACGACGAGTCTGATGTATCACAAAAAGAGGTACGTTTAAAGTGTTAATTATATGATCCGAATAAAAAACTGCATAATTTTATAATTTAACTGAGTCTATATGATTTTTAGGTACCTTTTCAAGGGTCACAACAAGTGAGCCAGAAAATCGTTGGTGTACCACCCAAGAAAAGGGTTCCTACTAGATTTTTCCCTCGATACCGGCAGTGTCTTGAAACAATAGTGGGAACAACATATTTGATGGATGGTGGTATTCGTCAAATGGATATGGATCAAGGTATCTTTGGTTTTCCTTGCATCGAAATAATTGGACATGAGGACGTGGAAGAGATTTTCCGTCATAAAGAATTAGGCGTCAGTATTATGCACGCATACGTCTGGTAACCCCATCTTTATATTATGTAATTAGCTGAAATTATTTTTAAACATTTCAGTGAATATAGTCTAATATTAATTATGTTTTTATTTAAGGTTGTTATATGACAAATTGATGCGCGAGAATCAATTGTCAAACAGATTCCATTTCGTGTCTTCCTCCCGTGTCAGCGGAGCGACAATTGGTAGGGAACCGGATTCAGTAAGAGAGCACTTAGTCGAAAGATTCATGGCAACTGGAAGTACATAAAGCTTATATCTTTGGGCGTATAATACTATTCCTACAGGGTTAGATTTTCATTCTAAGTTCATTTTAATATTTGTAGTTTTTGCATAGAAAATTTTCTTCTAAACTGTTGTTTTAATTTATAGACGTCACTGGTTGTTGGTTGTTATCGATCCTATAAAAGAAGTGGTCTATTATTTGAATTCGGTTGACGGTAATTGGACAAATTATCCGGATATGAAGTTAATGATTGATACATAAGTGGGATTATTCTAAATATTTGTGTGTATTTATATATTTAATTATTTCGGTGACATTGTTCTATATATATATTTTTATTTTGTTAGAGCGATACAAGTATTATGGTGTCAAAGAGAAGCTCGGGTACGACGGTCTAAATCAAACAATATTAATTGGATCAAAGTGCAGGTATATTAATTTCCACTATTTTGCTTATAATATTTATGCTATTTGATAAAACAATACAACTATCTATTCTTATTTGTTTTTCTATGTAGTGTCCTCAACAGCAAAATGGTATAAATTGCGGATACTTTGTTATGCGGTTTATCAAAAAAATCCTTCAACTGAATCAGATAGAGATTCCAGTCACGGTATGGATTTATAACTTAGGATTTGTTTTATTATTTCTCGGATATTTCATATAATTTTTTACTTTTAACTAAATCATGCATATTATGTTTTGTTATGTAGTACTTCGATGAATACAAATGTGCATATTACACGAAACTTCAGTTGGAAGAAATCAAAGAGGAATTGTGTCAATATTTTATTGAGCAGAGAATCATATAAGGGTATGAATACATTATTATGTGAAAAGTGTTATGAATACGTTACATGTGTACATGGAATACCATATTGACCGTGTTATTATGTTCAAACCTCGCAGGACCAGGACCTTAATACATAATTGACCGTGTTTCTTTCATACATTAGGACTGGTTTAATTGTTGTTAGGGTTGATTTTGTAAGACTGATTTTGGTGTTACAATGCTGATAACAATGGTTTTTATATATTTTGAGGTACAAAAATGGTGTATATATATTTTGGATTACAATGGTATACAATGCATTACCGCGGTTTATGAATTACAGGTTATGGCAACTGGTTTATATAAATAATATGCTGCAAACAATGCAGGTATATG
>CATIWC010002067.1:0-189482 GCA_948472305.1 Vicia faba | reverse complement strand
ATATATATATATATATATATATATATATATATATATATATATATATATATATATATATATATATATATATATATATATATATATATATACATATATATATATATATATATATATATAATATATATATATATATATATATATATATATATATATATATATATATATATATATATATATATATATATATATATATATACATATATATATATATATATATATATATATATATATATATAGATATATATATATATATATATATATATATATATATATATAGATATATATATATATATAGATATATATATATATATAATATATATATATATATATATATATATATATATATATATATATATATATATATATATATATATATATATATATATATATATATATATATATATATATATATATATATATATATAAATATATTTAGGGTTAAAATGCAAAATACATACACTTTTTATTTTTATTAATATTTAAATATAAAAATGTCTTTTTACAAATATACTTCATTTTTATTTTATTTTTGTATATAATAAAAAATATTATACATATTAAATAATTAATACATTTTATTTAATAAAATTAGGGTTTTGCCCTAAACATAAAAAACTCCAAAAAAATAATACTTTTATTTTTGTTTATTTTGACATATAAAAATACCTTTTTCCATACATACAAAAAAACATTTTTGCATCTTGCATATTTATTCTTATTTTATTTAATTTGTGCAATTAAATTATCTTGTAAATAATTCTATATTGATGTAATAGTTTAGGTTTAAATTCCTTGTCAAAATCCCCATTTGAACATTTGTACCCCCCTTCCCATATATTGTGTTGTAATAGCTTAGTAAATTTATTTTTTCGCACTTTATTGCTTTCTAATTATACCATGTTAGAATTAGGGTTTGTATGCGAATCAAAAACAACAAAAATAGTTTGACCTAATTTCAAGATAAACAAGCATGAAAATGGACAACACAAATCACACTTGCACCCCCTAGGGTATTCCACTTGTTGCCTTCAATAAATGGGCCATATTGCATGTTAGGTCTCTTTGGGCAAAACAAACACAAATCAAATGATCATAGTCCCTCGATGACGCTTTCAAAAAAGTTGCCTAAACAAATGATCAAGTCCCTTAAAGAAAATTGCCCAAAGATACTTGGCACCATTGCAATCATGGTCTAAACGATGACCCGCGCCCGTCCCTTTCACATCCTAACACAAGATTGTCCACCAAATGCAATGGTGGAACAAAATTGTTAAAAGGGTTAAAAACATAGAAGAAATCTTTGAGAAATTTAGGAGTAGACAACCTCTTAGTTACTTGAATCAAACTTGCAAAAAACAAAACACTTGCCTATTTTCTAAAACCACACCTCACAACACTTTCAAAAACAAATGAAAACCTTTTCAAAAGACATACACCTTTGTATACATCCCAACATGGATCATTACAAAGGTTGCCACCATATTGGCTTCTTTTCAAAAACATTTTCAAACCCACACACATAAAGCACCATTTCAAACAATTGAAACAAAAGGCAAGTGATCTAAGCAAGTAACTAAGAGCCCATGGATAACCATGTATAGAAAGGGTGCTAATACCTTCCCTTTCTATAATCTACTCCCCGAACCCAAGAAAACATCTCAAAAGGTTTTTGCTGTGCTTTTTAACCTTTCCTTAGGATAAAATAAAAAGTCGGTGGCGACTCTTGCTCAACCGAAACATTTGCGAAAACAAACGCAAAACCATAGTCAGTTCTCCCACCGTATCAAAGAGATCAAAGAATTGGAACAACACACACATCATCTCTTCTTGGAAACTGGATCTAGCCAAAATGAGGAGTCGACTGTATTTCTTGGTAAAAGGAGAATCCCCGGGCACTCTTGAGACTAACTCCTGAAGTTAAGGGTGTGCTTTTATAAAGCTGATTCGGATGGTGTTTTTTCGGACGAAATTCATGACCTACAAAACAAAAACAAAGATAAATTTCTAAATCCTTGAAATGGTTTGTGAGCATGCTCGTGATGCTTATGATGTTTATGATGTTATGCACAAGTAAATATATACACACACAGCAAACAAGTTCCTATGTTTTAGGCTTGCATGGGTTTTATAGGTAAGTACCCTCTTGAAGTTTCGTTGGCTCAACCTGTCCTAGTAATAGTGATCGGGTTCTAAAGGATCTCAATATCACCGACCTTTCTCTTAGGCATTGTCTCAGCATAATCAATCTTTTCTTGCGGCTGAGGTATCCCAAAAGTCTAGCCTCAATGAGTGTAGTATCGAGTATCAACCAATTTTTAGCTCTACACCGAAACCGGTTATCTCACTACGTCCTAATGGCCAAGTTTGTTCAATTAGGGTTCTAAAGTCAGTTAGTGTTTCATGACGCCACTCAGCGGCCCCGTATTCTCCTCGATTCACCTCGAGGGATACCGGTACCCACAAACGCGTCACACTAACATAGCCATTGTTTCAACCATATCGGTCTATGCCGAACAGTTTCCACAATCTATTGCTATTTACCTAAAAAGGTGTCCCAGATCCGGGTGGAGGATCAAAGCAAGCCCAATACAAAAGAACAAAATATAAATCATACAAAGAAACAAGTAAAAGTGATCTAACCCTAAGGTAACCCCACTTTTAGTTTAAATCCCAAGCAGAGTCGCCAGTTCTGTGATACGGCGGGAGAACTGTCTCGGGTGTTTGCATTTTGATCGCATTTGTACGGATAGCAAGAGTCGCCATCGAATTTTCTTTTATCCAAAAGGAAAGGTAAAAAAGCACAGGAAAGACCTTTCGAGATATTTTCTCGGGTTCGGGGGGTAGATTATGAAAAGGGAAGGTATTATCACCCTTTTCATCCGTAGTTATCTACGGGCTCTTAGTTACTTGCTAGATCACTTGCTTTTGCTTGACAATGTGCTTGTGGTGTGGGCTTTGAAAGTATTTTGAAAATGTCTTTGTAATGGTTCTCGTTTCTATAAGAACGCGTACAAAGTTTTGTTTCGAAAAATAGTTCAAAGAAGTGTTTGTGTGGTGTGTTTTTGAAAGTGGTTTTGAAAATATGTTTTTGCAATGGTTCTCGTTTCTATAAGAACGTATACAAAATGTTTTGTCTTTCGAAAACGTTTTTTGAGATGAAAGTGTTGGTGTGAAAATGTTTTTGTCGTGAGCAAGCGAACAACTAGGAGCGAATCTACCTACTCGAAAGGTCTTAAATGTTCTTTTCTTCCTCCTTTAGATGTTGTTATCATACCATTGATTTGGTAAGAAGCCCCATCGTTGGATGTGAAGGGACAGGTGCGGGTCAATTGTACAGTCATCAAAAGCAACTTATGAGTCGCTTTAGCAATTTTTGTAAGGGACTAGATCTTTTTATCAAAGGCAACATCGAGAGACATCAAGGGACTATGATCTTTTATCGAGAGGTCTTTGCTAAGGCGTCCCATATTCGAGGGACATAACTGCGTTTCCGAGGCAACGAGCGAGGTTACCCTAGAGGTGCGCGTGTGAAAAAGTGTGTTCGTTTCAAGTTGATTTTGTCTTTGAAATTAGGTTATCTACCGATTATTTTTTAATCTTGCCATACACGCCTAATTACTATACAGTATAAGGAAAACAGTAAATTGCGGAAATGGAAATTCTACACTATTACAGAGCTTTCAGGAATGGGGGTACAATTTTTACAAATGGGGATGAATCAAATGCGATGAAAAGGTCCAAATAGCAAACAATACAATCCAATCGAATAGAACAATTATAACAGTCTAAAAATTAATTAACAAGGTATAACAATAAGATTCTAAGTATTTTGTTTGTAAAAGTTTGGAAGGAAAAATTCTATTCTATTATTTTTTATTTGAGTTTTATCATGTACAAACTAAATAATTAAAATAAAGTTTAAACTATATACATAAAAAAATGTTGATAAACTTAATTACAAAGTCCCAAATTAATTACCTTTTTTTTTTTAAATCATATATTTTGAAGCTAACTTAAAATTCTAAATTATTAAATAAAATCTAAACTAATTTGATATAAATTGGATTAAAAAAAGAAAAATAGAAAAATAAACTAAATTAATTTATCAAGGGGGGTATAAACAGTATAATGGGGTGAGCATGATGAATTTTGGATGGGTTTGGGGTAATTGTAAGGCCCAATCATTTTTTGTTTTAATTTTTCTGTCCAACAAAAATGAAGAATGAAATAGAAAAACAGTGAAAAATGAACAAAACTGTCCCAGGGAGGTTTGAACCCGGGACCTCACCTCCAAACGACAAAGCTTAACCATTGCGCCCTATGTTTCAATCATTTATTCACTTACTTCAATTAATATAAAAGCTAGGAAAAGATTAAAAATAACATATAAAAAAAATAAGGTGGGTCTGGGCCGAACCTGGTCGACCCAAGATCCACCCCTATCCTCATATCAGCATATGGGTTTATGAACCCTAGAATTAGAAGAGGAACGAGGCAACGCCTCCTTACAGCTACCACAATCCTTGTTTTTCTCTCTCACTCTCAACACAACGACAACCATCCATGAAATCTATGTTTCAATCAGTCATGACAACTACAAAAAAGAAATGCAATGTATCAAAATGGAATTAGAGAGAAAAGAGAAGTTACTGACAGATATCGATGCGTTAGAGTTTGAGGCGACCAGGAAGGAAGGAAATCGTGGTGAGTTGATGAACAGGGATGGTGAGAACGGTGAAGGATGTTGGATGAAGCCAAGCTTGTTGTTGTTTCCTCGTTTTTACAGGGAAGTCTCTATGTTTTTCTTTTTGTGAAATTTTTTCTTTGTTGAAAAATCAGAGATGGAGTATATTGAATGAGGTTTATGATTTGCGGTAATGAGAGATGGAGGAGAAGGTTGAAGGTTGTGGATCGGTTGAGATAAGAAAACGGTGATGATGGCCGTGACGGATTTGTGAAGTTTTGATGGAGATGGAAGCTTTTTTTTTGGTTTCTCTGATTTGGTGAGATCTTTTTATGTTTTCTTTGATTTTTGTATTTTGTTGGTTGCTGTAAAAAATGGTTTATTTTCTCTTTCTCTGATGAACAACTGTATCCCCCCTTTTCTATGTGTGTAAAGCATGTTATATATATGGACATGAGTGAGTAATGGAGGGAAAAATCTAAGCTTTATTTTGTATGTAACAACAGATTTAATGCCAAACTATTTTATTGCTTTGTTGATGCAGACTTTGGTTTTTGCTGAAATTATGCAATTGCTGGACTGTCTTGGACTAATCTGTAGGCTGGTTTTGCAGTAGGTTTTGAGACTGCAAAGGACAGTAGTGCAGGGCTGTTATATACACGTTTTTGGTATTGGTTTTGTACTGTTATGGGCAGTATAAGAATGCTTTGAGAGCAGGTCTTCTTGGACTATTTTTGTAGCAGGCCTTTGCAGCAATAGCAGCCTGTTTTTCTTGGCACAATTTTGGATTATTTGTTGGCTAAGTGATATCTTTCTGCCTCTTTTCTTTCCTCTTTGCCTCTCTATGATATAAGGTAATTTTGCCTTTTTCTTTTCACACAATACTCTAATAGGATTGCAAATTAGGAACATGATGACATAAAGGGCTATGAATCAATGCTATCTTGCATTGCTTTGCGAATTATTGCTATTGTTTTTTTTGGCCTTATTGTTCTTTGTTTTGCCTTGGGCTGAGCTGCTGCCTGCTGTTTGGACTGTGGCTGCCTGCTACCTTTGTGATGTAGTTTGGCTTGTTTTTGTGTTGATGCTGCTGTTTTCTGTTTGCAGCCTTGGGCAGTTTGGCTGTTTGTTTGCAACTTTATTTGTTGCCTTTGTAAAATTTTCCTTTTTTGTGAACCAAAATCCAAGTTTTTTTTGTGATTTGCAAAATAGGAAGAGGTGGATTGTGATTAAACCAATAAACCTGTTGATTTCTGATTCCAAAATTCAAACCTTAATGATGAGATAAAATTTGTTCTAAATAAAAGTTCTTGAATTTTTCACATGCTTGCTAGCTTTTCCTCTTCTTGTTTCATGAACGGTAAGCGAGACTTGGATGCAAACGAAGGTTGGATTGATTTCTTGAAGATGAAGATGAAGACTTGAAGAAGAAAATAAAAATTCTTTTTGTAAACAAGAGCTTTGAGATTTTTTGTAAACAAGACAAACAAATTGTAATTTCATTTGTAATGTAATAATATCAAGCATTTGAATAAAATTTGGTGTGATAGAATTTATTGTACAAAACTTGCAATCCTCAATTGAATACTTTGGATAGAAAAATCTTGGTTTGGTAACTTTCATTTCAAGCAAACACAAAATGGTCAGATAAATCATGTACTTTGTATTCTTAAACAAAATAAATGTTTTAAGAGCTCAAATCTTTTTGACTAAGGGAATCCACAATCATGGTTGCTTAAATGACAGCCTTAACCTTCACATCTTGTCCCAGTCAAGTTTGCATTTAACATGAACTTGCGTGCTATGCTCGATAAAAAATGGAATTTCATTGCCAAACAAACATGCTTCGAGAATATCTGTCAATCTTTAAATAAACTATGATTAAGAACATTCAAAGTTAATAAATGCCTTACGACGATTTGATAATTTTAAAGTCTTCCAAACACAATTTTCCTTCAATTCTTTGAAGATAAACCCGTGAGCGACATCACATATGACCATGAACAGAAATAATCGTCTCAAGGTCTTGTAATTTGAAGAAATCACAACTCTTAGAAATCAGACGACTGTTATTTGAAATTAGGTCAAAATTCACGATGCGACTTCCAACGCATTTGAATTTTGGTGATCTTCTATGCGTAATCAACTCTTGACTTGTGAAGATAAAATGAAGATGGCATCAAGGAGGATCATACGCAAGAGAAACCGCTCAAAAATATTGAATAATGAAGAATTTTACAAGCACTTGAACTTGTTCTCGCAAAAGGGTTGATTTTGGGGTTGCTGTAGTTGTTTTCAGTTACCTGGACCATTGATTGAGCAAACTTGCAATGCGAGGTTTGAAAACTTGCTTAAAGAAACTTGAAGAGACATTAAAACCCATGAAGACCAATTGAGACCTTGAAGACTCAATTTTCTTTGAGAAATGCAAAACCCTAATTGTTGATTTACTGCTTAGGAAGAGAATCTGTCTGATCAAATTCTGAGCCAAATTTAGTATTCGAGAAACCCTAAGATAGTATCTTGTATTAAAAATGGGATGGAAAATTTTGGGGTACAACAATGGCGCTCATTGCCAAAAAGAAGAAGACTCAGAAGCCAATTTCTATTCTCAACATGGGAAGAAGATTCAAAGGTCTTGCTAAACCAATGCAAACTGCTGATATTACCTCTGATGAAGATGACAACCAAGAGGAGAAAGGTAGAAGCGTCAGGGCTGAAGGTGGAAGTAACCTTGGTTCTGGTAATATGACTGAGGACGAAGACTATTCTGATGAACAATATCCTCCTGCTGATGACAAATACAAATAGCTGGAAGATCGCCTCAAGGCCATGGAAATCCAAAAAGTGTCTGGATTGGATTTTAGAGAGCTGGGTCTTGTTTCGGGGGTGGTTATCCCTCATAAATTCAAAGTCCCTTCTTTTGCTAAATATGATGATGTGTCTTGTCCGAAACTTCATCTGAGATCTTATGTTCGGAAGATCCAACTCCATACTGCTCATAGAAAGTTATGGGTTCACTTCTTTTAGGAAAGTTTGTCTGGTACACAACTCGAGTGGTTCTATCAGCTGGAAGGAACCAACATTCATATTGGGAAGACTTGGTCGTTGCTTTCTACAAGCAGTATCAATATAATGCTTACTTTGCACCAACTCGCATGCAATTACAAAACATGACTATGGGTTCGAATAAAGGGTTCAAAGAATATGCCCATAAGTGGAGAGACTTAGTTGGAAGGGTGCAACCTCTCTTGTCGGATCGAGAGCTAGTTGATATGTTCATGGGCACTCTAACAGGTCCATTTTTTAACCATCTGATTGGGAGCTATTTATCTGGTTTTAATGAGCTGATTCTAACTGGAGAACAAGTTGAAAGTGGTATCAAGAGTGGAAAGATTCAAGTGGTTGCGTCTTTGAGTGTTGTAAAGAAGACATTCAGTGGTAAGAAGGAGACCAATGCTTTTTATGGCCAGAAAGGCCGTGGTAAAAATGATCGTTATCAGTTTGTGGGAGCGGTATTGATTTCTAATCTCGCGCCTGTTCAACAACAACAACATGGCAGCAAGCGTAGGTCAGACGCTCCAGGAAGGCAGTTTTCCAAGGTTAATATGCCATTGTTTCAGGCGTTACAACATTTACTAAAAGCGGAGCTGATTACGCTAAGGGATCCTCCTCAGAACCCCAACATCTCCTCTCCTAAGTACAAACTGAACGCGAGATGCGCCTACCATTCAAATTGTCATGGGCACGACACCAACAACTACTGGACCCTGAAAAACAAAATTCAGGACATGATTGACAATAAGGAAATTGAGTTTGATCCTCCAGAAACCCCAAATGTAATTACTGCACCTATGCCGAAGCATGGCAAAGGCATAAGTGCAATTGACGATGTTCTTTATGTGGCTACTGTGAGTGAATTGGTTACTTCTCTACCAATAATCAAGAAGAATCTGTTGCAGGCTGATTTATTTCTGGGCTGTATTGAAAAATGTTATTGTTGCGCAACCCAATCCAATGGCTGCAAATTACTGAAGGAAGGCATTCAACGCCTAATGGACAATCATATAATTCTGATCGAGAAGGTTTCGTCTGCTGAGAATTTGTGTCAAGACTTATCTATAATTTTTGGCCCTTCTGTCAGGATCACCTCCAAAGGTCCTGTAAGGATTACTACCAACCCGAAAGCTACTCCCCTGATCATCACTACACTTGGACCTATCCCATACTCTTTAGATAAAGCTATTCCTTGGAACTTTGGATCCGACGTCTACTACCATGGTGTCAAACAAAAACTACCGACTGTTGATGATGAAGTTACTGAAGTTGTTGATCCCGATATTGACAATATTGCTGGAACCAGTAAGGTTACTAGAAGCGAAAGGGTTTTCTCTTCGGAAATCTCCCCGAAGACTATTTCTACACCTGTTAGAGTTACAACCACCGATTCAACTGTTGAGGCTCAGGGTAAAGAGCAAATAACAGAGCCTGCCTAGACGGAGGAACCTAAGGAAGCTACAGTTTAATACACCTCTAGAAAAGAGTTGTAAGAGGTACTAAAGATTATCCGCAAGAGTGACTACAAAATTTTTAAACAGTTGGGGTAGACCCCATCCAAGATCTCTATGTTATCCCTGCTATTATGTTATGAAGCCCATGCATAGGATTTAGTAAAATTCTTGAAGACTATTCACGTATCACAATAGATTTCTGCCAAATGATTTGGAAGTTATATTGCTAGCTTAACAATGGACAATGGATTAGGTTTCTTTGATGCTGATCTGACTCTGTGGGAAGAAATCATAAAAAGGCTCTATATAAATGTATTTTAATCATGCATTATTAACCACTCTTATGTTTGCAAGCTTTCTGTATGGTTAGGTTTGAGTTTTGACGCAAGAATCAAATGCCACCATTGTTAGGTTCCAAGCTCAAAATTAGGATTTATGGAAATAGCCAAAATTAGGTCTAACCAAGGCTCTCTGTGGGCTCAGGAGGTTGAGGCCAATTCATCCATGGCCTCACCATGAATTTATCATGCGTATATTTGTTTTTTTTGGTTTACAGGTGCTATAGTGATAGACAAAAATTGTCACTATAGGTCCAAGGCTAAGACGACGGACAAAGGTGGAAGATGAATACGTGGCAGACTCTCACTGGATAATTCAAATCCAGCACGCATATTTTATTTTTTTGGATATTTCTGATTAAATTTGATATATAATACTGTTTTATTATTTGGATCAATGAATGACCAATAGCTCAGATGGTGATGAGGCGTGTGTATAAGGGAGAGGACCTGGGTTTGAGCCCCAGGTCTAGCATATTATTTTTCTAACGTTTGTTAACTACAGATCCAATACGCGTTAGCTATGCTAGTCCATCATGTGCCTCCAGATCACAACCACTAGATCTTGGTTGATCTAGATCAAAAGGTTATCACATGCAGGTGCACCATGAGCCATCAAAGGCACTCCTCACTGATTCCAGCGCAATTTCTGATTTGGGCCTAGCGTTTTTGAAAATAGCACCCCCCCATTTTGCTTTTGATGACCAGGCCCATGTTTTTTATTTATTTTTGTTTTCTAATTTCATTTTATTTTTGTTTATTATTTTCAAAAGTTATTTTTTTAATAAGTCATAAAAAATCAAAATAGTAATAATTAGGATTAGTTTCTTTCTAAAATTATTAATTAATTAATTATTTTAATGTTACTTTATCAATTTAAAATCAAATTAGACTTAGGTTCTTTATTAATTTAAGCTATTTTCTTAATAAAAAACAAACAAAAATATGTTCTTGTTTACTTAGAATTTTATTAGGTTTTTAGACGTTTCTTTATTTTACGTGCTTATATTATTATGTATCTGCCTATGGTTTGTAATTTTGTCGCGCGCGCATTTTATTTCCCAATTATGTATCTGCCTATGCATTGTAATAGTTTAGGATTTAAATTTTTCGCACTTTTAATTTCGGCACTTTACATTTTAGTCAGATATAATTGTAACTGTCCCGAAGCCTTGTAATAATTGTAGGATTTATTTCTCGCTTTATATTTCTTATATGCCTGTATATAATTGCTAGTAAATTAGGTGTGCATGACAAGATTAATCAAATTAATCATTAGATCACTAACATAAGATAAATATCTGAAAAAAGCACTATTGCACACTTGCACCCTTAGGGTACTCCTCACTTGGTTGCCTCGGAAATGGTCATGTCCCTCGAACATAGGGATATCTTAGCAAAGACCCTCAGTTCAAAAGTCATCATAAAAGATCATGGTCCCTAAACGTCCCTCGAGTTGCCTTTCGGTAAATGATCTTGTCCCTTGATGTTGCCTATATGATGACAGTCCCTTCGAAATGCTAAGATATATTTACATGTTGCCTTCAATGACCATATCGTCCCTTTCGATAGTCCCTCAACATCCAACAATAGGGCTACCTACTCACTAATAGTAGGATAGCACTATCTAAAGGAAATGAGGAAAAGAACATCCTTTTTCGAGTAGGTAGATAACTCTTAGGTAATTGCTCAAGAACAACTTTTTCACACAACACACTTTCAAAAACAACTTTCAAAAACGCTTTTATCACACTCTTGAGGACTGATACAAGAGTTACCATAAAGAAAACAAAAATCTTTCAAAACACACAAACACAAACAGTTTTAAAAAATGAGCAATTACCTAAGAGCCCGTGGAAAACCACGGATGGAAAGGGTGCTAACACCTTCCCTTTCCATAATCTACCCCCTTACTCAGAAAATCTCGAAAAAAGGTATTTTTCTGTTCTTTTTACCCTTTCCTTTGTTGGATAAAAGAAAAGTTGGTGGTGACTCTTGCTTACCGCGACATTTGCGAACAAAAAACACAAACCAATATATAACAGTCGGTTCTACCAGCGTATCACAGTAGCTGATAACCATAATGGTGGCATAAATTATAGTAACTCAACTACGATAACGCACTTTATCTTATGCTTAAAGTTACTTAAGCATAATGTTCAACAATCATCTCTAAGGCTTACAAGCATTTTCTTAATTTCCTTCTTTTCAACCTCGTTAATGATACATAAACGCCCAAAAATCTATTACACATTCTCCTATACATACTCGTAGCACAATACAATTGTGAAATATTCTCCTAATATCGGAATTGCTACTACACCAAGTACAATCCAAGTTATTTCGCTCCATTTGAAGTATTCATCCAAGTAAAGGGCTTTAATAACATCAATAAATCCTTAGTATCTCATTTAGCCTTATATCCTCGATGATTCATATAACTTCACATTTGGATCTCATTCCAATCACAAACTAAAAAAAACACCATTTCCACATCCCGGTTTTTGACTGAAATTTCCAAAATTTTCTTGACACATGTAGATATTATATTATCAACAAAGCATAATCCACTCTACCATATAACTTTCTCTTTTCCTCAAAGATCTCCACACTGTAACCATTCTCAATTGGCATAAACTGCACTTCTACATGTTTGCTTCAATACCTTCACATCCTTACTAATACCAACATCTCATTCATTAACAACATATAATTCTTGATCTTGTCTCAAACAAACTACGACAATAACTAGTTATTTCCAAAAAGCTTATAGTCTCTATAACCAACTTCGAAGCCTCGCAATGTAGAACTGCATCTACTTTGGATGGATTCACAGATACCATCACCTGAAATAGCATGCTCAAGAAAAATCATCTCCTCAAACCATAATTTACACATGGGAAACTTAGCATAAAGTTCCCTCCCTCTCGACACAGAAATTCAAATCGCGACGTTCAACATGCCTATATTTTGACTTAAATATTTCTTCAATAAACACCACAACAAACTGATCCAATATTCATATTGCCATCACTGAGTTCTAAAAGATATTATCTAACTATCCTCACCCTTCATCTGAATCTGAAGGTAATCAAACCTCAATTTGATTATACTGAAAACATACTCGTCTACCAATCGGTCTATCAATTAGTCAATCCCTCTACATTAGATATTAAATCTCGATCGTAATCGAAATCAACTATCGGTAATCTACACATAATCTCGTACTACCTTCTTTCTTCTTGACTAATAACATCAGGGATCCCCAAGTGATACACTTGGTCTCACAAATTTATTTTCCAACCAATCTTCTAATTGCTTCTTCAATCCATCCAACTCTGAAGCTGGCGTCCTGTATGGTGCCAAAGAAACAAATCTGATACAAAGGACAAGATCAATAGCAAACTCCACCTCTCATCCAACATCACCACGTGACAAATAAATTAATTCCAGGTGATGGATCCTGTGATACGGTGGAAGAATCGACAATTTAATACTGGTTTGCATTTTGCGTTTTTTGTTCGCAAAATGTCGCGGTAAGCAAGAGTCGCCACCGACTTTTATTTCATCCAATCATGGAAAAGGAAAATGAACAGAAAAACCTTTTTTCGAGATATTCTGAGTACGGGGGGTAGATTATAGAAATGTAAGGTGTTAGCACCCTTTCTATCCGTGGTTTTCCATGGGCTCTTAGGTACTTGCTCATCTTTTTAAAATTGCTTGTGTGTGTGCTTGCTTTGAAAATGTTTTACTTCGTGATAACCCTTGTATCAGTCCTCAAGGGTGTGACGAAGTTGTTTTTTTGGAAACTGTTTTGAAAAGGTGTTAGTGTGAAAAGATTTGTTTTGAGCAAGTACTTAAGATTCTACCTACTCGAAAAAAAGATTGTTTTTGTTCTATTTCCTTTAGACAGCGCTATCCCACTATTAAGGAGTAGGTAGCACCATCGTTGGAGTTTGTAAGGGACGTTCGAAAGGGACAAATACAATCACTAAAGCAATAGCTAGAAAACTTTAGTAGTAACCCTAGAGTCTTAAGATCTTTTCGAGACAACATTTTCGAGGCAACATTTTCAAGACAACATTTCTGAGGCAACATTCGAATGGGACACTTTGATCTCTTTAGACTGGAGGGCCACCACTAAAATCTCCTATACTTAATAATTGTGTACTGAAGGCAACAGAGTGAGGTAAACCCTATGAGTGAACATGTGCGAGTGAGTTGTTTTAGTTATTTTAATCTTTGCATATTAGGGTTTTCTAACTGTTTTAATTTTTCATGCATTCTTGCCATACAATCATATTAGACATACATCTAGACAGTTAATAATTGGCTGAAAGTAAACGCGGAAATAAACCTAGCTATTACATGGCTTTGACAGTTACACAATTGCCTTGACGTAAAATAAAAAAATGCGGAATTTAAAATCCTAATTAAACTATTACAACCTTGAAACAATTACAATAATTTGAATTAAAATAAAGTCAAGGCGCGCGCAACGAATTACGCACGAGAATAAAGTCTGAGTCCTAAAAATCTAATCAATTAAAGAGGAAGTATTTTTTTTGTATTTTATTGTTGCGAAAAATATTTGAAATTTTAACCTAATTTGTATAATTAATTTTAATTATAAAAAAAGAATTTGAATTAATCTAATTAAGCTAATTAATTAATTGCAATTAAATATTTTTATGAAAAAAAAACTAAAATCTAATTTTTTTAGTGATTTTCTGATTTTATAATTAAAAAAATGACTTTTGTTGTGAAAATAATTAAAAATAACCAATAAAAAAGAATTAAAAAAAAGAGAGAAAGATTTGGGCCTGGATTGATGAAGCAAACTGGGGGTGTATGTTGAACTTCTGAAAACCAGAAGGATGACCCAGACTCTAGCGCCTGATCCAATGAGACCATCTTCTGGGGACTCATGGTGGACTTGCGTATGCTGGCGTTGGATCTGGCTGGAGATGGATCCAGAAGGTGAGACCAGAGGGTACGTGATGATCCTTAGAAGGTGAGGTATGCTAGATCTGGCTGGAGATAGATCCAGAGGACGAGATCAGAGGGTGTGTGATGATCCTCAGAAGGTGAGGTGTGCTGGATCTGGCTGGAGATGGATCCAGAGGATGAGATCAGAGGGCGCGTGATGATCCTCAAAAGGTGAGGTGTGCTGGATCTGGCTGGAGATGGATCCAGAGGATGAAATCAGAGGGCGCGTGATGATCCTCAGAAGGTGAGGTGTGCTGGATCTGGTGAAAATAATGGAGAAAATGCCAAAAGCTCACGCCTGGGATCGAACCCAGGACATGAGCTTCATACTTCCTTCCTCTGACCAACTGCGTTGGATGTCTCAATTGTTAATATAATAACAAACATATAATATATTGGAAAACAAGTTAGTGGCCAGAAAACGCGCGCCAAATTCAAATGGACCAACCACGTTGTGACACGCATCGTCTTCTTCCTGCAACCGTCGTCTTAGGCATGAAGCTATTACCTACGGTTCATGGCTGTAACTAAAACCACGCGTATTTCAAATATCTACCACAAGCAACATAAATATAATTTAAAGCCACAAATCTACTCGTCTTGACCTCACGAGTGTGATGATACTCCTTTCTTGGCCCAATTTTCCCTGTACTGAAAAGCCCCAAAGTGGACCTTAAAACCCTAACAATGGCAATCGCTCGTACCTGCACTTATACTCCAATCAAAAAATCCAGAAACGTGGCAAACATGATGATAAACGCAAATATATGCTTAGAACATGTTTATGATGAGTAAATTGTTAGAATCAAGTTTAAGATTTTATGCAAACCGTGACGGTTGTAGGATGAGATTCTGGACGTTTGGAAGCCTGCAAATGAATAGAGTAGCTCCAGAAAGTGTCTAGGAGTGGATTGCTGGCCTCAAATTCCCTTGAGAGTGGCTCTAAGATGGAATTCGATTTCACACTTTTTGTTCAAATTTTCAGTTTTGTTCTGGCAGCTTGCACGTCCAAAAACCTTATGCCATGCTTTGTTCTTGTCCACTATATATCTAGGAATGAATTAGGGTTACAAATTTGGACTGAATCTTTGCAATTATAAGAGATTTGATTTGATTTTCAGGCTTATGTAAACTTGCTATTTTGAGCCAAATCTTCCCTTTCTTGTAACAATTATGCTTGATTTGTTTTGGCCTTGATAATTCAACATATTTTGATTGCCAACCTGTCCAAAAACCAAATCAAATAATATCTTTGCTATTATTCATCAATTATTTGATTTAATTCACTTTTTAATTAATAAAAAATCAAAATAAATTTGATAAATGAAGCAAATAATGTGTGGGTGAATGTTTGAGTCGTGGACCACATTATAAGTGAGGTGCAAGCATAAAAAGTTAGGCCCATTTAGCAAAAAATGCATTTTTGAGCACTTTTGACTTTTGGCAATTTTGCAAAAAAGGTCAACTTTGACACAACATATCTCCTCCAGTTTTAATCCTAGAGAGGTGTTCTTGGACTTTTTATAAAGCTTAGGATGTCCCCTAAGAAACCCATTTTGTATCATCTCAATTGAGTCTTCCATGTTCATGTATGAAGCGTTGACCCAAAAGGTGTTTTTTTTTACTTTTCAAAAGGACCTATAATGTCAAAATTCACATATTTTTATGAGTGCATATTTTGAACTTGTGAGCCGAAGATGAATTGTAGGGAATTGCATCCTCTTAAAAATGAGCTTTGGATGGAAAATTTATGATAAAGTATGAAGAAGTTATGCTTGGTCAAAGTTGGGTTGACTTTTCCTGCAAAACCCTAATTTAGCAACTTTTGGGTTTTGATAAATTTGGATCATTCCTTGGGGAATCATGATCAACCCTTGATCAAATGATGGATAACACTTCAAAATGATGATGTTGACCAAAAATCTTTGAGTTTAACTGTATGTGGGCCACCGTTGACTTTTGACCTAATATAGTCGATTCTCAAGCATCTGAGCAGTTGGCTGAGCAAACTTCTTATGCAAGACTTGAAACTTGGCATGGATGATCTTGGGAACATATTAAGACCATGGAGATCATATGAGACCTTTGTGGTCCTCTTATCTTGATGAAAATAGAAACCCTAACTTGGAGTATACTGCCTTAGGAGAGAGTTTGTATGGTAAACTCTTGGGCTTCCTTGAGCAACTTGGGGATCTCAATTGACATGTATTGAGTAAAATGAGAGGGGAAATTTTGGGGTACAACATCTGACCCTGTTAAATCTTCTTAAACCTGAGGATGTATATTGGTTGCTTTGCCTTTCGTGATCTGAAGGTGGAAGATGATTGAACACTAGAGTGCCCAGAAATTTAGACTCGCATGAAGTGACACTTGATTTGTGATATCGGGAATGGGCTTACAGATGCCATTTGGAAGTCGATAATGGAATATTGCCAGAGATGGGCTTAAAGATGCCATCCTGGATGCGACGGAGAATTATCGGAGATGGGCTTAAAGATGTAATCTAAAGAATGTTGATTTCCTGAGATATTCCTTTGACGAGAATCCATGTTGCTATTGTTGATGAGGAATCTGTTGAGGAATGTTGGTATTTGTCTTGGGAGAAATAGAATTTTAGGAGCTTCAGTTGTTCGTTACTCTACTGGGGGAATGCGAAACCAATTGTGTTTGATTAGGTCCCGGTCTTACAGTGTTGTGGACTGTTGTCTGGAGATAAGAGAGAAGGAACCTGGATAGTAGGGTTATGAGAAGGAACCTGGATAGTAGGGCTGAGAGAAGGAACCTGGATAGTAGGGTTACTTCAATATGAAAGCCTGGATAGTAGGGCTATGAGAAGTGTTGTACCCCAAAATTTGCCCTCCCATATTCTTCAAGGTTTGCTAAGAGCATGCTTCAAAATCTCCCAAAGGTTGCACAGTCCAATGGCCTCCTAACAGTCAAAAATTAGGGTTTTGGTTCTGGCAAAGAAATTGAAGTTTCCAAGGGTCCAATCAAGTCCCACATGCCTATAAACATTGTCAAGCATCCTTATGCCAAGTTTCAAGACTCACAGCACAAAATTGCACAGTCAAAAACCCTAATTGCTTCACAGTCAACTGCAGGGGCAAAATGGTCATTTGACAGTCAAAAGTCAAAATTTTTGGTCAACATCTTATTTTGAAGCCACAAACATCATTTGATCAATTCTTGATCATGATTCTCAAGGCATGGCTCAAAAAGTCTCAAGATGCAAAAGTTTCTATTTTTGGACAGTTGAAAAAGTCAACTGCAAAATGACCAGGGCATAACTTCCACATGGTTTATCATAAAAATCCCATCCAAAGATCATTTTTAAGAGAATGACATTTCCTACAACTCATCTTCACACTTCAAGTCCAAGAAATGCTCTCACAAAGAGTTATCAATCTCAACATTATAGGTCATTTTCAAAAGTCAACAAAAAGGTACTTTAAGTCAAAGACCATAACTTGAGATTGGTAAATCAAAATGACATGGGACCAAAGGCATTGGTTAGAGGACTTAAAGAACTTTCCAAAATGTCCAAGAACATGATCAAAGCTTAAAAATTGAGCAAGATATGCCTTGTGGAAGTTGGGAAATTTTTGGGAATTTTGAAAAGTCAACTTTGCTTCAAAAGCCTCAAAATTGCTAATGGGCCTCAATTTCTTCCATGAATCATCACCCAAAGGCCATGAACGACCCATTGACTTTAAAGGGAGTTATTTTCTTATTTTTAATTAATTAATTGAATTTTTAATCCTATTTATTCATTTAATTAAAATTAAATATAAAAAAATATCAAATGCCACCTTTCAAATCTTTTTATGTAGCATATTCACTCTTTATGACCTAAATATTTCGTGCACATGCTCAAGAGACCAAATCTTCCAAGATAGGCAAGTTTCCATAGCAAAAACGCATGAAAAAGATTGAAAAAGATCATGGAAAATCAAATATTGAAAAGCATTAAAACAATGGATTTTGGGCTGACTTTTGACCTAATTCCCTTCATATACTTGTACACAATTGAAACCTAAGGGGAGGGACAAGAAAGCTGCGCTGAGAACAAACAACAACATTGCAATTTTTGACAAAGAATTTGGAAACTGAAAACTGAATTGCAAGGTGTTTCAAGGCCTGAAAAGTGTTCCAATACGTTGCTGGACTACCTAGGAAGCATTTCCAATTGAAATCAAGTCTCCATACATCCAGAATTGGTAGAATGAAGTCTCCCTGTTCATAAATATTTTCATATTCGTGTTTGAATTTGCATACATTTTTCATACGTTTTAAGCATTGATATATACTAATATGCACTTTCTGAAGCTAATGACATAACTCAATTGAGTTATTAGGCCCTGTATCAAAAATTGCCATGGAAGCTTTTTAGGGTTTCAGAGTTCCAGATTTGGGGATTCCTTCATAAGGCAAAATTGGACCATCAAACTAATACAGGCAAACTCGTCAGAACAAGACAAAACGATTGATATCATCGCGCCTTTTTTATATTGATTGTACATCTAATCGCTATTTTGACGTTTTCAGTTTGTGGGGGTTTAAAACCCCCGCTATTTAAATGCTTTTTATTTCAGGCCAATTGAAGAAGATGATGCGTGGATGGACGTGAGTGGTGCATTCAAATAATTGGCGCGAATTTTCTTTTGTTCCAGAATAATTGCACTTTTCACATATAATGATCATGTTCCATTATAATAACGAATAGACGCGTTGGCTCAGTTGGTGGAAAGGGATAGTTGCAAGCATTGGGACCTGGGTTCGATTCCCAGGTCCCCCATTTATTCCATATTTTTTTCTCTAACATGATTCTATGCAGTATGTTGTCCAAGGACCATCATGCGTCCTCACCATCTAGCTTGCCACGCGCCCAGAAGCCCCAATCCAAAGGCCAGGAAGTGCAGCTCAACATACGCATTAGTCAATGGCTCCTCACATGATCACTAAAAGTCAAAAAGGCTTGGAATTATTGGGCCAAAATTCTCACAATTGACTTCCAAAAGGGTCAGAACACCCCCATGGTTTGATTTTTAATTTTTTGTTATTTTTTCCTTTTAGTCTTTTAATTATTCCTTTTAAATTAATTATTTTCTTTTAATTCCACAAAATTAATTTTCATAATACAAAAATACAAAAAAAATCAGAAATCATAAAATAAAAATATGTTTTATTTAATATTTAATTCACTAATTATTTTGTAAATAAATTTTATTAATCAATTTAGTTTAATTTAGGGTTTTAAATTTTAATGTTTTCTTAATAAATTAAAAAATGTAGAAATTAGGGTTTGTCACGTTTTCATCCTTTTTCTTAAATAAATAAATAATTCCTATCATTATTATTAATTAGTAATTATTTTGTAAATAAATATGTAATTAATTAATTAGTGTAAACTAGGTCAAAACTTAAATATTTTTTCTCTAACATTTAAAAATAACTTAGAACTAGGCTTAATTTCTAATTTCAATTAATTTTCTTTGCTTCATAAATACCAAAACAAAAAACCTAAAAACATTTCTTTCTTTTAATTTAATCATTAATTAATTTGTAATTTCAATTCAATTTCTTTAAAGGGTCCAACGCCCTCGCACATTCGATTCTAATTTATTTTCGCGCGTTTGTTCTTATTTTTCGTTTTAAATATTATGTAATTGCCAAAGCCTTGTAATAGTAATTAGGAAATTTATTTATTTTCTGCATTTTATTCAAAAAACGGGTCTTTGTTAATTTGGCGATGTATAGACCCGCGCCTTGTAATAGCGTAGGACTTTATTTTCCGCATTTTAATTTCCGCACCTTTAAACTACTAATCACATGAAAGAATGAATGGCCCAAATAAAATCAAAGCGTAGATCACCAAATGCATGACAAGATAAAACATAACTGAAAACAACACACGAATTCACACACCACTCTTAGGGTACGCCTCACTGTTGCCTTGCCCCTCGAAACGTGGTCGTCGAGTATAGGACGTTTTAGTAAGTCCTTATGTCCATGAACATGGCATAAGGGTAGCTTCTAAGGTGTCCTACTATTGCTCTGGTGACCATACTGTCCCTAACAAACGAATTGACTCGAACACCTCCAACGGTGGTGCTACCTACCTCTCAATGGTGGGATGGCACTACCTTAAGGACATTTACACAGCCTAATTCCTTAGGGTAGGTAGACGACTCATGGATACTTGCTCTCTTAAAAAACAAACGAAAATCTTTTCACACCGACACTTTTCAAAAAGCTTTCAAAACAATTTTTCAAACACTCTTGAGGACTGATACAAGAGTTGATCTAAAATCTTTAAACGAAACTTTTTCAAACCCACTCACAATTGAAAAGCAAACACCTTTGAAAACACAAATGAGCAAGTATCTAAGAGCCCATGGATAACCATGGATAGAAAGGGTGCTAACACCTTCCCTTTCTATAAATCTACCTCCCGAACCGAGAGCAATCTCATAAGGAATTTTTCTGTGCTTTTGTCCTTTCCATGTTGGAGAAAATAAAAGACGGTGGCGACTCTTGCTTACCGCGACATTTCGCGAACCAGCGTTAAACAGTCAGTTCCAGATCCACCGATCACAGAACTGGCGACTCTGCTGAGGAATTTTATAAAGTGAGGTGTACCTTAGGACTACGATCACTTGTGTTTTCAATTGCTCTGACTTGTTTGCTTTATTATTGTGGGACTGTCTTGGGAGTTACATAGATCCTAACCCGGATCTGGGGATACCCTGTTAGGTAGCATAAGCTGTGAGGGACCTGTCCAGCGTAGACCGACATGGGTGAAGCAGTGGCTACGTTGGTGTGGCGCCTTGGTCTGTACCGATATCCCTTGTGTTGCAACGAGGAGAATATGGGTCTTCTGAGGAGTCATTAAGCACCAACCGACCTTAGAACCTTAAATGACCCAACTTGGCCAATAGAACAGTAGAAGTATGCTACGCCCATTGAGGCTAAACTCTCGTGATGGTTCTGGCCGCAAGAAAAGATTGCGATGCTGGAGTTATGACCGATTGAGGGTAGTCAGTGATATTGGGATCCCTTAGAACCCGGTTACTTCTGATAGGACAGGTTGAGCCCACCAACTTCAAGAGGGTAGTACCCTAAACTTCATGCTGGCCTAAACTCTAAGGGTTGTCTTGTGTGACTTGTGTGCTTTCAAACTTGACTACTTGCATGCTTGTTATCTGACACTTGAGTTTCTTGCAGGTTTTGTTTACAGTCCTTAATTGGGACTCATAACAGGGTTTACTTAAGCACTCCATGCATAGCATAACATCATACCATCATACCATTGCATACATCTTGCATAAGGACTAATCCATTTCAAGGATCCCAAGGGTTTGTGATGCAGGTCATGATGAATCAAACTGTCCAGCAAGGGGCAAAGGGGATTTATTTTCCTCCAGCCAAAACATGATAACTTGAGTCAGAGGCTATGACCCACTTGATATGGTGAGCTTTGACTCTGGAAGAAGGTTCCCCTAGCCAAGGCTGTTTGGAAACCAAGACCAGACAGGATGACTTAAGTCAGAGGCTATGACCCACTCGATATGGTGACCCTTGACCCTTGAAGAAGGACTCTCAACAATATGCAGTTCCTTCCATCAAGCTACCCAAATTCAAATGCTAACAATTTTCTTGTTTACCCCGCGAGGTCCTTGAAAACATTGCATGCGTATCATACATATCATTGCATAACAGGTACCCTTTTGACAGGTCACTTACCTTCTTCGCTGTTTATTTCAGCAATGGCTTCCCAACAAGATAACCAGGGTCTTCATGCTCAAGAGACTCAGTTCAGGGAGATCTTCCTAAGCCTATCCAAGGGGCAGGAAGAGCTGAGGACACTCCTTATGGGGAATTTGGCCAAGCAAAGTCCCGAAGATGATAAGGACGAGCAGCTGAAACGTCTGCAAGTTGAGGTAGATACGATGAAAACCCAGATGCTGGGGCAAAGGGCTCTCATCCAAGGTTTAGCTCGGGAGCAAGGAGAGCTGAGGGCCATGATCAGTCAGCTTCATCAAGACATGAAGCAACCAACCCAAGTCAGGGACCAAGTCTTTAATCAGCCTCCAAGAAGTCAAAGGTTTGGTTTAATGAATGGGCCTCTCCAAGCTGCTACTACTGCACAGGTCCAACAACGACCTCGCCATGAACAACGGGCTGATCAGAGCAAGCCAGACAAGCCTAAAAGGCAGTTCACCAAGCTCAACGTGTCACCGTCTCAAGCTTTACAACAATTGTTGAGGTTGAATCTGGTGACATTAAGGGACCCTCCTAAGAATCTCAACACAACCTCCCTAAAGTACAATCCTGAGGAAAGATGTGCATACCACTCTGACAGTCCAGGACATGACACCGACGACTGCTGGGCTCTGAAGAATAAGATTCAAGACCTGATTAATGAAAGAGCTGTGGATTTCACCCAGATAGGCCAGGCTGAATGCTCCTGCCATCCCTACAAGATGCACCAGTCGAAGTAACAAGCCCTGAGACTAGAAGACTTTTGTTCATTAGAATTGTTCAAGTTGTGATTTTCTTTTGATTGTTCAAACATTTTATTTCATGTCAAACTTGGTTATTTCATTAATGTATTACACATGTCTGTTTTGAAGTAATTATTTCGTATTCACTATATGCAAACTGTTTTCATATTTTTGTGATGATCAATTCTTGATTGAAAATTCTAAGCCTCTTGAGGGAGGATGGCGAAAATGATACCACGATCCTTACAGTATGCTTTTGAACAGACCCCGTTGATGAGGTACAGGCATTGTTTCAATCCCTAAACACTGGAGTTATAAGGAAGATAACCCCTCGTCAACCCCTTTGAGCCAAAGAAGTAGGAGTTTTTCTTTTCGAAAATTAAAACCCTTAATCATAACCTGGGGCAGGGTAGTTCTCTCAGTTGATCCAAGTGCATAACAAATGGCGCCAGAGAGGTCCTTACAATAAAAAAAAGAAGATAGTGATGATTCCGAATAATCATAAGGATAGGCAGTCATTATATCTCAATAATAAAAACCCAATAAGTCAAAACCTATGAAGGAGACTTATAAAACTGGGGCATCCCGCTGACTGTAACCACAAAAGAAACAGTTCAGGCAAAATTTAAGGATAACAAAATCAAAAAAGAAAGAGGTCCTACAAACCCTCAACAAAAAAAGAAATGACTGCCTATTCAAAATAAACTGTCAATATCTGAACCATCATTGGAACATCAGGACAAAGACTCAAACAAGGTCTAACGCACGATCAACTGAGCTTAGGTTTGAAGAACATCACGAAGAACGAGTGGGTACAAATAATTTAAGCCTTTATCCTTTGTTTCTTAAACCGTGAACCAGGCCACGTTATAACCCTTAAAAAGTCCTAGCTGAAGCATGGGTTAGTTCGAAAGCATATTGTTACAAAAGGTATCCTGACTCCTTAAGGCTTGCGGTAAAATAACGAGTTGACATCGCAGTTTACAAAATTTGCTGGTTTTACTGAAAAATGCATTTTTCAAAAACTTCAAGACAGACATAAGCTTTGCATTTTTAATATAACTTTGTTTGCATATGACTTTTTGTTTGAACAGCATAGAAATTCGCACGACGAATGCCTAATGAACAAAAGCACCTCCAATCAAGGGGCATGGCCTGATCATTGTCCATCATCTGGGGCGGTCCAGTCAAGATTCAAGGAATCTCTCAAGATGCCAAACAGCCAGGGGCAAACCTCCGCCTGAGCCATTTGGGGCATTGGACATGAATTTCCAGCAACGAATCTTGCCTGATCAAACATCTTCTGGTGGCATGGCAAAACACTTCTAACAGGGGCAACTCCCTACATTCTGAGAGCATGGACATAGTCGAAAAAATACTACGCAAAATCAAAGACCCGCTAGGTTGACACACCTAGGCAAAAATAAGGGCTTCCCGGCGAACCAAAAGGGTTCGGGCAAAATAAGGGATGAAATAATAAAAAATCTGTACACCTGGCAAGTCGAAAACCTGAAAAGGCGGCTTGGGCAAAAATGGGTATCCCGGTGGACTGAAAACCCGAAAGGGCGGTCCAGGCAAAAATTAGGGATTTAAGCGTACGACTATGTCCCGACATCTAGTCACCTGTCTACCAGAAGAATTGTCAACTACCCCCATGGGTGCCTTCTCCCACTGAAACAGGGGAAATAATGAGTCGTCTAAGCGATCTGGTTGCTCTGTCCACCAGGGTATCAAGGTAAGTTCAGCTGAAGAACGTAACCAAGATATCTTAAATCCCCAGAGAGTGAGTCAGCAAGTCAAATGGTATCCCCAAGCAGAGTTATCCTGTCAGCCTTAAGGAAGTTAGGCATCCTCCAGCAAATATCAAACATTCCTCAGTAGAGTACACAGACATTCCTAACAAGCTTCCCCCCTGCAGAGCACGAACGTGTCCCCTGGCTTTATTCAAAGGTTATTTCCCTACCAGGATATAACTGGGTTATCCTCAGCCAATAACCATGGAAAGATCGTCCCCGACAAAGTCTTCCTATCCCCCAGCGGAGTTTATCATATTCTTCAACAAAACTCAACAACGGTATCCCCAATGGAGTTCTCATTCATCTCAGCGAAGCACCTCTCCTCCCACAGAGTATTGTTCCCCAGCAAGATCGTTAGAGTAGTTATTCCCCGCAGAGTAATCTCTTCATCAAGTTTATTCCCCAACGGAGTCATATTCTCCTACCGGTTCATTCTTGCAATCTTCATCCCCAACAGAAACGAAGAACTCTCTTCAACCATCAGCCCAGGATTTAACTCCCGGCATTCGTCAAGGATATATTTTCCTAGACAAAAACACATTCAAAAATATCACATACATCATGATACATGCATAAACGCATCATATCTTACAATCTCATTTATGTTGAGAACATCATTGCTTGATCCATGGCATGCATTACATACGACTGACTTTTACATTTCAGGAAAGATCCAGTTAAGTTCTCAGATTCCAAGACCTTGCCTGGTTCAGTTAAATCGACTCCTAGGATTTTTCTGATTCTTATCCAGTCAAAGTTAATCCAAGACCTTCTCTGGTCCAGTTAAATCGATTCCTAAAGATTTTTCTGATTCTTATCCAGTCAAAGTTAATCAAAGACCTCGTCTGGTTCAGTTAAATCGACCCTAAGATTTTTCTGATTCTTATCCAGTCAAAGTTAATCCAAGACCTTCTCTGGTTCAGTCAGATCGACCCTAAGATCTCCCTGATTCGTATTCCAGTTAAAGATATTCCAAGACTTTCGTCTGGTTCAGTTAAATCGACCCTAAGATTTTTCTGATTCTTATCCAGTCAAAGTTAATCAAAGACCTTGCCTGGTTCAGTTAAGTCGATTCCTAAAGATTTTTATGATGCCGATCCAGTCAAAGGCCTTCTCTGGTTCAGTTAAATCGATTCCTAAAGATTTTTCTGATGCCGATCCAGTCAAAGGCCTTCTCTGGTCCAGTTAAATCGATTCCTAAAGATTTTCTTGATGAAGACTCAGTTGAAGATTCCAAGACCTTGCCTGGTTCAGTTAAATCGACTCCTAAAGATTTTTCTGATGCCGATCCAGTCAAAGGCCTTCTCTGGTCCAGTTAAATCGATTCCTAAAGATTTTCCTGATGAAGACTCAGTAGAAGACATCCAAGATTCTCTCATCGTTACTGTTGAGGTAGTAATCGCCCAAGGTTCTCTCATCGTTACTGTTGAGGTAGTAATCGCCCAAGGTTCTCTCATCGTTACTGTTAAGGTAGTAATCGCCCAAGGTTCTCTCATCGTTACTGTTGAGGTAGTAATCGCCCAAGGATCTCTCATCGTTACTGTTGAGGTAGTAATCGCCCAAGGTTCTCTCATCGTTACTGTTGAGGTAGTAATCGCCCAAGGTTCTCTCATTGTTACTGTTGAGGTAGTAATCGCCCAAGGTTCTCTCATCATTACTATTGAGGTAGTAATCGCCCAAGGTTCTCTCATCGTTACTGTTGAGGTAGTAATCGCCCAAGGTTCTCTCATCATTACTGTTGAGGTAGTAATCGCCCAAGGTTCTCTCATCGTTACTGTTGAGGTAGTAATCGTCCAAGGTTCTCTCACCGTCCCGTTGAGGTAGTAATCGTCCCTGATCCATTCATCATCCTGCTGAGGGTGCGTCTAAAGAGTTTAAAGATCCGATTCCTGTATCCAGCCAGGGCGCATCTACACAAAGAGTTTGAAGACCAACTCCTGTAACAGGCCAGGTAATCATTTTCTTTTTCAGGTACGCAAGTTCTCGCTAAGGAAACTCTTACGCGATCGACACCCAGATGGCATCTATAAGCCCATCCATCTATCCATCACCTCTCAACATGGCATCTATAAGCCCATCTTCCTATCCATCAGTCTCCAAATGGCATCTATAAGCTCATTCTCGTCATCACACTGCTGATACACTCTATGTGAGCGCAAATTTCTGGGCACTCTAGTGTTCAATCATCTTCCACCTTCGGATTACGAAAGGCACGCCAGCCAATCTACACCCTCAGGTTTAAGAAGATTGAACAGGGGCAACTGTTGTACCCCAAAATTTTCCCTCCCATATTCTTCAAGGTTTGCTAAGAGGATGCTTCAAAATCTCCCAAAGGTTGCACAGTCCAATGGCCTCCTAACAGTCAAAAATTAGGGTTTTGGTTCTGGCAAAGAAATTGAAGTTTCCAAGGGTCCAATCAAGTCCCACGTGCCTATAAACATTGTCAAGCATCCTTATGCCAAGTTTTAAGACACACAACACAAAATTGCACAGTCAAAAACCCTAATTGCTTCACAGTCAACTGCAGGGGCAAAATGGTCATTTGACAGTCAAAAGTCAAAATTTTTGGTCAACATCTTATTTTGAAGCCACAAACATCATTTGATCAATTCTTGATCATGATTCTCAAGGCATGGCTCAAAAAGTCTCAAGATGCAAAAGTTTCTATTTTTGGACAGTTGAAAAAGTCAACTGCAAAATGACCAGGGCATAACTTCCACATGGTTTATCATAAAAATCCCATCCAAAGATCATTTTTAAGAGAATGACATTTCCTACAACTCATCTTCACACTTCAAGTCCAAGAAATGCTCTCACAAAGAGTTATCAATCTCAACATTATAGGTCATTTTCAAAAGTTAACAAAAAGGTACTTTAAGTCAAAGACCATAACTTGAGATTGGTAAATCAAAATGACATGGGACCAAAGGCATTGGTTAGAGGACTTAAAGAACTTTCCAAAATGTCCAAGAACATGATCAAAGCTTAAAAATTGAGCAAGATATGCCTTGTGGAAGTTGGGAAATTTTTGGGAATTTTGAAAAGTCAACTTTGCTTCAAAAGCCTCAAAATTGCTAATGGGCCTCAATTTCTTCCATGAATCATCACCCAAAGGCCATGAACGACCCATTGACTTTAAAGGGAGTTATTTTCTTATTTTTAATTAATTAATTGAATTTTTAATCCTATTTATTCATTTAATTAAAATTAAATATAAAAAAATATCAAATGCCACCTTTCAAATCTTTTTATGTAGCATATTCACTCTTTATGACCTAAATATTTCGTGCACATGCTCAAGAGACCAAATCTTCCAAGATAGGCAAGTTTCCATAGCAAAAACGCATGAAAAAGATTGAAAAAGATCATGGAAAATCAAATATTGAAAAGCATTAAAACAATGGATTTTGGGCTGACTTTTGACCTAATTCCCTTCATATACTTGTACACAATTGAAACCTAAGGGGAGGGACAAGAAAGCTGCGCTGAGAACAAACAACAACATTGCAATTTTTGACAAAGAATTTGGAAACTGAAAACTGAATTGCAAGGTGTTTCAAGGCCTGAAAAGTGTTCCAATACGTTGCTGGACTACCTAGGAAGCATTTCCAATTGAAATCAAGTCTCCATACATCCAGAATTGGTAGAATGAAGCCTCCCTGTTCATAAATATTTTCATATTCGTGTTTGAATTTGCATACATTTTTCATACGTTTTAAGCATTGATATATACTAATATGCACTTTCTGAAGCTAATGACATAACTCAATTGAGTTATTAGGCCCTGTATCAAAAATTGCCATGGAAGCTTTTTAGGGTTTCAGAGTTCCAGATTTGGGGATTCCTTCATAAGGCAAAATTGGACCATCAAACTAATACAGGCAAACTCGTCAGAACAAGACAAAACGATTGATATCATCGCGCCTTTTTTATATTGATTGTACATCTAATCGCTATTTTGACGTTTTCAGTTTGTGGGGGTTTAAAACCCCCGCTATTTAAATGCTTTTTATTTCAGGCCAATTGAAGAAGATGATGCGTGGATGGACGTGAGTGGTGCATTCAAATAATTGGCGCGAATTTTCTTTTGTTCCAGAATAATTGCACTTTTCACATATAATGATCATGTTCCATTATAATAACGAATAGACGCGTTGGCTCAGTTGGTGGAAAGGGATAGTTGCAAGCATTGGGACCTGGGTTCGATTCCCAGGTCCCCCATTTATTCCATATTTTTTTCTCTAACATGATTCTATGCAGTATGCTGTCCAAGGACCATCATGCGTCCTCACCATCTAGCTTGCCACGCGCCCAGAAGCCCCAATCCAAAGGCCAGGAAGTGCAGCTCAACATACGCATTAGTCAATGGCTCCTCACATGATCACTAAAAGTCAAAAAGGCTTGGAATTATTGGGCCAAAATTCTCACAATTGACTTCCAAAAGGGTCAGAACACCCCCATGGTTTGATTTTTAATTTTTTGTTATTTTTTCCTTTTAGTCTTTTAATTATTCCTTTTAAATTAATTATTTTCTTTTAATTCCACAAAATTAATTTTCATAATACAAAAATACAAAAAAAATCAGAAATCATAAAATAAAAATATGTTTTATTTAATATTTAATTCACTAATTATTTTGTAAATAAATTTTATTAATCAATTTAGTTTAATTTAGGGTTTTAAATTTTAATGTTTTCTTAATAAATTAAAAAATGTAGAAATTAGGGTTTGTCACGTTTTCATCCTTTTTCTTAAATAAATAAATAATTCCTATCATTATTATTAATTAGTAATTATTTTGTAAATAAATATGTAATTAATTAATTAGTGTAAACTAGGTCAAAACTTAAATATTTTTTCTCTAACATTTAAAAATAACTTAGAACTAGGCTTAATTTCTAATTTCAATTAATTTTCTTTGCTTCATAAATACCAAAACAAAAAACCTAAAAACATTTCTTTCTTTTAATTTAATCATTAATTAATTTGTAATTTCAATTCAATTTCTTTAAAGGGTCCAACGCCCTCGCACATTCGATTCTAATTTATTTTCGCGCGTTTGTTCTTATTTTTCGTTTTAAATATTATGTAATTGCCAAAGCCTTGTAATAGTAATTAGGAAATTTATTTATTTTCTGCATTTTATTCAAAAAACGGGTCTTTGTTAATTTGGCGATGTATAGACCCGCGCCTTGTAATAGCGTAGGACTTTATTTTCCGCATTTTAATTTCCGCACCTTTAAACTACTAATCACATGAAAGAATGAATGGCCCAAATAAAATCAAAGCGTAGATCACCAAATGCATGACAAGATAAAACATAACTGAAAACAACACACGAATTCACACACCACTCTTAGGGTACGCCTCACTGTTGCCTTGCCCCTCGAAACGTGGTCGTCGAGTATAGGACGTTTTTGTAAGTCCTTATGTCCATGAACATGGCATAAGGGTAGCTTCTAAGGTGTCCTACTATTGCTCTGGTGACCATACTGTCCCTAACAAACGAATTGACTCGAACACCTCCAACGGTGGTGCTACCTACCTCTCAATGGTGGGATGGCACTACCTTAAGGACATTTACACAGCCTAATTCCTTAGGGTAGGTAGACGACTCATGGATACTTGCTCTCTTCAAAAACAAACGAAAATCTTTTCACACCGACACTTTTCAAAAAGCTTTCAAAACAATTTTTCAAACACTCTTGAGGACTGATACAAGAGTCGATCTGAAATCTTTAAACGAAACTTTTTCAAACACACTCACAATTGAAAAGCAAACACCTTTGAAAACACAAATGAGAAAGTATCTAAGAGCCCATGGATAACCATGGATAGAAAGGGTGCTAACACCTTCCCTTTCTATAAATCTACCTCCCGAACCGAGAGCAATCTCATAAGGAATTTTTCTGTGCTTTTGTCCTTTCCATGTTGGAGAAAATAAAAGACAGTAGCGACTCTTGCTTATCGCGACATTTTGCGAACCAGCGTTAAACATTCAGTTCCAGATCCACCGATCACAAGAAGGAACCTGGATAGTAGGGTTACTTCGATATGAAAGCCTGGATAGTAGGGTTGTGAGAAGGAACCTGGATAGTAGGGTTACTTCGATATAAAAGCCTGGATAGTATGGCTGTGAGAAGGAACCTGGATAGTAGGGTTACTTCGATATGAAAGCCTAGATAATAGGGTTGTGAGAAGGAACCTGGATAGTAGGGTTACTTCAATATGAAAGCCTGGATAACAGGGTTGTGAGAAGGAACCTGGATAGTAGGGTTACTTCGATATGAAAGCCTGGATAATAGGGCTGTGAGAAGGAACCTGGATAGTAGGGTTACTTCGATATGAAATCCTGGATAGTAGGGCTGTGAGAAGGAACCTTGATGGTAGGGTTACTTCGATATGAAAGCCTGGATAGTAGGGCTGTGAGAAGGAACCTAGATAGTATGGTTACTTCAATATGAAAGCCTGGATAGTAGGGATGTGAGAAGGAACCTGGATAGTAGGGTTACTTCGAAGCGATAATGTAGATTAGTTGACTCGTTTGATTTTGGGAACCGAGCTTCCATTAGTTGTCTGTAAATATGATCTGTATAACTGCTGGATTCGTTGAAGTTAATCATCTTTTCCTGAAAAGATATCAGGGTTAGTTATATGCGATGCATGAAATGCAGGGTGAGATGATGTTCTCAAAATAAATGAGATTATGCTATATATGTCATGTATGCATATGTCATGATGTATGTTTACGAAATGCTATTGGGGTATGCTCGCGCCTGGGGAAATAAATCCCTGATTATTGTTGGAGAGTTGTAAATATTCCGTCGGGAAGAACATTCTTGAGAATAAACTCTGCGGGGACCAAACCCTGGGGGGAAGAGATATTTTGTTGGTAAACCTGCCGATCTGGAGGAGCAAACTTAGCTGGGGATGAAATCAAGTTGCTGGAGGTGATGAACTCTGTTGGAG
Source organism: Vicia faba (assembly GCA_948472305.1). Lineage (NCBI taxonomy): Eukaryota > Viridiplantae > Streptophyta > Magnoliopsida > Fabales > Fabaceae > Vicia > Vicia faba. The sequence continues at coordinate 157,691 of CATIWC010002067.1, read as the reverse complement.
AAGTAAGCTCTGCTTGGGGGATGAGATTTATTGACTCGCCTGCAATTATGAACCTTGGCTGGGGACAGTTACGTCCTGCTTCGGGGAAACTGACATCAATGTTCTTAACCACAAATGGCCCTTCGTACGTGGGGGTCCATTTGCCCTTGGGATCACCTTGCGGCAGTATGATGCGTTTGATCACCAGATCCCGACTTGATATTCTTGACGCCTGACTTTCTTGTTAAAATCCTTGATCATTCACTTTTGATACGTCTGACCGTGGCAGATAGCAGTAAGTCTTTTTTCATTGATTAGATTCAACTGATCAAGTCGGGTTTGGATCCAGTCGTCTTTGTTCAAACCCGCATCCTTCATAATTCTGAGAGAAGGTATCTGGACTTCTATGGGTAGGACTGCCTCCATACCATATACCAGAGAGTAGGGTGTTGCCCCTGTCAATGTCCGGGCTGAGGTACGGTACCCACGAAGAGCGAATGGTAACATCTCGTGCTAGTCTTTATATGTCACTGTCATCTTTTGTACAATCTTCTTGATGTTCTTGTTAGCTGCTTTAACGACGCCATTCATCTTCGGCCGGTAGGGAGAAGAATTATGATGTTGTATCTTGAACTGCTTACAGAGCTCAGTGATCATTGTGTTGTTGAGATTTGTACCATTGTCAGTAATAGTCCTCTCTGGTACACCATATCGACAGATCAGGTTATGTCAGATAAACCGCGCCACGACATTCTTGGTTACTGTAGCAAAAGAGGCTTCCTCAACCCATTTTGTGAAGTAATCAATGGCTACTAAGATGAAACGATGCCTGATAGATGCAGTAGGTCTGATCTCACTGATCACGTCAATGCTCCACATCGCAAAGGGCCAAGGAGCTGTCAAGACGTTCAGAGGAACTAGAGGTACATGCACCTTATCAACGTAGATTTGGCATTTATGACAAGTTCGAGAGTGCTGATAACAATCGGCTTCCATAGTAGACCAGTAGTATCCTGCCCGTAGGATCTTCTTAGCCATGGCGTGTCCACTAGAATGGGTTCCAAAAGTGCCTTCATGTAGATCTGTCACGATCCTTTCTGCTTCGCTCTTGTCTACACACCGTAGTAGTGTGGAGTCATGGTTACGTTTATAGAGGATCCCATTGCTAAGAAAGAACTTTGCAGCAAACCTTCTCAGAAACTTCTTATCGTTGACAGATGCCCCTTCGGGATACTCCTGGACCTCAAGATACCTTTTGACTTCGTGAAACCAGGGTTTGTCTGCCACTTCTTCAGTGTCGATCTTGCAGCAGTGTGTTGGTTCATCCAACCTCTCAATGGTAATTTGGGGAGCTTCACTGTCCCACCTAACCTTGAACATAGAAGACATGGTAGATAGCATGTCTTCTAACTAGTTCTCCTCTCGTGGGAAATGTTCGAAGGTTACCTCCTCAAAGTGTGGGAGTAATGTCAGTACATACTCTTTGTAAGGAATGAGATCCGGGTACTTCGTATCCCACTCACCATTGATCTGACTTATCACTAGAGCGGAATCCCCGAATACACTTAAGAGTTTAATCCTCAGCTTAATAGCAGCTCGAAGACCCATGATACATGCTTCATACTCTGCCATGTTGTTGGTGCAGTTGAAACATAATCGGGCAGTGAACAGAGTATGACACCCCTTGGGAGATATGATTACAGCGCCAATGCCATTACCTAGTGCGTTTGAGGCTCCATCAAAATACATAGACCATCGGGATCCCTCCTCAGGTCCTTCATCCGATCCAGGTTTTTCGTAGTCAGTCACCAACATGATATTCTCATCCGGGAACTCAAAATTCATGGACTGATAATCATCCACAGCCTGATGAGCCAAATGATCAACCAGTACACTTCCCTTAATTTCCTTTTGGGTGGTATATTGTATGTCGTATTCGGTTAAGATCATTTGCCACCTTGCTATCCTTCCGGAGAGAGCGGGCTTCTCGAAAATATACTTGATCAGATCCATCTTTGATATCAACAAGGTAGAGTGAGTCAGCATATACTGTCTCAGTCGGCGAGCAGCCCATGCCAAAGCGCAGCAAGTTTTCTCGAGCAATGAGTATCAGGTCTCATAGTCGGTAAATTTTTTGCTAAGGTAATAAATGGCATGCTCTTTTCGACCAGACTCATCATGCTGCCCCGCACACACCCCATTGAATTGTCTAGCACTGTCAAGTATAATATCAAAGGTCTTCCTTCAACTGGAGGCATCGGAATGGGTGGTTCTTGAAGGTATTCCTTGATTCTTTCGAAAGCGGTATGGCATTCATCATTCCACTTTACCACTTGATTTTTCTTCAGCAACTTGAAGATCGGCTTACAAGTAGCAGTCAGATGTGAAATGAACCTGGAGATGTAATTCAGACGTCCCAAGAAACCTTTGACCTCCTTCTCTGTACGGGGAACCGGCATCTCTTGTATTTCCTTTAACTTTGCAGGGTCTACCTGAATACCCTTATCATTGTCGATAAAACCCAGAAGCTTACCAGATCTTACTCTGAAGGTACACTTGTTCGGATTCAACCTCAGCTTATATGTCTTCAACTTGTCAAACAATTTCTGGAGATGATCAAGGTGCTCTTCCTCAGTCTGAGACCCGGCTATCATGTCATCAACATAAACTTCGATCTCATGGTGAATCATATCGTGAAACAAAGCGACCATGGCGCGCTGATAGGTTGCCCTAGCATTCTTCAACCCAAAAGGCATCACTTGTAGTAGAAGGTGCTCCACTGTGTGACGAAGGTTGTCTTCTCCATGTCTTCAGGAGCCATCTTGATCTGATTGTAGCCAGAGAAACCATCCATGAAGGAGAAGATTTTATGTTGCGCGGTGTTTTCAACCAGAACATCAATGTGAGGAAGGGGGAAGTCATCCTTGGGGCTTACCCTATTCAGATCTCTGTAATCAACACACATCCGTACCTTACCATCTTTATTGGGTACCGGAACAACGTTAGCAACCCACTGTGGATACGAAGTGACAGCTAAGAATCCTGCATCGAACTATTTCATGACCTCTGCCTTGATTTTCTGACATTTCAGGACGCATACGGCAGACCTTCTACTTGACTGAAGGAAAGTCTTCTTTAGTCGGCAGACGATGTACCACAATATCAGTGTTCAAACCAGGCATGTCTTTGTAGGACCAGGCGAAGATCTCGACATAGTCGTGCAACATCTGTATCAACCTCTGTTTGACGCTAAGCTCCAGATTTGCACCTATTTTAACCTCTTTTCTGTCTTCCTCAGTACCCAAGTTCACTGTATCAACCGACTCTTCATGAGGCTGTATGGCCCTTTCTTCCTGCTGTAGTAGTCTAGCAAGTTCTCCAGGCACATCACAATCATCCTCACCTTCGTCCTCGGCTTGGTTGATCGGATTTTTGAAGTCATAACTGGCAATAGCAGAGCTATTATCAATGGGATCCAGAGTGGATATGGATCTGCATTATGATACTTGAGTGTGTGTAAGAGAAATAGTTGTTTTGATAAAGTGAAAAACAGAAAAGAAAAACAGAGAGCGCAAAATTTGTATGCCAGAAACGTCCAATGCTTTATTAATGATTATGAAATGACAGATAATATCCCTCACAAGCAAAAGCCAAGGTGCCTCGGGCAAGGCACCAGGCCGTAAAGTTTCACATTGTTTATTACAAATCTTAAAACAAATAAGTCAATTACTGCGGAATAAAAGAAACAGGTATGAAGTCCCTTGCCGTCCAGTTACTCGGTCCATCGTTGGTAGTCGGGTAGATCCAGCTGCCAATGTTTGATTCCTCATCATCAACATCTTCTGTGGCAGAGACAACCTCAATAGCGTTGATTCCTGAGCCATGCTTAGGCATGGGAGCAGTTATGACATTTAGCTTCTCCGGAGCATCAAAATCTATCTCTTTGGCTTCAATCAAGTCTTGTACTTTGTTTCTTAGAGCCCAACAGTCATTTGTATCGTGGCCAGGACTTTAAGAATGATAGGCACACCGGGCATTCGGATTATATCGGGGAGATGTAGTATTTGGATTCTTGGGAGCCTCTCTCAAGGTTGCCAAGTTAGATTTTAGCAGATGAGGTAGAACTTCAGCCAATGTCATGTTGATGCGGGTAAACTGTCGTTATGGTCTTTCCGCCCTTTGTTAATTTTTGTGTTGTGGAGCAACTTCTGGTCTAGGTATCATTATGACACTTACTATCTGACGATGTTCAGCCCTGTTCTGACCCCTCGGGCTGTAGATAGCACTGGCTTCCTTCTTACTAGCAAAAGGCTTCTTTACTGAACTTGAAGAAGCATCCTTCTGTATTTTGCCACTTCGAATCCCTGGTTCTACCTTTTCCCCAGTTAGGATCAGATCAGTGAATCTAACTGATGAACTACCGATCAAATGATTGAAAAATGGACCAGATAGCGTCCCCAGAAACATATCAACCAACTCCCTATCAGACAACAGAGGTTGAACTCTCCCAGCCAAGTCTCTCCATTTTTGCGTGTAATCTTTAAAACCTTCACCTGCACCCATGGACATACTCTGGATTTGAGTACGAGTGGGAGCAAGGTAGGCATTATACTGATACTGCTTATAGAAAGCAACAACCAGGTCTTCCCAGTTTCAGATATTTGCTCCTTCCAGCTGGTAGAACCATTCAAGTTGAGTCCCTGATAGACTATCTTGAAATAAGTGAACCCACAGATTTCTATCAGCTGTGTGGGGTTGGATCTTTTTGACATAAGAGCGGAGATAGAGTTTTGGGAAGGACACCCCATCATACTTAGCGAAAACTAGATCTTTGAACTTCTGCGGGATGGCTACTCCCGACACCAATCCCAGTTCTTCAAAATCTAGTCCAGGTATCCTCTAAACTTCCATGGTGTTGTACCCCAAAATTTGCCCTCCCATATTCATCAAGAAATTGCAAAGTCAAGGTCACAAAATTCCCCCAGGGTTGTGCAGCTCAATTGTCTCCTAGACAGTCAAAACTAGGGTTTGAGTTCTGGTCAAGCAAATGAACGTTTCAAAGGCCCAATCAAGTCTCATATGCCTATAAAGATGGTCAAGCATCCTCATGATAAGTTTCAAGGCATTCAGCTCAAAATTGCACAGTCAAAACCCTAAATTGCACTACAGTCAACTGTAGGGGCAAAATGGTCATTTGACAGTCAAAAGTTCAAATTTTTGGTCAATATATCATTTTGAAGCCACAAACATCATTTGATCAATGCTTAATCATGATTCTCAAAATTTGGCTCAGAAATCATCAAAGATGCAAAAGTTGCTATATTTGGACAGTTGAAAAAGTCAACTGAAATTGACCAGGGCATAACTTTCACATGGATTATCAGAAAAATTCCATCCAAAGCTCATTTTGAAGAGAAAGACATTTCCTACAATTCATCTTCATGTTCCAAGTCCAAGAAATGCTCTCACAAAAAGTTATCAATTTCAACATTATAGGTCATTTTCAAAAGTCAACAAAAGTGACTTTAAGTCAAAGGCCATAACTTGAGATTGGTAAATCAAAATGACATGGGACCAAAGGCATTGGTTAAAGGACTCAAAGACCTTTCCAAAATGTCCAAGAACATGTGAAAAGCTTAAAAATTGACCAAGTTATGCCTTGTGGAAGTTGGGAAATTTTTAGGAATTTTGAAAAGTCAGCATTGATGCAAAAGGCCTAAAAATGCAAATGGGCCCATTTTTCTTCCAAATTTCTTCATGCCAAGCCTATGCACGACCATTAGGCCCAAAGGGAAGTATTTTCATATTTTTTAATTATTTATTTGAATTTATATTAATTTATATTCATTTAAATCATTTTAATTCATGAAAAATATAATCTTAACCTAAACAAATCTTTTTATGCATACTTTGGACTCTATAACTCGTGCACATGCTGATTGGGAAGAATTGGATTGAATTGGATATGATTTGCACAAAAACCATGTGAAAAAGATTGAAAGTATAATGGAAAAAAATCAAATCTTTAATCCTTGAATGCAAGAGATTTTGTTGAAAATTGTTGACCTAAAATGCTCCCTACATATTCAGAACCACAAACCTAATGCCAGAGGACTGGAAGCTGCGCCCCAAACTCCATTGCATTCTTGAAATTTTTCATAAAAACACCAAGACTGAAAACTAGCTTAGAGGACGATTCAAGCTTGGATTTTTGTTTCAATAGCATTCTGAGACATCACTGAGTATTTCTCAATCATTAACAACAAGCAAAACTCCTTGAATTGGTACACACGAGTCCAACTGTATCAAGCAAATCTTGAAATCACATAGCATGAATTAAGCATTATTTTGCATTTTTTTTCATGGATTCATGTTTATATTGATGTTTCTGAACTAACTGTAATGTTTGATTGTGTTTTTAAGTCACCTACGCGAATTCACCATTGACGGATTTCTAGGGTTACAGGTTGTAATTTTGGGGCTTTTGTCAAGAGGAAAAATCACAGCTTTAGACCTTGGCCATTGGACTCAGTGTACCTAGACGGAGAGATTCCAACCCTCGCGCTCAATTTATGAGCGTCGAGGGTCTAATCGCTATTTTTTGATATATAGCTTTAGGCCACGCTCCATAAACCGTTGCCATATGCTTTTAGTTGCAGGAACCACGAAGATGATGAAGCCGTGTCCAAACGTGATAGGTCTATTCAAACTTCGCGCGAAATTCCAAGGGCATTAGCATCTTCTTTTTATATTATTTACGCGTTATTATATATTAATTGAAATGCATGTGGTTCAGTGGTAACGCGCTATGTTTGTAACCCCAAAGACCTGGGTTCAAGTCCCAGGTCTTGCATATTTGCCATATTATTTTTCAAACGAAAATTCTATGCAGCGCTAGTAACGATCCATGTTATGCATCCTCAAGAATCCACCAGCCATGTGTCCTGGAAAGCAAATCAAGGGCCATGATCAAAGGAGTACACTAAGCACCAGTCAATGCGTTGCACACAATCCAAAAAGTCAGCATATGGCAAAGTCAATTGGGCCACAATTCCTAGGCCTACACCTCTCAATTTGGGGCAACACCCCACCCTGGTTTGATTATTTATTTTTTTTATTATTTATTTGTATTGCTTTAATTAATTAATTTATTTTTTCTATAAAATATAAAAACATTATAAAAATCAAAAAAAAGAAAAAATATAATATTTATTTTATTACAATTATTTTCATAAATAAACTAGCATGTAAATAAACTAGTGTAATTAGGTTTTAATATTAATTTCTTTTTAATAAAAATCCAAAAATGTAGAATTAGGTTAATTGCTATTTTTTTTATTCCTTTTAATATTTTTAGAACAACAATAATTATTATTTATTTAGTTATTTTCCCAATTAAATTGTACATAAATGAATTAGGGTTAATTTAGGTCATATTTTAATTCTTTCTTAATAAATAAAAAATATTAGAATTAGGGTTTGCCGTTTAATTTAATTTTAATTAATTCTCCTTTTTTTCTCATTAAATCTAAAAATACAAAATACCAAAAAACAATTTAATCTTTTAATTTTTAATTCTCATTAACTTTTAATTATTTGCAAAAGGGTCCAACGCCCTAATTTTGTTTTAATTTCCTTATTTCGCGCATTTATTTTATTATCGCTTATTATAATTTTGTAAATATCCCAAAGCCATGTAATTTAAAATTTCTCGCACTTTATTTCTTCGCATTATTTATTTTTCCGCTAAATCGGGTCCGGTTTAATTTTGGCGATGTGGACCCGCGCCATTTGTAATAGTCTAGCTTTATTTCCTCGCAACTTATAACTGTTAAATATGCATGCAAGAATGAATGGACTTAAATTAAAATCAAGCGTAGAACACGACAAACATGACAAGACAAATAACTGAAACATGACACACAATTCGCACACACCACCCCTAGGGTACGCCTCACTGTTGCCTTTCGAAAGGTGATCGTCGAGTAGAGGATGTCTTAGTAAGTCCTCATGATCCGGGAACCTGGCATGAGGGTAGCTTCTAAGGTGTCTTCCCATTGCTCTGGTGATCACCACGTCCCTAAAACTCGAATTGACCCGAACACCTCCAACGGTGGTGCTACCTACCTCTCAATGGTGGGATGGCACTACTTTAAAGGACATTTACACAGACGAATTCCTTAGGGTAGGTAGACGACTCATGGATACTTGCTCTCTTCAAAACAAACTCAAAAGACTTTTCACACTGACACATTTTCAAAAGCTTTCAAAGCAAACTTTTCAAACACTCTGACGTATGAGTCGATCTGAAATTTTTCAAAGAAACTTTTTAAACCCACATTGAAAAGCACGCAAAACAATTTGAAAACACATTGAGCAAGTATCTAAGAGCCCATGGATAACCATGGATAGAAAGGGCGCTAACACCTTCCCTTTCTATAACCTACCTCCCGAACCGAGAGCGATCTCTTAAAAAGGAATTTTTCTGTGCTTTTGTCCTTTCCTATTGGAGAAAATAAAAGACGGTGGCGACTCTTGCTTCCGCGACATTTCGCGAACCAGCGTTAAACAGTCAGTTCCAGATCCACCGATCACAGAACTGGCGACTCTGCTGGGGATCCTTTATAAAGTGAGGTGTACCTTAGTGTTAGTTCATAACTGTGTTTTCAATTGCTTTCCTTGTGTGCTTTAAATTGTGGGACTGTCTCGGGAGTTCTATAGATCCTAACTCGGATCTGGGGATACCTTCTTAGAAAGTAGCAACAAGGCTGTGAGGGAACTGTGCGGGGTATACCGACATGGTTAAAACAGTCTGCTACGTTGATGTGGCACTTTGGTGTGTACCGGTAACCCTTGAGTTCAGTCAAGGAGAGTACGGGGCCTCCGCGTGGTGTCGTGAAGCATCAACAGACCTTAGGAACCTTAATTGAACTATCTTGGCCTCTTTAGGGTAGTGAGATAACTGACTTTGGTGCAGTCCGAGGTTGGTTGATACTCGATACTACGCTCAATTGAGGGTTGCTTTCCTGGAATATTTCGGTCGCCAGTTCAGTGGCTAAATCGAAACGATGAACAATGAAAGCAATCCCGTGATATTGGGAACCTTAGAACCCGGTTACTTTGATTAGGACAGGTTGAACCCACCAACTTCAAGAGGGTACTACCCAGACCCCACGCTGGCCTAAACCCTAAGGGCTTCTCTTGTGTGACTTGCGTGCCTTCGTACTTGACTACTTGCATGCTTGTTATCTGACCCTTGATGTCTCGCAGGTTTTGTTCATAGTCCTTAATTGGGACTTATAACAGGGTGTACTAACCACTTGCAGGTTCTGTTTATAGTCCTTAATTGGGACTCATGACAGGTTTTACTTAGGTTCCTTGCAGGTCTTGTTTATGGTCCTTAATTGGGACTCATAACAGGGTACTAAGTTTCTTGCAAGTCTTGTTTATAGTCCTTAACTAGGATTCATGACAGGATTTACTAAATCTCTTGCAGGTTTTGTTTATAGTCCTTGATTAGGACTCATAACAAAGTATACTGAATTTCTTGCAGGGTCTGTTTATAGTCCTTAATTGGGACTCATAGCAGGGTTTACCTACATCACCCCATGCATAGCATGACATCATACCATTGCATACCATTGCATACATCCTAACCCATTTCAAGGATCTCAAGGGCTTGTGATGCAGGTCATGATAAATCAAACATCTAGCCAGGGGCAAAGAGGATTTATTTTCCTCTAGCCAAAGGTGTCAGGGGCTGTGACCCACTGGATATGGTGAGCCTTTGACCCTTGGAGAAGAATTCTCAACAACATGGTTTCCTTTCCACCAAGCTACAAATTCAAATGCTAACAAATTTTCTTGTTTATCCCGCGAGGTCCTTGAAATCATTGCATGCATATCAGACATCTCATTGCATTGCAGGTATCCCTTTGACAGGTTGCTTACCCCTTCCTCGCTGTTTATTTCAGCCGATCGCCATGAATCCCGAATCATCAGCCGATCAGACTATCAAGGATCTCCAGGCTCAGAACGCCCAGTTCCAAGAGCTGATCATGAATCTGACTCAGGGGCAACAAGACCTGAAGGCTCTCCTTTCGAAGAAGGACAAGAAGAAGAAGAGGACTGTTCTGTTCAGCCCTAGACACAGATTTGGGAATACACCACAAGTTGAAGCTGAGAGGACAACCCCATCTGTGGGAAAAAGCAGTCATCATGAGAGAGAGGTTCCCAGTCCAGTGGTCTCCGACAACGAGACAGATTTTGATGAAGAGCAGTACCCTCCTGCTGATGACAGATATAAGCAACTGGAGGACAGAATGAAAGCTATGGAGGTTCAACAGGCACCTGGGCTGGATTTCGGAGATCTGGGTTTGTCGACTGGTGTGATTATCCCACATAAATTCAAAGCACCAACTTTCTCGAAGTATGACGGGGCGTCTTGTCCCAAGCTGCACTTAAGGTCCTATGTTCGGAAGATTCAGCCGTACTCTGCGGATAAGAATCTATGGATCCACTTCTTCCAGGAGAGTCTTTCAGGGACTCATCTCGAATGGTTCTATCAGCTGGATGGGACCAAGGTTCGTAACTGGGAGGAGTTGGCTACTGCTTTCTACAAGCAGTATCAGTATAATGCCGACCTTGCTCCTACGCGTACCCAACTCCAGGGTATGTCGTTAGGATCAAGTGAAGGTTTCAAAGAATATGCGCAGAAATGGAGGGATCTCGCTGGAAGGGTACAACCACCTCTGACTGACCGTGAACTTGTGGACATGTTCTTGGGGACCCTGTCTGGTCCATTCTTCAACCACCTCATTGGTAACTCATCTGCTGGATTCACCGACCTCATCCTGACCGGCGAAAGAATTGAAGCTGGTATCAAGAGCGGGAAAATTCAAGAGGCCATACCTTCTGATATTCATAAAAAGCCTTACACGGGAAAGAAGGAATCTAATGCTGCATACGGTCAAAAGGGTCGCCGTGACCAACATGCAGGGGCAGTCATGATCTCTGGTTCTGCACCACGCCGCCAACCACAAAGGGGAAACCAGCAAAGACCGGACGGGCCTAAAAGACAGTTCACCAACATTAACATGCCATGGTCGCAAGCACTGCAACATATGTTGAAGATGAACCTGATTGCAGTGATCAACCCTCCTGCCCATCCTAAAACCTCCTCTCCCAGCTACAATCCAGAAGCCAGATGCGCTTATCATTCAGATAGCCCGGGGCACGATACTGAAGACTGTTGGGCACTAAAGTACAAAATTCAGAACATGATCGATGCCAAAGAGATCGAGTTCGAGCCTGCTGAGACTCCCAACGTGATCAATGCTCCGTTGCCAAAACATGGCTAGGATTGAGAATTTTTTTGTTCATTTGAATTCAAGTTGTATTTCTCCTTTCTTGTTCAGATAAACAGTTATTATGTCAAACTCTTTTATTTCATGAATGCATTACACATGGCTGTCTTGATTAATTATGTTTACTACGCTTAAAACTGCTTTCATATTTTTGCAATGGTCAACTCTTAATTGAAAATTCTAAACCTCTTGAGGGAGGATGACGAAAACGATACCACGATCTTTACAGTATGCTTTTGAACAAACCCCGCTGATGAGGTACAGGCATTGTTTCAATTCCTAAACACTGGAGTTATAAGGATGATAATCCCTCGTCAACCCATCAGAGCCAAAGAAGTAGGAGTTTTATTTTCGAAAATTGAAACCCTTAATCATAACCTGGGGCAGGGTAGTCTTCTCAGTTGATCTAAGTGCATAACGAATGGCACCAAAGAGATCTTTACAAAACGAACAAAGACAGTGATGGTTCAGAACAATCAAAAGGACAGGCAGTCACCATCAAAATTCATAAATGAAAAGCCCAAAAAGTCTAAACCTACAAAGGGGACTTCTGAAACTGGGGCATCCCGCTGACTGTAATTCCAAAAGGAAACAGTTCAGGCAAAAAAGAAAGGGATAATAAAAATCAAGAAAGAGGTCTCACAAACCCTCAACCAAAGCAAAAAATGACTGCCTATTCAAAAGAAATCATCAATATCCGAACCATCACTGGAAAATCAGAACAAAGACTCAAACAAGGTCTAACGTATGATCACTGGAGTTTAGGTTTGGAGAACATCACGAAGAACGGGTGGGTACAAATAATTTGAGCCTTTATCCTTTGTTTCTTAAACCGTGAACCAGACCACGATATAACCCTTAAAAGTCCTAGCTGAAGCATGGGTTAGTTCGAAAGCATACTGTTACGAAAGGTATCCTGACTCCTGAAGGTTCGCTGTAAAATCTTGAGTTGACACCGCACTATATTACAAAAATGCATTTTCAAAATTCAAGACAGACATAGACTTTTGCACTCTTAAAATAATCTTGTTTGCATATGACTATTTGTTTGAACAGCAGGGAAATTCGCACGATGAACACCTGGTAAACAGAAGTACCTCCAATCAAGGGGCACAGTAGGAGCATTGCCCATTATCTGGGGCAGGACAAAGTACTTCTAGCAGGGGCAACGCCCTACATTCTGAGAGCGTGGACATAGTCGAAAAAATACTACGCAAAATCAAAGACCCGCTAGGTTGACACACCTAGGCAAAAATAAGGGCTTCCCGTCGAACCAAAAGGGTTCGGGCAAAATGAAGGGATGAAACGAAAAATATGTACACCCGGCAAGTCGAAAACCTGAAAAGGCGGCTTGGGCAAAAATGGGTATCCCGGTGGACTGAAAACCCGAAAGGGCGGTCCAGGCAAAAGATAGGGATCAAAGCGTACGACTATGTCCCGGCATCTCGAAGATTTGTCAATCACCCACACAGGTATCCTCTTCCCTCATCTCCGAAACAGGGGCAATAATGAGTTATCCAGGCGATCCAATTGCTCTGTCAACCAAAGTACAAAGGAAAGATCAACCTAAGGATGATCACCATCTACCTTCATAAATTCCAGATCGTGGGTTAACGTCCGAGACCAAACAGGACAATTATCCACTTAATCAAAATCATGCAACCCAACACCGGTTTCTGCTCAACCTTCAGACAAAGTCATACACAGACTCCTCCTCCATAAGATGACCTAACCCCGGTTCATCAAGAAGTTTTACACAAACTTATCCAATAACCTTACCCCGGTTCCTCCAGAAATCTTACATGGATTCATCACAAGTGACCTAACCCCGGTTCATCAAAGTTTTTACACAAACTTATCCAAGTAACCTTACCCCGGTTCCTCCAGAAATCTTACATGGATTCATCACAAGTGACCTAACCCCGGTTCATCAAAGTTTTTACACAAACCTATCTCAAGATGACCTAACCCCGGTTCATCAAAGTTTTTACACAAACTTATCCAAGTAACCTTACCCCGGTTCATCAAGAAATCTCACACGGATCTATCTCAAGGTAACCTAACCCCGGTTCCCCCAGAAGTCTCACAGGGACTCGTCTCCAGTAACCTTACCCCGGTTCGTCAAGAAATCTCACATGGATTTACCCCAAGGTAACCTAACCCCGGTTCCTCTAGAAGTCTTACATGGATTTTAGTTCAAGATAATCTCACCCCGATTCACCAAAAAGTTTTACATGAACTTACCTCACCAAGCAACCCTACACAGGTTCTCCCTTTCCAAAGACGAAGTTTTACACGAACTCATCATCAAAGTAACCCTACCCAGGTTCCTTCTCCATTTCAGATGCGGTTTTACACGAGCTCATCAGCAGGCAACCCTACATAGGTTCCCTCTTTCAACCTACAGCATTACAGTTCAAAGCTCCCCCAGGAGAGTCCAATCCAGTTTCCCCAGGAAAGTTGGAAGTCATATCTCCCCAAGCAGTAAGCTTATCCCCAGTAGATTCTGGAAGCTTATCCCTCGCAGAGCACGAACGCGTCGTCCCGGCTTGATTTAAAGAGTTATTTCCGTAACAGGATATAACTGGGTTATCCTCAGCCAAAAGCCACGGAAAGAGCGCCCTCGGCAAAATATCTTTCTACCCCCAGCGAAGTCTATCAACACTTCCAGCACAACAAGGATATCTCCAGCATAACTCATCAACGGTATCCCCAGCGGAGTTATCTTCATCAACGCAGCAAAGCATCGCTATCCCCACAGAGTAACACTCCCCAGCATGACCGCTAGAGTATCTTTTCTCCCGCAGAATTATTTCATTTGCCAAGTTTATTCCTCAACGGAGTTATCTTCTCCTATCGGTATTCTTGCAACGAATCATCCACAGCGGAAGCAAAATCTCTTCCTCAACATCAGCCCAGGATATGACTTCCCGGCACCCGTCAAGGATTTATTTTCCTAGACGAAAACATACATGAATCATCACATACATCATTATAGCATGCATATCATATAAATCGTATCCATGTTTGCTTGACCCATATCATGCATCGCATATAACTAACCTCTACCTTTCAGGAAGGGTGCAGTTGAAATTCTCAAACATATTTCAAGGATGTCTCTAGTCCAGTTAAATCGACCCCAAACATATTTTTCTGATAAAGACTCAGTAGAAGTTATGGTCCCCTCTCCGACGATGAGCGTGAGGTGGTAATTCCTTTTTCAAGATGTTTTCCTCTCCGACGATGAGCGTGAGGTGATAGTCTTTTATGGTCCCCTCTCCGACGATGAGCGTGAGGTGGTAATTCCTTTTTCAAGATGTTTTCCTCTCCGACGATGAGCGTGAGGTGATAGTCTTTTGTGTTCCCCTCTCCGACATGAGCGTGAGGTGATATTCTCTTATGGTCCCCTCTCCAACGGCGCGTGAGGTGGTAATTCCTTTTTCAGATGTTCCCCTCTCCGACATGAGCGTGAGGTGATATTCTCCTATGGTCCCCTCTCCGACGGTGAGCGTGAGGTGGTAATTCCTTCTTCAGATGTTTCCCTCTCCGGCATGAGCGTGAGGTGATATCTCCTTTCAGATTATAAATTCCTATAGTTCCCTCTCCAACGGCGAGTGAGGTGACTCCCTTTGAGATTATAATGTCCTTTGGTTCTCTTCCTGACACTACGAAGATGGTAATTCTCACCAAGATTTTCTCAACGAGCGTTGTTGAGGTCGAAATTATTCAGGATTCTCTTACCATCCATGCTAAGGCAGTAACCATCCCTGGTTCATTCATCAACGTTTGAAGCTCCAGACCCAGCTCCTGTAACCAGTCAGGACATATCTATATCAAGCATCTAAAATCAGCTCCTGCGACGTGTCAGGTACTCATTTTTCTGTTTTGCAGGTATGCAGGTTCTCGCTAAGGAATCTCTTACGCGATCAACATCCAGATGGCATCTATAATCCCATCATCCTATCCAAGCAAATGGCACCTATAAGCCCATTCCCCCCATCACTGCTACTATGTGAGCGCAAATTTCTGGGCACTTTAGTGTTCAATCATCTTCTACCCTCGGATTACGAAAGGCACGTCAGCCAATCTGCATCCTCAGGTCTAAGAAGATTGAACAGGGGCAACTGTTGTACCCCAAAATTTGCCCTCCCATATTCATCAAGAAATTGCAAAGTCAAGGTCACAAAATTCCCCCAGGGTTGTGCAGCTCAATTGTCTCCTAGACAGTCAAAACTAGGGTTTGAGTTCTGGTCAAGCAAATGAACGTTTCAAAGGCCCAATCAAGTCTCATATGCCTATAAAGATGGTCAAGCATCCTCATGATAAGTTTCAAGGCATTCAGCTCAAAATTGCACAGTCAAAACCCTAAATTGCACTACAGTCAACTGTAGGGGCAAAATGGTCATTTGACAGTCAAAAGTTCAAATTTTTGGTCAATATATCATTTTGAAGCCACAAACATCATTTGATCAATGCTTAATCATGATTCTCAAAATTTGGCTCAGAAATCATCAAAGATGCAAAAGTTGCTATATTTGGACAGCTGAAAAAGTCAACTGAAATTGACCAGGGCATAACTTTCACATGGATTATCAGAAAAATTCCATCCAAAGCTCATTTTGAAGAGAAAGACATTTCCTACAATTCATCTTCATGTTCCAAGTCCAAGAAATGCTCTCACAAAAAGTTATCAATTTCAACATTATAGGTCATTTTCAAAAGTCAACAAAAGTGACTTTAAGTCAAAGGCCATAACTTGAGATTGGTAAATCAAAATGACATGGGACCAAAGGCATTGGTTAAAGGACTCAAAGACCTTTCCAAAATGTCCAAGAACATGTGAAAATCTTAAAAATTGACCAAGTTATGCCTTGTGGAAGTTGGGAAATTTTTAGGAATTTTGAAAAGTCAACATTGATGCAAAAGGCCTAAAAATGCAAATGGGCCCATTTTTCTTCCAAATTTCTTCATGCCAAGCCTATGCACGACCATTAGGCCCAAAGGGAAGTATTTTCATATTTTTTAATTATTTATTTGAATTTATATTAATTTATATTCATTTAAATCATTTTAATTCATGAAAAATATAATCTTAACCTAAACAAATCTTTTTATGCATACTTTGGACTCTATAACTCGTGCACATGCTGATTGGGAAGAATTGGATTGAATTGGATATGATTTGCACAAAAACCATGTGAAAAAGATTGAAAGTATAATGGAAAAAAATCAAATCTTTAATCCTTGAATGCAAGAGATTTTGTTGAAAATTGTTGACCTAAAATGCTCCCTACATATTCAGAACCACAAACCTAATGCCAGAGGACTGGAAGCTGCGCCCCAAACTCCATTGCATTCTTGAAATTTTTCATAAAAACACCAAGACTGAAAACTAGCTTAGAGGACGATTCAAGCTTGGATTTTTGTTTCAATAGCATTCTGAGACATCACTGAGTATTTCTCAATCATTAACAACAAGCAAAACTCCTTGAATTGGTACACACGAGTCCAACTGTATCAAGCAAATCTTGAAATCACATAGCATGAATTAAGCATTATTTTGCATTTTTTTTCATGGATTCATGTTTATATTGATGTTTCTGAACTAACTGTAATGTTTGATTGTGTTTTTAAGTCACCTACGCGAATTCACCATTGACGGATTTCTAGGGTTACAGGTTGTAATTTTGGGGCTTTTGTCAAGAGGAAAAATCACAGCTTTAGACCTTGGCCATTGGACTCAGTGTACCTAGACGGAGAGATTCCAACCCTCGCGCTCAATTTATGAGCGTCGAGGGTCTAATCGCTATTTTTTGATATATAGCTTTAGGCCACGCTCCATAAACCGTTGCCATATGCTTTTAGTTGCAGGAACCACGAAGATGATGAAGCCGTGTCCAAACGTGATAGGTCTATTCAAACTTCGCGCGAAATTCCAAGGGCATTAGCATCTTCTTTTTATATTATTTACGCGTTATTATATATTAATTGAAATGCATGTGGTTCAGTGGTAACGCGCTATGTTTGTAACCCCAAAGACCTGGGTTCAAGTCCCAGGTCTTGCATATTTGCCATATTATTTTTCAAACGAAAATTCTATGCAGCGCTAGTAACGATCCATGTTATGCATCCTCAAGAATCCACCAGCCATGTGTCCTGGAAAGCAAATCAAGGGCCATGATCAAAGGAGTACACTAAGCACCAGTCAATGCGTTGCACACAATCCAAAAAGTCAGCATATGGCAAAGTCAATTGGGCCACAATTCCTAGGCCTACACCTCTCAATTTGGGGCAACACCCCACCCTGGTTTGATTATTTATTTTTTTTATTATTTATTTGTATTGCTTTAATTAATTAATTTATTTTTTCTATAAAATATAAAAACATTATAAAAATCAGAAAAAAGAAAAAATATAATATTTATTTTATTACAATTATTTTCATAAATAAACTAGCATGTAAATAAACTAGTGTAATTAGGTTTTAATATTAATTTCTTTTTAATAAAAATCCAAAAATGTAGAATTAGGTTAATTGCTATTTTTTTTATTCCTTTTAATATTTTTAGAACAACAATAATTATTATTTATTTAGTTATTTTCCCAATTAAATTGTACATAAATGAATTAGGGTTAATTTAGGTCATATTTTAATTCTTTCTTAATAAATAAAAAATATTAGAATTAGGGTTTGCCGTTTAATTTAATTTTAATTAATTCTCCTTTTTTTCTCATTAAATCTAAAAATACAAAATACCAAAAAACAATTTAATCTTTTAATTTTTAATTCTCATTAACTTTTAATTATTTGCAAAAGGGTCCAACGCCCTAATTTTGTTTTAATTTCCTTATTTCGCGCATTTATTTTATTATCGCTTATTATAATTTTGTAAATATCCCAAAGCCATGTAATTTAAAATTTCTCGCACTTTATTTCTTCGCATTATTTATTTTTCCGCTAAATCGGGTCCGGTTTAATTTTGGCGATGTGGACCCGCGCCATTTGTAATAGTCTAGCTTTATTTCCTCGCAACTTATAACTGTTAAATATGCATGCAAGAATGAATGGACTTAAATTAAAATCAAGCGTAGAACACGACAAACATGACAAGACAAATAACTGAAACATGACACACAATTCGCACACACCACCCCTAGGGTACGCCTCACTGTTGCCTTTCGAAAGGTGATCGTCGAGTAGAGGATGTCTTAGTAAGTCCTCATGATCCGGGAACCTGGCATGAGGGTAGCTTCTAAGGTGTCTTCCCATTGCTCTGGTGATCACCACGTCCCTAAAACTCGAATTGACCCGAACACCTCCAACGGTGGTGCTACCTACCTCTCAATGGTGGGATGGCACTACTTTAAAGGACATTTACACAGACGAATTCCTTAGGGTAGGTAGACGACTCATGGATACTTGCTCTCTTCAAAACAAACTCAAAAGACTTTTCACACTGACACATTTTCAAAAGCTTTCAAAGCAAACTTTTCAAACACTCTGACGTATGAGTCGATCTGAAATTTTTCAAAGAAACTTTTTAAACCCACATTGAAAAGCACGCAAAACAATTTGAAAACACATTGAGCAAGTATCTAAGAGCCCATGGATAACCATGGATAGAAAGGGCGCTAACACCTTCCCTTTCTATAACCTACCTCCCGAACCGAGAGCGATCTCTTAAAAAGGAATTTTTCTGTGCTTTTGTCCTTTCCTATTGGAGAAAATAAAAGACGGTGGCGACTCTTGCTTCCGCGACATTTCGCGAACCAGCGTTAAACAGTCAGTTCCAGATCCACCGATCACACATGGCACTCAGACGGTCTTCTAGTTGTTTGTATCTATCCTCGACAGGAGGATATTGCTCATCGTTATAATCAGTATCATTGTCAGACACTGCAGGACTAGGGTCTTTCTCTTCTTCCTGATTCTCCCCTTCCTTGGATGAAGAGGTCAAATCAGTTTATCGCTTTAACCGCTCTCCAAACCTTCTGCCCATATTCAGAATACCGACAACCTTCTTCTTCTTCTTCTTCTCTTTCATAATGAGGGATTTCAGATCCTCCTGCCCTTTTTCCAGACTGATGAACATTTGTTGGAATTGGGCGTTCTGTTCCTGAAGATCCTTGATACTTTGTTCAGAATACATTTCTGCTGAAATAAACAGCGAAGAAGATGAGAAACCTGTAATGGTACTTGTTTATGCAATGTTATGAATGATATGCATATGTAATGATTTCAAGGATTCTTAAAGGCTCAGATTTGTTTAACCAAAAGAAACACACGTCATTTGCATTAATAAGTTCAAAATTGTTACAAAGAATGCCTTTTAGGCTTACAAATGAACAAAACTGAAAGCAAAAAGAAACTAAGTCTCCCAGGAGCGCATCCCCTTTGGTGCGATGTAGGCATTTACGTTCCTTTCTTCATGAAGTAGCCTAGTAAGCTCCTGGACCTTCTTCTCGCTGGCATAGAATCGAGCTTCCAACGTGTCCCGCTCCTCTTTGAGTTGAACCCAAGATTTCTGTAATTCTTCATGATCAGTTAGCATGTCGGGATGATGACCACGGGAAGTAGTGTCTCCTTCGGTAGCTGACTCCATGGTTATTGAGAGGACAACTGGGTAAGGCTTCCTAAGACTTTGGGCACGAGCTCGTACCCATCGGAGATAAGGCTCAAGAGGAATGGAATTCTTGTGTCCTAACATCTTGCTATTAATTTTATGTACCATGCCCCAAGCTTTTATAAACCTTCTACGATAGCCTTGAACGTCGTTCTCATAATTGAAGGTGATTCCTTGGATAGTCGCATCATGAGGACTATCTCTTCTCGCATAACCAAAGTGACGTAAGTCCAAACAAGGATTGTAAGTGATTCCTCCCCTAATGCCTAAGAGAGGGACATTAAGGAATTCACCACAACGATCAATAATGGTAATATCTTCCGAGAACCATGAACACCAATGAATGTCTGAATGCTTAAGGGACATCCGCCTGCGAGACCATTTCAAACCCTGTTCATTCTTCAAAACAGCCCTAGGTAGTTGCAAAATAAACCACCTAGCCAATAGAGGAGTGCAACACAGAGGGTTTCTCTTCTCTTTAGAGTGCGAGCATGCAGAGAGTGCAGAATATCCCCGAGTAATGTAGGTACTGGATTATGAGACAGGAAAACCTTGATAGTGCTTACATCTACGAGTTGATCAGCATTAGGGAAAAGTACTGTCCTATAAATGAGAAGTGCCAGTACCTCTTCGAAAGCTTGTAAATCTAAGGCATCCCAAAAATGACAGGCATTCTCAAATAGAAACTTAACCGGAATTCCTTGGACACTCCCTCTAGTCTCCCAATTTGCCACTATGTAAGACCGTTGTAAAGACAGAGCTCTAGCAATTTCCTCAAGATTTGGATGTTCTTCCGTACCATTGAAAGGCAACTGGTCCAAAATAGGTACCCCCAACAACTGAGAAAACTCCTCCATAGTAGGTACTAGCTGGTAATCCGGAAAGGTGAAACAATGGTGCACCGGGTCAAAGAACTGAAACAACACTTTTAATAACTCTTCATCAGGTTTTGCAGTGACCAGATTGAGCAACTGACCATGCTTTCTAGTGAAATGATAATATTCAAGAACCCTTAATTCCAAATCCTTTAGTTGGAGAGACACTTTCACAAGATTGATTTGTATAGTATTCATACGGGCAGATGCCATGTCCTACAAAACAAAGCAAAAATGAGCCCTAGGGAATCCTTGAAATGGTTAGTGCAATAAGAATGGATGCTACGTTATGATGCATGATGTCATGATAAAACACAAGTATAGCAAACACAGGTATAACAACCATAACCAAATCACACAAAGTCCTTAGGTTTAAGGCTTGCATAAGGTCAAAAGTAATACCCTCTTGAAGTTAGTTGGTTTCAAACCTGTCTTAGAAATAGTAACCGGGTTCTAGAGGATCTCAATATCACTGACCATCCTTTATCGGCATTGTCTTAACCCACACAATCTTTTCTTGTGGCTGAAATATCCCAAAAGTCTGATCTCAATGAGTGTAGCATCGAGTATCAACCAGTTCTCAGCTCTACACCGAGGCCGCCTATCTCACTACTTTCTAATGGCCAAGTTGGGCAATTAAAGGTTCTAAGGTCAGTTGAGGCTTCATGACACCACGCGACGGCCACGTACTCTCCCTGATTGACTCAAGGGTTACCGGTACCAACCAAAGTGCCACATCAACGTAGCTACTGCTTCAAATGTGCCGGTATACCCCAACATAGTTCCCTCACAGTTTATTGCTACTTACCTAAAAGGTGTCCCCCAGATCCGGGTGTAGGATCAAATAACCCAAACAGTTCCCATAAATATAAAGCAAGTAAGACAATCAAGAGAAAGCAATTAAATATGACCTAGATCCTAAGGTTCACCCCACTTTTTATGTCCCCGACAGAGTCGCCAGTTCTGTGATACGGTGGCAGAACTGACAGTTTAATACTGGTTTGTGTTTTGCATTTTTTGTTTGCAAAATGTCGTAGTAAGAAAGAGTCACCACCGACTTTTATTTCATCCAATCATGGAAAAGGAAAAAGAATAGAAAAAACCTTTTTTCGAGATATTATGAGTACGGGGGGTAGATTATAGAAAGGGAAGGTGTTAGCACCCTTTCTATCCGTGGTTTTCCACGGGCTCTTAGGTACTTGCTCATCTTTTTAAAATTGCTTGTGTGTGTTCTTTCTTTGAAAATGTTTTACTTCGTGATAACCCTTATATCAGTCCTCAAGGGTGTGACAAAGTTGTTTTTTTGAAAACTGTTTTGAAAAGGTGTTAGTGTGAAAATATTTGTTTTGAGCAAGTACTTAAGATTCTACCTACTCGAGAAAAGATTGTTTTTGTTCTATTTCCTTTAGACATTGTTATCCCACTATTAAAGAGTAGGTAGCACCATCGTTGGAGTTTGTAAGGGATGTTCAAAAGGGACAAATACAATCACTAAAGCAATAGTTAGAAAACTTTAGTAGTAACCCTAGAGTCTTAAGATCTTTTCGATGCAACATTTCCGAGGCAACATTTCCGAGACAACATTTCTGAGGCAACATTCGAATGTGACACTTTGATCTCTTTAGACTGGAGGGCCACCACTAAAATCTCTTATGCTTAATGATTGTGTACCGAAGGCAACCAGAGTGAGGTAAACCCTAGGAGTGAACATGTGCGAGTGAGTTGTTTCAGTTATTTTAATCTTTGCACATTAGGGTTTTCTAACTGTTTTAGTTTTTCATGCATTCTTGCCATACAATCCTATTAGCCATACATCTAGACAGTTAATAATTTGCTAAAAGTAAATGCGGAAATAAACCTAGCTATTACATGGCTTTGACAGTTACACAATTTCGTTGACGTAAAATAAAAAAATGCGGAATTTAAAATCCTAATTAAACTATTACAACCTTGAAACAATTACAATAATTTGAATTAAAAGAAAGTCAAGGCGCGCGCATTGAATTACGCACGAGAATAAAGTCTGAGTCCTAAAAATCTAATCAATTAAAGAGGAAATATTTTTTTGTATTTTATTGTTGCGAAAAATATTTTAAATTTTAACCTAATTTGTCTAATTAATTTTAATTATAAAAAAAGAATTTGAATTAATCTAATTAAGATAATTAATTAATTGCAATTAAATATTTTTATGAAAAAAACTAAAATTTAATTTTTTAGTGATTTTCTGATTAAAAAATTATTTTTGTTATGAAAATAATTAAAAATAACCAATAAAAAAGAATTAAAAAAAAGAGAGAAAGATTTGGGCCTGGAGTGATGAAGCAAACTGGGGGTGTATGTTGAACTTCTGAAACCCAGAAGGATGGCCCAGACTCTGGCGCCTGATCTAATGAGACCATCTTCTGGGGACTCATGGTGGACCTGCGTATGCTGGCGTTGGATCTGACTGGAGATGGATCCAGAGGGTGAGATCAGAGGGCGCCTGATGATCCTCAGAAGGTGAGGTGTGCTGGATCTGGCTGGAGATGGATCCAGAGGATGAGATCAGAGGGCGCGTGATGATCCTCAGAAGGTGAGGTGTGCTGGATCTGGCTGGAGATAGATCCAGAGGATGAGATCAGAGGGCGCGTGATGATCCTCAGAAGGTGAGGTGTGCTGGGTCTGGCTGGAGATGGATCCAGAGGATGAGATCAGAGGGCGCGTGATGATCCTCAGAAGGTGAGGTGTGCTGGATCTGGTGAAAATAATGGAGAAAATGCCAAAAGCTCACTCCTGGGATCGAACCCAGGACATGAGCTTCATACTTCCTTCCTCTGACCAACTGTGCTGGATGTCTCAATTGTTAATATAATAACAAACATATAATATATTGGAAAACAAGTTAGTGGCCAGAAAACGCGCGCCAAATTAAAATGGACCAACCACGCTGTGACACGCATCGTCTTCTTCCTGCAACCGTCGTCTTAGGCATGAAGTTATTACCTACGGTTCATGGCTGTAACTAAAACCATGCGTATTTCAAAAATCTACCACAAGCAACATAAATATAATTTAAAGCCACAGATCTACTCGTCTTGATCTCACGAGTGTGATGGTACTCCTTTCTTGGCCCAATTTTCCCTGTACTGAAAAGCCCCAAAGTGGACCTTAAAACCCTAACAATGGCAATCACTCGTACCTGCACTTAAACTCCAATCAAACAATCCAGAAACGTGGAAAACATGATGATAAACGCAAATATATGCTTAGAACATGTTTATGATGAGTAAATTGTTAGAATCAAGTTTAATATTTTGTGCAAACTGTGACGGTTGTAGGATGAGGTTCTGGACGTTTGTAAGCCTGCAAATGAATGAAGTAGCTCTAGAAAGTGTCTAGGAGTGGATTGCTGGCCTTAAATTCCCTTGAGAGTGGCTTTACGATGGAATTCGAATTCACACTTTTTGTTCAAATTTTCAGTTTTGTTCTGGCAGCTTGCACGTCCAAAAACCTTATGCCATGCTTTGTTCTTGTCCATTATATATCTAGGAATGAATTAGGGTTACAAATTTGGACTGAATCTTTGCAATTATAAGAGATTTGATTTGATTTTCAAGCTTATGTAAAATTTCTATTTTGAACCAAATCTTCCCTTTCTTGTACCAATTATGCTTGATTCGTTTTGGCCTTAATAATTCAACATATTTTGATTGCCAACCTGTCCAAAAACCAAATCAAATCATATCTTTGTTATTATTCATCAATTATTTGATTTAATTCACTTTTTAATTAATAAAAAATCAAAATAAATTTGAAAAATGAAGCAAATAATGTGTGGGTGAATGTTTGAGTCGTGGACCACATTATAAGTGAGGTGCAAGCATAAAAAGTTAGGCCCATTTAGCAAAAATGCATTTTTGAGCACTTTTGACTTTTGGCAATTTTGCAAAAAGGTTAACTTTGACAAGGCATATATCCTCAATTTTAACCCTAGAGAGGTGTTCTTGGACTTTTTAGAAAGCTTAGGATGTACCCTAAGAAACCCTTTTGATCTCATCTCAATTGAGTCTTCCATGTTCATGTATGAAGCTTTGACCCAAAAGGTGTTTTTGTTGACTTTTCAAAAGGACCTATAATGTCAAAATTTATATCTTTTTATGAGTGCATATTTTGAACTTGTGAGATGAAGATGAATTATAGGTAATTGCATCCTATTAAAAATGAGCTTTGGATGGAAAATTTCTGATAAAGTATGAAGAAGTTATGCTTGGTCAAAGTTGGGTTGACTTTTCCTGCAAAATCCTAATTTAACAACTTTTGGGTTTTGATGAATTTGGAGCATTCCTTGGGGAATCATTATCAACCCTTGATCAAATTATGGATAAAACTTCAAAATGATTATGTTGACCAAAAATCTTGGAGTTTGAATGTATGTGGGCCACAATTGACTTTTGACCTAATACAATCGATTCTCAAGCATCTGAGCAGTTGGCTGAGCAAACTTCTTATGCAAGGCTTGAAACTTGGCATGGATGATCTTGGGAACATATTAAGACCATGGAGATCATAGGATACCTTTGTGGTCCTCTCATCTTGATGAAAATAGAAACCCTAACTTTGGGTATACTGCCTTAGGAGAGAGTTTGTATGGTAAACTCTTGGGCTTCCTTGAGCAACTTGGGGACCTCAATTGACATGTATTGAGTAAAATGAGAGGAAAAATTTTGGGGTACAAAAAATTCATTTTTAAAACAAATTTCATTATGTTAGATTTCTAGCGCTTCAAACGGAACTCAAATCGGACGTCCAGAACTCAAGTTATGAATTTTAGAAGTTTTTATAAACATGTTGTCCAGCACCATGCAATCGATTGCACTAGAACATCAATCGATTACTGTATAGAAGCAGTTTCCCACAAATTTTTAATTTTGTAATATATTGCACCCTAATGTCAATCGATTGCTTATTGTACAAAAGTAGTTTTTCATGATTTTCTATGTACAAAACACATTCCAACACTTTTTCAAAACTCTATTCTTCTTATAACTCGAGAGGCACATTAATTTGCCAAAAATTTCGTTTTCCAAAACCCCGATGCTCCAGTCCTTTTTACAAATCTACTAATTTCTTCGAGTTCTGAATCTGACTCGCGATTCACAAACACCTCAACAATATCAATAACAATCAACAACAACCAACAATCACATACATGATTCCAACATAAAATTCACAATAATTCATCACTCCATCATTACTCAGGACAACAACGGCACACACAATGGTAACTCAACACTGATAACTTCACGATCAACCAGCAGCGCTAAGACATTGCAACCATCCGAGCTTCATCTTATAGGAGTTATCTTACTTTCTTAACAAATATCTTCCGGCATAATAATATGCATCGACTCATCAAAATAATTCACAGTCCCTTAGTTTAACTCCAACCAGTCCACCCCAAGGATAACCTTAAGTTAATATGACATTTATCTCTAATGACAAGTCGCAATTGTCCTTGGGAAAACATCGAGACCCACTCACAACTAGCATATCATTATTCCTAACACCGCCCTCCACTTCTAGATATGTGAACAACACAAGTACCTGATCATTCCATCTCAAGGACACTTCGACTGACCGTTAGACATAAATCCTGAATTCGTTACTTCCTTCAAAATCATAAACACAACGCAATCTCACCAACATTTGCACTTGTGAAAATCACGGCACACTGAATCAACTGTTCACACCTGAACCATCTCAGAGAAGCACTAGCTTCTCCCCTACTTGTTCCAATCCCCCTCCTGCAAACAAGTGATTAGAATAGCAAGAAAGTACCAACAGTGTTTCACACACATGTTGCATACTAAGGAATAAAACAACGACAATATTCAACTGTCATACTACAGACTCAACAATTTGGTCGGACGGACCAACCTACTCTGATACCAATTGTAACACCCTATTTCTCCATCAGTAAAATAAGTAAAATCAGAGTAAATTAATTTCTAAGACAAAACATTAAGAATAGGATGCCACATATTCATACATCATACATGCTCTTGATATAAGACACACAACACAAAATCACATACTCAATAGTCTTAAACTTCATTTCATTTATTCACAGCAGAAAAATATCAATAGAAATTACTTTCAACTCTTCTACATGAGTGATGAAAATCATCTTTCAAAAATTCAGCATAAACAATATCTAGATCTCAACAACGGGGTTATACAAAAGTTTACTCCCAACATAAACAAAGCAAGCGCAAAACCCTTAAGTGTTACGTATCATAGCTGACACCGACCTAATCTATGCAAAATAAGGCAACTCTTCGGCTAACCTCGACCTCAAGCTACTTCGGATTATCTGCATATTATCCATGTAGAGGCAACATTCAAACAGAAGGGGTGAGATATCACAACCATATAATAAGTCATATAATAATAAGTATGCGGCAAATATAACATGTAAGATTTCATGCTCAACATCATCAATGATGAATTCACAATGATTATACAAATTTATATAATTATCATCATCCTTCATACAACGCATACCAATTATGCAACTCAACATCATCATCGTATTAGCAATTCAACAATATGTAATTCAACATCATCATCGTATTAACAATTTAACAATATGCAATTCAACATCATCATCGTATTAACAATTCAATAATATGCAATGCGACTGACGCTGATGCAAAATGAATGTGGTACCATCAGGGAAAAAAACTCTTCGCAATAATGCTAACTTAGGGCAACAACTTCGCTTGCATATATAGGCCTTTGCTCGCCAATACAAGCCTTCACTCGCCAATACAAGCCTTCGCTCGCCAATACAGGCCTTCGCTTCATGAATGCATGCGACACTGACATGCAACAAATTAATTTACGTTGATTATTCATACTTCCAACAAAATTCCATATAAGGTTAGGGCATAAGCCCTCAATAAATTGCCAATACAGGCCAAAGCATAAGCCCTCAACAAATTGCCAATACAGGCCAGAGCATAAGTCCTCAACGATGCATCAAATGCGACAAGCTACAATAAAATTATGAAGCCACAAGAATAATAATCAACATCACACCAATTTCAGGCCAACATCATCTTCGTAATACCACAATATCACCTGTAATTCCTTTACACATCATCGATACAACACCGATACAATTAATCGCAACATTTTGCATTACAACACATACAACACACGCAAACATCAGAATTCTTCCAAAAAATATTATTATACTATCATAAAAATTATCACCATATTGTAGCAAATATTTTTAGCTTTCAAACGTTCTAAACGGCGCGTCAAACAGACACCCGAGTCAAAAGTTATGGAGTTTTCAAGTTTTCAAAATACTGTCGAACAATGAGCAATCGATTGCACTAACAGAGCAATCGATTGCACTACTAGAGCAATCGATTGCACCCTGTTCCAGAGGCTAAAAATCACGTTTTTAAGCAGTGCAATTGATTTTCTTCTACTACAATCGAAGGCTTACTGAAACAGAAGCAAAAATCTCAATTTTTAAGCAGTGAAATTGATTGCTCTTCTGCTGTAATTGATTGCACTATGTGAAAAACAATTTTATGAATTCTGTAAAGTGCAGTACGAAAACCCTTTTGTCTAAATTCCAAAAACGCAAACTTCATGAAATAATACACAATCAAACATCCAATTATCATTGATATCAACATACATCAATTACCACACAATTCTAAGCATCAATTTCATCATTTACAAGAAATTACAACAATCAATTTCACAACAATTTACCCCAAAACCTAACATTCAATATCATCATCTACCAATAATTATACCACTTATTAGAGAGTCAGAACCCTACTCTTACCTTAGATTGTATATTCCCAAACCTATACTATGAATTCTTCCCTTGTTCTAGCTTCCTAATGCTCTTCCTCTTCTTCTCTTTTCCGCTTCTTCTCTCGTTTTCTATGATCGATCAAAATAACCCAAAACCTCTTCTCTCTTTTAGACCCCTAATATAGATATCCCCATCATACCCATCTTCTTATTACTATATTAATCTAATTATTTAATTATTAATATAATATAATAGAAATAGTAAATATAATAATAATAACAATGATACTAATATTCTCCATTCACCCCCATGTCTCTACAATTTTACCCACACACCCCTGCACCTTAACTTCTACAATTCTCACTACTTCTAATCTTCCAATAATTCCATCAAAACACATATAAACACATCATAAAACTCATCAACTCATATAAATACATCACATCATTCAACTATTAAATAAAATAATTCCAACTAATTCATAAGAATACACCGCACTGTAATTATTTAATTAAAAACAATTTCTAATTAAATTGGGGTGTTACAATATTGTTTATGAATAAATCACATTCGTATCATACCAGAATCAATAATATACCATTTATGAATTGATATCAAAACTTGTATTACATCAAAGTATACATAAGTAGGAATATCAAAGAAGGGAAAAAGATATATGAAAAGACAAGTAGATATAATCATTAATTCAACAACTCGAGGAATTAAAGAACCAATAAATGAGAAAACTTGACATGAGTGAAATATTTTGGATTTTAGACTTTCAAAGATCAGAGAAGAGGAAGAATCAGAAGAAACAATATAAAATCGGAATTACTCTTTGAACCAAAACACAAAAAGAACTTCATCCAAAGAAATTAGAGAAGAAGAAGAACCAAAATGAGTACTTCTGCTGAAGCTTCCAACAATGCTGAGAGAGCTTCTAATAATGCTGAAAATGTTCTTCCTCCTCAGAATCAAGAACTATTGAGATCCAAGAGAGCTCTCAGGAAGAGGAGAGCAAGAAGAAGAAGAAGGGTGAGCAGGCAAATGATTTTTTTCCCGATTCTGATGATGATGATGAATCAGATTAAACCTGGTCAAACTTTCTTTGGGCCAGAGGTTTTAGATATGATTATTAAGGCCTTATATAATGAAATTTTAATCTAGGGCTTTCTCACGTTCTTAAGGTTATCAACTTAAACAATCAACTTAAACTAATACACACACATCTTCTAAAATATGAAATAACAAGCATAATATGATGAACTTACTCGTAAGAAATCGTATAATAGTTGCATTCCTGTCAAGTTCACTGCATCTGTATTTTCAACATCAACTATTATATTTCATAACAAAGTAAATATTAAACATAAAGGATATAACAAAACATGACATCTTCAAATTTCAAGAAAATCTCTCCGATTTTAGTTTGTTCTTCAAACTCTTGTTCTTCTTCTTTGAATCTTCATACATAACCTTCAAATAACACATAGCTTGCATAACTTCCAACTCTGACTTCATAACTCTAACTTTATTTCCACCTTTTTCTATCATGTCTTCATCCTATATGAACAAATTACATGTCTCATCACTCCTCCAAAATGGACATCTCCAAAAAACCTTCCTTTATTTTGTCCCTTCTAGCATTGGTAGGAAACCATACGACTATCACAACCACGTAAATTTGCAGATCGAGATTTTACAGAAAAATAAGACATAAAAACACCTTTGGATGACTTTGTCTTTAAATGCGGCGTTGGTGTTAGGGTTGTTTC
This sequence comes from Vicia faba, assembly GCA_948472305.1. NCBI lineage: Eukaryota > Viridiplantae > Streptophyta > Magnoliopsida > Fabales > Fabaceae > Vicia > Vicia faba. Next base: position 127,247 of record CATIWC010002067.1, on the reverse strand, counting down.
ATCTTGTTTCTTTTTTCAATGAAAAAATGGATACTGGGAGTTTAATATATATAAATTTATCATGACGGTCATTACTGTAAACCGCAATGATATATTTTTTGAATAATTGTAATGTCACAAAAAAGCACCAGTATGTAACAACGGTTTTACAAAACAGCTGTAATGGTATCTATATTATTTTTAATTTAAATATAAATAAAAATGAAAAGGCACACATTAACGTAAAAGGAATAAACTATTTGAGGGCGATCAGGTTTGAACCAATGAAACCTTGATAGTATCACCATGGTGTTCTTGTTATACTCTTAAAATTTTTACTTAAAAATTAAAAATAAAATGTTAGCGCATGAGTTTAGAAGTGTTACCATAGTGTTTGGAAGAACCATGGTAACTTTGGCGTTGTTGTACGCGCATTTTGTAGTAGTGCCTTCCGCCATAGTGGCAATTATATTCACTAGATCTCCCATTAGTGGATCCTTGTTGCCCATAGTGACAATTATATTTGTTGGATTCCTTATGAGTGGATCATTACCACCTATAAAGACGATTATATTAGCTAGATCACTCAAGGGTGGATCCTTGCCTCCCATAGAGGCAATTATATTTGTTGGATCCCTCAAGGGTGGATCCTTGCCTCACATAGTGAAAATTATATTTGTCAGATCCTCAATAAGTAGATCATTGCCGCTCATAGTGGCAATTATATTAGTTAAATCCCCCATAAGTGGATATTTTCTGCCCAAAAGGTGATTATATTAGCTGGATCCCCTATGAATGGATCCTTACAGCCCATAGATGCAGTTATATTCTCTAAATCCCTCAAGGGTGGATCCTTTCCGCCCATATGGTTAATTATATTTGTTAAATCCACCCAATGGTGGATCCTTGCCACCCATAATAGCAATTATATTTGTTGGATCCCCTATGAGTGGATACTTGTCGCCTAGAGTGGCAATTATACTCGGTGGATCCTGCATGAGTGGATCTTTTCCGCCCATAGAGCTAATTATATTCGTTGTATCCCCCATGAGTGGATCTTTGCCACCCATATGGACAGTTATATTTATTGGATCCCCCAAGGGTGAAACCTTATTGCCCAAAAAAGGCAACCATGACCGCAAGACGTCTAAGAAAGAAAACAAAGAAATAATTAAATACTAAAAACAATTAATATAAAGACGCCCCCCTAAGGGGTGCCGCTGTTCCAAAATATTACAAAAAATACCTCAGAGGGGACAATCAGAATTACAACCAAAAATAAAAAGGTGAGGTCATTCTTCATCCACCAGCTTTCCATTCAAAACCACCTTAAAAAGGGTCCAGAGGACTCAAATCTAAATGGGCATAAATGAGAGCCACCCAACTTCTTGTCTCCTCAAGATGATTGATAAAGGCCACTACGGTTTCGCCTGCAAGCTGGGAGACGCGCTCCTATGTGCTTTCAAGAACACTCTGAGTATCCTTGAGCAATTTCTTCAAACCCTTACATTTTTTTTGTATCATCCTTTCCTCGGTCGCTTCCTCGGTTGGCATTTTTAAATCATCCCTTATCGCCTTCATCTGCCTTAGTGCCATCCCGTCTTCAAATCTATTTGAATGGTTGTATATGGTTAATGAGCGGCAGGGAAAAACAAGCAATCCCATATTTTATAATAAACTCTTACATATACCACAACAGTTGGAACGCTTAATTATGGTGAAATGCTATTTTTTATACGCTTTAATTTTGGTTTTAGTTGGGTATCGAACCCATGTAACTATATTTATTACAATGATTGTAGTCGTACCGTTATTGTAATTGTCACATATACAACCATATTCTACACAACAACGCCTGGACCCACATGATTATATGTGTTTTTCAACTGTTGTTAAATGGGTTTTTCGTAGTAGTGTCACCTGCTGGGCCTCCAACAAAACTAACTGTTGGGTAGAAGATAGAGCAAGAAGAATTTGATAATCACCAAGAAGGTTCCTGGGGATGGAAAATGAATGATCGTCAAAGGTCACAACATTAAAATCAGGGTTATTCCATATAGAGGGTTATGGGGAGGTTGGGTTTCTACCAACCTCTCCACCATATTCCTTGATTCCAACCATGGGCGAGAGAATTTGTTCCCCGCCTAGAAGAAGGAGAAATCTTTTCCACTCGTGAGGTTTCACCTTGTGCAATTCCTGGAGAGGCAGAAGAGCCCCTAGAAAAAGATTGCATCGCCCGCTAATCAACCATCTGCATTTTTACCAAGCGCTCTCATTTTTCATTGAGATGTATCATCATCCTTTTACCCGCACACAATAAACCGTTGGAATGCGCCTATACAAGGAAAAATTCGACAAAAGTATACAACTTTACTCTTACCTAGGTACTCCTCTACTCCATTTTCGTCTTCACGATCCTGAGCAATGAGGATGCAACACTCCAGGGGGCAAAATCATTCTAGATACTGAATCACCTCATGGTCCAATGGAGGGAGAGCACGCGAGTCCACCCTCATAGTGAACTTAGGGTTGGGGACAAAGAAAAAGGGAATAAAGGCTCACCACCTGCTCCCACCATGATGAGAGACGCATGATCTACCCCTCTTACTCAAGCAAATTTGTATTTACAACCCTTATAAAAACTAGCGAAAGGCTTTGGAAAACACACCCCCTGAAAAGGGTGTAGAGTCACCCAATCACTGCTGGGAAGAGATTCTGTTCAGAAAAAAATTCAGAAGCACCCTAACAGAGGGAGATACCCCGATATGATTACACACTATCTGAAAAGCCTAAAGTATTCCTCAGGCATTTGGAGTAATCTGGGAGGGGGAACCTTGATAGCAGTTAGAAACTCTACTTAAAAAAAAGTGAAAGAAACCATAACTCCTAAATCATAAATAATATGGAGGTACAGGTGGATATAAAGAGAAGATGGATCATAAAAAGTATCCATATTTTCTCTTCCGGCATTGAACAATGTTCCATAAGAACGTCTCTCTTGCAACATGTACTGGAAAAATAATACCATGGAAAATTTTTATTGATCATGTTCACAGTAGAAAACAAGGAGGTTATGTCTCACACATGGATGAAAATAACTTTCCTCACTATGGTAGACGAAAATAAACTCAGATGCAGGGGTTTTAAGATAGAAGAAAGAAAGAGAGAATCATTACTTCTAAAAATATATAGGAATTCTAGGAGAAACAGACTCGTATGAACACCCAATAGACTGATTCCAGAAGTGGGAAAATATCCACGCCTAAAGGCCACGTATAAGCATTGTAGATCAATTCGCCTTCTCGAGAAATGTCATCATGAGGCGTATTAAATGCCAGTCATGCCTCTTCCTCTCCAACATTCAACCTAGGTAAATCAGTTGACGTCATATCAATAGTGTCATGTTTCCCCGGATCTACTAACATGCCTAAGCCACAAAGGCATATGCGAATTCACGTACTTTGCACCGAGGGACTCGCCTGCTACTTTAATCGCCATACACCAAGGGACTCGCCAAAAAGAAGGTATTGTTCCATAATGTCGTCCTCAGCTAAGAGAATCATAGGCAATGCGAATGGTGCCTTAAAGAAAGGAAAATTGTTCTAAAACACTTCGCCCTTTTACAAAAAAGCCCTTGTGCTTGAGGGATTGCGTAGTATCCTATTTAGAAAAGACCTAGATTAGGGCGCCCATCGCCTAGCAAATGAGCCGCCTTGATGAAACTCAATGTAGTCGCTCATACGGTTTGCCCAACATGGTAGTTGAATGAGAGAAATTCATTTTTGACTTCGAAAATATAGTCGTTCAATAGTCTCCCTAAAAAACACGAGTGGTTAAGACCACGTTCAAGTAGGCCATAAACCATAGGTCTCTAAGAACTCATATAAATACACTATCCCTTAATGCAATAAGGGGTGACTCTCAAGTAACACATACTAACACACATTCAAACACTAATCAAAGAGAATTTCGCTCCGAGTAACCCTAACAACATAACTCTAATCGTCCGCCTGCGACCTAGTAGCATCGGCCACCACAAGGACTCTCACCTCACGTGAGTTGGCCCCATTAACAAACTAAAAATTATTGTACAAGGCTACTCTCTACAGTGAGATATCCCTCATCCTCAAATGTGTAATATACCTACTAGGGCCTCTGAGTCTCCATGCCCTTCAAGGAGAACATGCACACACATGTACTATTTTTTGACAATATACTCTTCTTGGTGTATCATGGTGATTTAGCGCAATAAGATATTATTGAGATCACATTTGAAAATTAGTATTTTAAAATAATAATTTGCTTAAGTCGTGCTGAGATATATGAAACACATTAGGTGCCACTATTTATCTCAGAGCCAGTAATAGTAACAAATGCATACTTATTCACTAATGATCATATATATCACATTAGTGAAAATAAAAATCACAATGAGAGTATCATAGTCGAATCACAATATGATAAAGGACTTATACCCAAAGTATGATCACACGATCTATTTCTTATTTAACATATGCATACATTTTACATTACTTTGGCATCATACGACCTTTGTAGGCTCACCCCAAACTCTTAGAAGGAACAAACGAGAAGAATATGAGAAAAATGAAGCACCACACAAAGCACATCACAATCACTGATGTAAAAGTTACATTGCACGCTTAGGTGATCCATATGGTAGGTTCACATATGAACATTGATATCTATCACGGGCCCCAATAAAATATTACCTAAAACTCAAAGTTCCAGTTTCATGGAGGTGAATGGAAGTTAGGGTCCACCAAAAAATCATAATGCGAGTTCCTTCATCAAAACCACGACTCTTATAATGGAAATTTCAAACGCATGACCTCACCATCTTAGAGGTGTGATGGTGTGGAAAAAAATTCCACCCCGCAATGTGTAACACCCAGTTTCTCGTAAGATTATTTGATTTAAGGGTTAAATATACAACACCCCCTGCAATGTTAGCGAAATTCGCTTTAGCCCCCTATAATTTTTTGTTGTTGTAATTCCCCCTTGTAATATGCATATTCCCTCACTATGGCCCCCATGCGCACTATTTGAGCCCATATTCCTTTTACTATCCAGCGTGGCAGTCAAGTTGGTTTTATTTTGTTTTTGGTTTAGTTTTTAAAAGCAACGTGGAATTTTCCTTTATTTTTTATATACTTTTTTATATTAATTTTTTTATTAATTGTTTTCTATGTTTTCTTATTTAAATTGTTTTTAAAAAAAATATTATTTATGAAATTATAATTATTAAAATATAAACTTTGGACTTAAAGCCCAACATTATTTCAAGAGTCCATAATCATTCCAAGAGAGCCCAATACTTCAAGTTTTGGGATATGGTGTGTAAAAGAGATTTATAAAGACTTCTATTTCTTTTTCCTTTTTAGATGTGGACTTTGAGTCATAAAATAATATTTTAATAATAAATTTATAAATATAATTTTATTCGCTGGAAATATAAGGAATCTTCAGTGAAATAGTGCATTCAGGGGCCTAATTGACGGAATCTGAATATTACGAGGGGGTTTTGATTTTTTTTTACCAGGGGCTAAAAAAAATCTTGCTAATATTATAGGGGGATTTGTATATTTAACCCTTTATTTAATATAGTTATGTCTTTTTGATGATTTATTTAATTATTGGATGTTTATGAGGTAAGTGCCCTTGAGTTAAGTGAATGTAGAGATAATTATAGGAGGATAGAATAATTTAGAATTATTTTATTAATTAAAATAGCATTATAGTTTTTTATTTAAATAAAATAAAGGTAATAGAACAATTGGGCCAAATGTGAGGACTAAGGAAAGTTGTGGGGAAGACGGAGTAAGAAATATGTAAGTTTGAGCTAAGTGTGTAATTTTGAGAAGATAAACCTAAGTATAAAATTAAGAGATAAACCTAGAATTAGGGGGATTTTTTTATCAAAACGTGAAAAACTTGATTTAGAGAGAAAAGAGGCAAATGCTAGGAGTAGGAGGCTAGAGCTTGAAGGAGAAGAACATCAACCAAGTTAGAGAATCAATTTGCTTGTTAGGAATTAAGGTAAGGGGAGAATAACCTTAATAAAAAGTATATGCGTGAAGGATAGGGTAGAGGAGTCTTTAACCTCTAATAGGTTTGCTACGAATGTGTATGTGTTGTGGTGTTGTCATATGAATATAATTTGTTTTGTATGATGAAATTCGTGTACCCTTTACGATGAAAATATATCATGTATACGTGTTGTTGGATTGAGATGAAGAACATGAAATTGTATGATTTAATCCGTGAATAATTGATTAAATCCACATTATATATGTGTATATATATGTGAGTCGTTATCTGTTTTGATTTGTATACCATGTTTGTATTTGAAAATTGGGGGATATGGATCCAAAAATCGGAGCTTGAAGGTGCTCCATAGCAGAAAATACGAATTTTATCTTCTAGTTCAGGGTGATGGGCGTCATCAGCGTGACAGATAAACGTCATGCACTTTGAACCGATGACCGATGTCATCGACCTAACATGGAGGCCGTCAAGGTTTCTAGACTTGGTTTTTCAAGCTGGCCGTCACAACGTGACGAATTAGGAGTGGCGAGGTCAGTGACGGAGGGGGGGGGGGGGGTGGTGTCGACCAAGGCGTCATGGTCCTGCAGTTTGTGCAATAAGTATGTTTGGGAGTGTATAAATGCAAATTTTAATTGTTTTGACTTTTGAGTTATTGTCTGACTTCTGTTGGGACTGAGATGATGAAACTTTATTACTTTAAAATTATTTAATCCTGTAAATGTTGATTGATGCAAGTTTGGTGTTGTGATGAAAATGAAAATGAGTTGTGGTAATGTTATGAAACATTGTGTATGTTATGTAACTGTGATTGTGATTACGTGGTAATCTGGATAGTGGATTACGAGAGTTGTAAGTGCATTATTCTAGGATCAGAGACGGGTCTTAACACATTGGTATGAATATGTATGATTCATGCATCATTTGAATTGTGTCAAGAGGCATGTTCGCTAGTTTAGAGAGGGGACTAGTGGCTTGTCTCAAGTTCAGAGAGGGGCCTTGAAGCTCAAAGAGGGGGCTCATGGTTCAGAGAGGGGACCCGGTTTCTAAGAGAACCAAATGCTGAGTTGGTATCACATGCATATGCATTGAGTTGTATAATAGAAACAAATTATATGCATAATGTATATTTGTGTGTAATTATTGAGTTGAGTGTGAGAATGTATTTGTGATGTTGCATGCAATTATCTGTAGAATATGTATGTATTTTATACTCTACCTTACGGTATGTATCACTTATTTTATTAATGTGATTTCTTACCCCTTTGTTGTTGTTGTGTTCTGTGCTCCTCTTTGGAGTATAGATAAACATGTAATTGAGTAGCTACTTAGAGTGGAAGGATGGCGCGAAGCTGTTCTTCTTTCCCTTTTGTCTTTGCGTCCTTAGAATTATGTTGCTCTGTTCTGTAACACTGAACAACGCGAATAATATTTACTTATTTTGTTTATGTTATTTAGAGATAGATGTTATATTTCCGTTGTTGTGATGACTATGTCATCTTATGAAGATTTTTATCATACTTATTTAAATTTAATAAAATAAATTTATGAAATTTATATGATTTATGATACATGTTTATCTTTATTAATTTTGTTGCAATGATACTCTAAATACAAGTGAACATATAATGACAAATGATATAAAATAATGAGAATTTCTCATTCTCTACCTCTATATAAAATGCACATTCATCTTAACTTAATCAAAAAGGTTTTCAGACAAAAATTCTAACATATTTAAATTTTTTGTGTGCATAATATTAAAAAAAGGAAAAAAAATACATCTAGTTGTCTTGTAAATATAAAATTATTGTGGGTCGGATGATGTAAGAATTGTATCTAAAAAAAGGTGTCTTGACAAACAATTCTAAAAATAAATTAATATTTTATGAATCAATCCCAATTAAAGATAAGTTAATGTAATCATGTGTTCTTTTTATTATTTATATTTCCAAACACCAATATCTATCTTCTATCCTCATTGATAAATTAAGCACAACTGCATAATGTGGCAAATTAATCATAACCAATGTGTACTTACGAGCCTGTAAAATAAAATTGATGCTTTAGTCTTGTCCTAAAATATTGCAACATTGTTGTATAACCTATGACCATTCAAATTTGATATGAATAGTAGTAGTGTATAAACTATGATAGAAAGTAGGGTCATCATTAAGAGACATGAAAGTTTTTTTAGTTAGTTTGACTAATATATGTTCCTTTCAAGTTATTTTTTTAATGAATAATACTTCAACCATTTCAAAATGATTATTGGTTTAATAAATAAAATTATTATTTTTATAAATAATAATTTTTTTTTAATTGTGTCATTTAATTATTATTTTATATATTATTTTCAATAAATTAATAAGGTAAATTTAACAAAAATATATTAATTTATGATAATATCATTATATTTATTAATCTGTGTATAAAAATCTTAAACGACAATCATTTTACAACAGCGAAAATATATACTTAAGTTTTTAATAATAATATTATTTTCTTTTTTAAAAGAAAGGTATATAAACTTGTCTGCATAAAGTGCTTCAACCTAATCACCAGCAAATGCTTTATATAGAACAAAAGATAAATAAACAAACAATAGATGCTTCAATAACTTTATGGCTTTATAAATTCAGTCTTCTTGGAGCTAAAGCAATCAGAAATTTGAATTTGAATAATTATAAAATCCCAACACCAACCTCGTAACACTTTTTGAATTTGTTACGTTGCTCTTGCACATGCATGTATAATTATTTCACCGCATTTTTACAAGAAATATCAACAAAATCTATTTCCGTGTTGTGCAAATTGACAGACCGAGTCACACATACATGAAAAAAATAATGTATGTTAGCAAATTCAGAAGAGATGACACTATTCTTCACTATATTTAAAAAATTGTTATAAAAAGTGTGGATAATTTTTCTCTTTCTTGATTAAGATCGTGTTAGTGATGTTTTTTAGTAGTAAAGAGTAGTGGAAGTAAAATAAAATATGTTTGTAGAAATTTAAAGAGAGTAAGGATATAAAGATTTCACCAGAGAGTTATTCAGGTTTGACCGAACGTTGACCTAGTCATATCCCCGAAAGTTCTTCTTGATATTTTCCACTATAGACTTGTGAGCTTTTATCGATTATGCCCATGAACATTAATACAATATGATCTTTGAATAAATAAGCTTTTTCTCAACCTATAGACGACTTTTATCCCAACTTATTCTAGTGAGATTGTTTAGATTTTTATGGTTGATCTCTTTAACCACGAACAAAATTTTTTCCCAGCTAAGCTTAATAAACCAATAACAGAGATTTATGGTTGATCTCAAGAATCAAAACTCAATCTCTTGAAGGTATCATACCCTTAAGACTATAAACAATCAGCACGACCACTTACAAAATAATATTATCCTCACAAATAAAGCTTCACTTCAAAACACTATGGCAACCAATAGTAAAGAAAGTAAAATTTCTAGAGAGAAGGAGAGAACTTAGAGAGATAAATTCTAAACAAAAATGAAAATGTTGGAAAGTGGTGTGATTTCAAGGGAGGAGATTACCCCTTTATATAGTAGTAGAAATCACTCAATAAGAAAATAATCCATGGGCCTCATTAAATATTTAATCGATTGGTCTAAGGGATTAGTTTAAATGAATATGACTGTTATGATTCTCAAAATGGAAGGTTGTGATATAGATTTGTTGCCAATCGTTTAGGAGTTGTATAAATGTATTGGGATGTAAGTTTAATCTTTTCTAGTCGATTAGACTAAAGTTTTAATCAATTAAATTAGACAAAAAAATTTCTCTGGTCATTTCTAGATTTCCTAAGTTATTTGCCACAACTTCCAAGTCATTTTTAAATGTTTTTATTTTTTGAATTTTTTTTAGTTTGTGTGTGGGTTGCCTTAGAGCATGATTATCGGTGTTCTTTGAGAGTTCCTACACATTTATTAAAGAAATTGTGTCAATAATAAATGGATATTTCACTTGTTTTCACGTTCCTGAACTAAAGCACGTCCTCATACTAAAGCATGCTTCTACACTCCAATTAAGTGGGTCATGATAATAAATTAATAAATAAAATTGCAAGAATGTAGTTGATTTGTTTTAAATGTGGGACCCATTTTAGATTTTTTGATGAGTTACATGGATATTTGAGAATTGTAGATGGGTTGTTTAAAAAATTGAGAAGTGTGAAATAATATAAAAAATTATGTGGGTCCCATTTAAAGAACCCAAATGCGTATGATGAATGTGGATGCTCTTAGTATTTTTAAGCTATTATTTTATTTTTACAATACTTGATTCACTCAGAATATTGACAGACAAGACCTAGAGTGCTTTCACATCTTTCTTCAAAGAGGCTTCAAGACTCCTTGATAGATAATATATGATTTTGTAAGCAATTTTATCTTGAGTTCTCTTCTGTAAGCACATATAGATCTTCATGCGTTGTCATCATCAAAACTTCAGATGTTGATCTTTATTAAAGGTTTATTACCTGGAAAACAAGGTTCCACATGCTCCATCTTTTTATGATGACAACACATCTCTCAGGGAAGGTGGTAAAAGAAACATGATATGTTTGGAGTAACAAAACTCCTTCTGAGTTATATAAAATATATACCATTCCCCTGAGAGTATACTTCTCCCCCTTTATCAAAATCAAAAAGGCGGTAAAAGATGCAATATGCAAGTGAAAACATTTTTGAACATCATATGATTTTGCATGATTTCACGTAAGCAAGTATAGCATATGTATTTTATTAAATATCACACTTAATAAAGATTATTATAAGCAAAGGGTGATAATTAGACATTTGTTTTATAATTTCGAACATGTGATAAGCTATCATATATCTTTGCATGCAAGATAAAGTTTCTAAGAACATCATAAGTGTTTGAAGCATACACATTTATAGAGGGTAATGATAAACATGATGAAGCATAGTACAATATCACAGTTAATCATATTTAAGGCAAGATTTGAAACAAAATTATTATATTTCATGGCATAAAACATTTTTCATAAGCAAGAGATGTGTAAGACACGTGATCTGATTATGTTTTCTTCTTAACATACTTAAGGTGTACCTAACAAGGGTAATTTTGAAAAACAAATTTAAATTTGATGTGAGCATAAAATATATTCTTGTTTATATATTTAAGCATATCATTGGTAGTTTAGCGAAAAGAAAGAATAATCATTTGTTTCAATGTTTTCCAAGCAAATGTAACATATTGATTTATTAGATGCGAGATAACCCTCATATTGAAGAAGTGAAAAACACAAGAAGGGGAGGGGGGAGGGTGAATTGAAACTTAAAAATCAAAAGCAATAGACACGATGATTTTTATCCTAGTTCGCTTGATATCAAACTACTCCAGTCCACCCGCCAAGGTGATTTCTCCTCTCTCCAACGAGGACTCAATTCACTAATCAAACTGATTACAATTCTATTTTGACAACTGCCAAAGTCTTCTTGAGTACAACCACAACCCGGTTTATCTCAAGAAAATTCACTGATCAAAAGAAGAAATTCACTGTGTACTATATGTTTTTCATTACAAAAACTGTATCACTACTGTGATGTATTACACGAATTTGGAGTAAGTATGAATATAAATTTTGCAGCGTTTTGAGATTGTATTAAGCAGTTGTGTGAAATCGTAAACGATTTGGCCTTTGAGCTTGTTTATATAGGCATGGCAATCTATGCAAATGGAAACATGATAATTAGCACTTAATTCACTTTCCATAATGAGAAGATCCTTGTCTGATTGTAGCCGTTGTAAATGATACTGCCTTGATAGAAAAGTAACGCTTCAGAACTTGAGGATTCTTGCTTGCTGCTTTGCTTCAGATCTTGGGAAGTCAGAAACATAATGTTATGTTTGCACGTTAGACTTTCGTTCAGAATCAAGATGTCTTTCTCTTTAGCACAAATTCTGATCTTCATTCTTCAGAACATTTTGATAACAGTCTGCAAACTCAGCTTGAATACCTTTGAAGCTTAACTTCTGATGCAGCTCCATCAGAACTTCTGTACAACATAGAACACAAATTTAGAGTGCATATTTGTTCTTTGTGTTTTTTATTGTAGTTGTTTAGGTATTGGCTTTCATTTTTGGTAAAACCCAAGTGTATGTGTGAATGTCATGACTGATGTCATAACATTCTAGTTTAGTTTGTACTGACTCATTAGGTACCTTTGCAGAAAAATATTGTAATTCAAGTACTGATGTTTATAAGTGTGTATCTGAGCATTTTGCAAAATGATCACATTTTGCTAAATCAGTAGACAGGTTTTCTCAGATGTCATAACAGATGTTATGACATCCTGTTCTGAACTAACAGGTTTGCAGGTTGGATAAGTCTGAGTTTTTTCAGGAAAATAACTCAGTCTTTCCTGAACAGAATCCTGCGTTTTCTGAGGGGTAACCTAGCTCAACCCTAACCTGGTTAATAAAGTCCTGTGACCTAGTCTTTAGGTCAAACGGAATTAACCCTAGGTTTTTGTGGAAACCCTAACTGAAGTTGCAGCTGCTATATATTCAACAGAGCTGCTGTTTTGCAAGGCATCCCTTTTATTGATCAGAAGATCATTTGTAATCTGTATAGATTTGATTATTGTACTCCAAGCAATTATCATTGTGATAAGTGACTTGGAATAGGTTTCTAATTGTAAGGGTTGTGTAGCACTCAAAGCTTTGAAGCAAGAGTGTTTGAATGTTCCTTGACTAAAGCTGTGAAGCAGAGTCAAGTTAGCTGTGTGCATCACTCAAAGCTGTGAAGCAAGAGTGATTGTGTTGCTTGATTAAAAAGCTGTGAAGCTTAATCAAGTGTTTGTTTTTGAAGAGTGTCTTCATCAATTCTTAAGTCAAATTGGTTTATGTATCACTGCTGTGATTGAGGGGGAGTGAGTAGGAACTCAGGTTTAAGTTGTACTTAGATTGGAATTGCATTGGGTAGGTCTTAAGTGAAGGAGATAAACTGGTTGGTTTATTCCTGAATTAACATCTCTTATAGTGGATTTCCTCCCTGGCTTGGTAGCCCCCAGAGTAGGTGTTGTTGCACACTGAACTGGGTAAACAATTGACTGTATTCTTTATTGCTTTTGTATTTACTGTCATATAGTAAGTCAGATACGGTGTCATAACATTGAACGTGACATTGAGTATCTGCAGCCAGAATTTCAATTGGTATCAGAGCAGGCACCCTGCCTGTATTACTGGGTGAGATCTAGGGATATCACTTTCTGGCACTATGGACAAAGAAGGAGTTTTTGGAAATAGACCACCCATTCTGGATGGAACTAATTATGACTACTGGAAACCTCGTATGATTGCCTTCCTAAAATCTCTGGACAAAAAGGCTTGGAGAGCTACTGACAAAGGATGGATTCATCCCACCATAACTGAGAAAGATGGGACAATCAGTCTGAAGCCCGAGGAAGATTGGAGTAAAGAAGAAGATGAGTTAGCTCTGGGAAATTCAAAAGCTTTAAATTCATTGTTCAATGGAATTGATAGAAACATTTTCAGACTAGTACATCAATATGAACTGGCCAAGGAAGTTTGGGACACTCTCAAAACTACCCATGAGGGCACTTCCAAAGTAAAAATGTCAAGGCTTCAGATGTTGACCACCAAGTTTGAGAATCTAAAAATGATGGAAGATGAAACCATTCATGAGTTTCACATGAACATCTTGGAGATTGCCAACACCTCAGGAGCACTGGGAGAAAAGATGTCAGAAGAAAAACTGGTAAGGAAGATTCTCAGATCCTTGCCTAAAAGATTTGCAATGAAGGTAACTGCCATAGAGGAAGCCCAGGACATCAGCAAGTTGAAAGTGGATGAACTTATTGGGTCTCTTCAGACTTTTGAGATGGGGATCACTGATAATGGTGTCAAGAAGAACAAGAGCATAGCACTTATGTCCAACACTGATGTTGAAGAAAATATTTCAGAAGCTGTAGCCATGCTTGGAAGACAGTTCAACAAACTCATCAAAAGAATAGATCCAAAGTCAAGGTCTAATGTTCATAACATTCCCTCTGACATTGACAGTTCCAGCAGAAGGCCAAGGTCAGAAGAGAAGGGAATTCAAGGCAGAGGAATTCAATGCCATGGTTGTGAAGGATATGGGCATATTCGAGCTGAATGTCCTACCTTTCTTAAGAAACAAAAAGGAATGACAGTTACTTGGTCTGACTGTGATTCAGAAAGTAATTCTGAAGAAGAATCTGCCAAACGAGTTACTGCTTTAACTAGTGTTTGTACCTCTGAAAGTGACATCAGTAATGAAGAGGTGACTTTTAAAGAACTGGCTGATACTTACAAGAAATTGTGTATCAGAAGTACTGAAGTCTGTGTGCAGAATGAGAAACAATCAAAACTCATCATAAAGTTGGAAGCTGAAAAAAGGGCAAACCTTGAAACTATAAGTCATCTAGAAGGAGAAGTTCAATTGCTAAACTCACAACTGAATCAAATGACTAAATCTGTCAAGATGTTGACAAATGGAACAGACAAATTGGAAGAGATCCTTCAGGTTGGACAAAATGTAGGAAATAAATCTGGACTAGGATTTATGGAAGCAAAGAAATATGGTACTGGTAAGCAAATGTCAAAACAGATGTCTCAACACAACTCTCAACATCAGGAACAGAGACATATGAAGAAAAGGTACCAAAGATGGAGATGTCATCATTGTGGGAGATATGGCCACATAAAGCCCTTCTGCTTCAGATTACATGGATATCCTAATCAGAACTCAGGTGTCAAACCTAAGTCTAAAAAGGTACCACATGCTACTAAATAGAAGAAAAAGGCTACTGCACTGATAGCTCACACTTCCCTGAGGGTCTCTGCAAAGGAAGACTGGTACTTTGACAGTGGATGTTCCAGACACATGACTGGAATCAAGAACCTCCTCAATAATGTTAAGCCTCACACCACCAGTTTTGTGACCTTTGGAGATGGGGCTAAAGGTGAAATCAAAGGAGTTGGGGATTTGGACTGCCCTGGAGTTCCAAGTCTGAATGAAGTACTGCTGGTGAAAGGGCTGACCGCTAATCTCATTAGTATCAGTCAATTGTGTGATCTAGGATTCAAGGTCAATTTCTCAAAATCTGAATGCCTTGTAATCAATGACAAACAAGAGATAGTAATGAAAGGAGTCAGATCCAAAGACAACTGTTACTTGTGGGAGCCTGAGAACACTAATTTCTCATCTGTGTGTTCCATTGCAAGAGAAGAAAAAGAGGTGAAACTGTGGCACCAAAAACTTGACCATCTTCATCTAAGGGGTATGAAGAGGATCATCTCCTTGGAGGCAGTCAGAGGGATTCCAAGACTGCAAATTGATGAAGGAAGAGTTTGTGGTGAATGTCAGGTTGGTAAGCAGACTAGGATGTCACATCCAAAGTCAAGACATCTGACCACCTCTAAGGTTCTAGAACTCCTCCATATGGATCTGATGGGACCAATGCAAGTAGAGAGTCTTGGTGGTAAAAGATATGCCTATGTGGTTGTGGATGATTTTTCCAGATTCACCTGGATTAATTTCATTAGGGAAAAATCAGATGTATTTGAAGTTTTTAAAGAATTGTGCAAAAGAATTCAAAGAGAGAAGGAAGGATGTATTGTCAGAATCAGAAGTGATCATGGCAAGGAATTTGAAAACAGCAAGTTTGGTGATTTCTGCTCTTCAGAAGGAATTAGTCATGAGTTTTCTTCTCCTATAACACCTCAACAAAATGGAGTTGTGGAAAGAAAAAATAGGACCATACAGGAATCTGCCAGAGCAATGTTACATGCCAAAAGACTTCCTATGTACTTTTGGACTGAAGCTATGAATACAGCCTGCTATGTTCATAACAGGGTCACCTTGAGGAAGGGAACCTCATCCACCATATATGAACTCTGGAAAGGAAGAAAACCAACTGTGAAGTACTTCCATGTGTTTGGCAGCAAATGCTATATTCTGGCTGATCGTGAACAAAGAAGAAAACTGGATCCTAAAAGTGATGAAGGCATATTTCTAGGATACTCCTCAAACAGCAGAGCTTATAGAGTATTCAATTCCAGAACCAAAACCATGATGGAATCAATAAATGTTATAATTGATGACTATCATGAAGAAATAGATGTTCCTTGTACTGTTGAGACATTCTTTGAGACTTCAACCCAACAGAATGACCTACCCAACTCCACCACAACAGAATCTGAATCAAAGGAAGCTAGCAAGATCCCTTCCATCAGAATTCAGAAGGATCATCCAAAAGAGCTCATCATAGGAGATCCCAATAGTGGAGTCATCAAAAGATCTAGAGAAATCATCTCAAACTCTTGTTTTGTGTCCAAAATGGAACCAAGAAATGTCAAGGAAGCCTTAACTGATGAATATTGGATTGGTGCAATGCAAGATGAACTGAACCAATTCAAGCAACATGAAGTTTGGGAACTGGTTCCTAGACCTGAAGGAACTAACATCATTGGGACAAAATGGATATTCAAGAACAAGTCAGATGCTGAAGGAGTTGTCACCAGAAATAAGGCAAGACTTGTTGCTCAAGGATACACCCAGGTTGAAGGGGTTGATTTTGATGAAACCTTTGCACCTGTAGCTAGGCTGGAATCAATCAGACTCTTGTTGTCAATTGCTTGTCTTCTGAAGTTCAAGTTATTTCAGATGGATGTGAAAAGTGCCTTTCTAAATGGGTACTTGAATGAGGAAGCTTATGTGGAACAACCTAAAGGCTTTGTGGATCCAACCCACCCTGATCATGTCTACAAATTGAGAAAAGCCCTATATGGCCTGAAACAAGCTCCTAGAGCATGGTATGACAGGTTAACAAAGTTTCTCTCAGACAAAGGCTACAGAAAAGGAGGCTTGGACAAAACTCTCTTTGTCAAAACTGAAGGAGGAAAGTTGATGGTTGCCCAAATATATGTTGATGACATAGTGTTTGGAGGAATGTCAGAACATATGGTTAAACACTTTGCTGACCAAATGCAGGCTGAATTTGAAATGAGTCTCATGGGAGAACTAACTTATTTTCTTGGACTACAAGTCTCACAGATGGAGGACTCAATCTTCTTATCACAAAGCAAGTATGCTAAGAACATTGTAAAGAAGTTTGGTATGGAGAATGCAAGTCACAAAAGGACTCCTGCTCCTACTCATCTAAAGCTTTCCAAAGATTCAAGTGGGGTTAAGGTGGATCAAAGTCTGTACAGAAGCATGATAGGAAGCTTGTTGTACTTAACTGCCAGCAGACCTGATATTGCCTTTGCAGTTGGAGTTTGTGCAAGATACCAAGCTGATCCCAAAGTCAGTCATATCAATCAAGTGAAGAGAATTTTGAAGTATGTAAGTGGTACTTACAACTATGAATTGATGTATACTCATGGTTGTGAACCAGCTCTGATTGGGTACTGTGATGCTGATTGGGCTGGTAGTGCTGATGATAGAAAAAGCACCTCTGGAGGATGTTTCTTCTTAGGAAGTAATCTGGTTTCCTGGTTCAGCAAGAAACAGAATTGTGTGTCTCTTTCCACTGCTGAAGCTGAATACATTGCAGCTGGTAGTAGCTGCTCTCAAATGATATGGATGAAACAGATGCTCACTGAGTATAATGTCACACAAGATGTTATGACATTGCACTGTGACAATCTGAGTACAATCAACATTTCCAAGAATCCCATTCAGCATAGCAGGACCAAACATATTGACATACGACATCACTTTATCAGAGACCTTGTAGAAGAGAAGACAATCAAATTGGAACATGTTGCTACTGAGCTACAGCTGGCTGACATTTTTACCAAGGCTCTGGATGCAAATCAATTTGAAAACTTAAGGGGTAAGTTGGGTATTTGCCAACATGAGGAATTGTAGCAATTAATTTTGCTTAAAACAAGGATCAAAGGAGTTATGCCTGTTCTGATTGGTTTAAAATTATATTTTCCCATTTCCTACAATTCTTTTAAGAAGTTGAATATACACTCCCTTGCTTCCTTCCCCTCTCGTCTCCTCATCAAAACCCAGTCTCTCAATCAGAATTTTCTCCTCAGTTGCTGTTGGTCCTCTAGGACTGTCAAAATGTCTCAAACACCATCATCATCCAATACGACTATTTCAACCTCTTCCTCTGATCAAGATTCTAGGACAATCTCTTCTTGTCTGGACTCTGAAGTTCTGGAGATCTCTTCTCGTAGAAAAGTGGGAACTAACCCCACCAAGGTCAAAGAGTTGAGAACAAGACATGCAGGAAAGTCCCAAGCTTCTGCCTCTGGTAATCCATCTCATCCTTCTTCTTCAGTTCCCCCTGAAATTGCAAATAGGGAAGGGACAACCTATGTTAATCAAGCAATAGCAAAAATTGTTTCAAGAATTCTGAACGAGAACCACTCAGTTCCTGGCATTTCTGTTCCTCTGAATCAAGAAAGTTCAAATGCTGAAACAAATCCAGATGTCTCTAAGAATGTTGAGACATCAAACAAAGAGAAGAATGCTGACATTGCTCACAAGAAAAGAAAGAAGCCCGAATCCTCTGGATCTGATGACAATGCTTGAAGGTTGGTTGCTGTTTGGTGGTGTTGCTGGTTAGTGCTGATATCTGGTGGAGTTTGGAACTGTGTTCAGTTCTTTGTTTCTGCTGCTGCTCTTATTAATTGTTTTTGGATAACTGTATAATCATTATGAACATGTATCTTTAGCCCATTTGTGGCTAAAGAGGGGGAGAATATTTTGGTACTTAATATGTACTTGCTCAATTAGACATTCTATTTTTCTGCAGTCATTTATTTCTGCTGCTATCTATCTCTGATTGCTTAGGGTCTTTAGCCAAAAATCTGCCAAAGGGGGAGTTTGTAGTTGTTTAGGTATTGGCTTGCATTTTTGGTAAAACCCAAGTGTATGTGTGAATGTCATGACTGATGTCATAACATTCTAGTTTAGTTTGTACTGACTCATTAGGTACCTTTGCAGAAAAATATTGTAATTCAAGTACTGATGTTTATAAGTGTGTATCTGAGCATTTTGCAAAATGATCACATTTTGCTAAATCAGTAGACAGGTTTTCTCAGATGTCATAACAGATGTTATGACATCCTGTTCTGAACTAACAGGTTTGCAGGTTGGATAAGTCTGAGTTTTTTCAGGAAAATAACTCAGTCTTTCCTGAACAGAATCCTGCGTTTTCTGAGGGGTAACCTAGCTCAACCCTAACCTGGTTAATAAAGTCCTGTGACCTGGTCTTTAGGTCAAACGGAATTAACCCTAGGTTTTTGTGGAAACCCTAACTGAAGTTGCAGCTGCTATATATTCAACAGAGCTGCTGTTTTGCAAGGCATCCCTTTTATTGATCAGAAGATCATTTGTAATCTGTATAGATTTGATTATTGTACTCCAAGCAATTATCATTGTGATAAGTGACTTGGAATAGGTTTCTAATTGTAAGGGTTGTGTAGCACTCAAAGCTTTGAAGCAAGAGTGTTTGAATGTTCCTTGACTAAAGCTGTGAAGCAGAGTCAAGTTAGCTGTGTGCATCACTCAAAGCTGTGAAGCAAGAGTGATTGTGTTGCTTGATTAAAAAGCTGTGAAGCTTAATCAAGTGTTTGTTTTTGAAGAGTGTCTTCATCAATTCTTAAGTCAAATTGGTTTATGTATCACTGCTGTGATTGAGGGGGAGTGAGTAGGAACTCAGGTTTAAGTTGTACTTAGATTGGAATTGAATTGGGTAGGTCTTAAGTGAAGGAGATAAACTGGTTGGTTTATTCCTGAATTAACATCTCTTACAGTGGATTTCCTCCCTGGCTTGGTAGCCCCCAGAGTAGGTGTTGTTGCACACTGAACTGGGTAAACAATTGACTGTGTTCTTTATTGCTTTTGTATTTACTGTCATATAGTAAGTCAGATACGGTGTCATAACATTGAACGTGACATTGAGTATCTGCAGCCAGAATTTCATTTATCATTAAAACTCTTATGAGGATTGTAGAATCAAACTATGTTCTAACACATATATGTGGAGCAAGTATAGTATAGAAAAATGTATCACATTTATCAATTTATGTGAGTCAAGGGTAATTATGAAAAACAAGGTTATTATAGTCATTTAGTAAAGGAGTACCAAAATCAAGGCACATATATCACATGTAAAAGTAATAAGTTACTTTATAAAGATAGACAATAGCAGTACAGAGTACGATATAAGATCTAAAATCTTAATTCTTCCCACGTAAGGTAATATTCAGTTTTGGAATCAAGTGATAAGTATGACTTTTCAAAGCTTCTCCCCCCTTAATTCTTTATCGAACAAAAATTTTAGAGAATCTTTGAAGCTTTCTGAGATGAGAGAGGAGTTTATTGTATATTTCATTCTTTCTCATATTTTCTCATCTTATATACCTTCTTTTTATCCTCCTTAGGCCTTTGATTAATGTAAGACTTTAGGAATATTTTATTTGGTATCACTTTGCTCCAAAACAACTTGAAACTCAACCATAGGTTATTAGAAAATAAATATAATTGACCAAGCAGTTTAATAAATCACTTAATAAAGAACCAGTCATAGTTTTTCCGATTTTTCAATCTCTATTAAGTGTACTACCTCAAAATATCAAGTTAACTTGAGATACATACCCCTTTTGAGGAACCAACTGACCTTCATTGATTCTTTTGGTAGGTTTTGTGATGGTAGTCATTGAGTGGTGTTAGAATAAGATTTGGATTTGTGTTTAATCTTTGTATTTTGATGATAACAAGCATATATTTAATGAGAAACAATTTTAGTACTAATGGTTTCATCGAGTATGCAGTTACATCATTAGAATTATGGATAGTCTTTGATAAGATATCATCAGAGTCACCTTATACACTCTGAAGAAGAACCATTGAGTTTTGTTTCTAATGAAACATCAGTAGTTCTATGGAATGCTGAATGTTCAACCAGAAAAGAATGTCAATGAGTTTCTGAGAAGAGCTCATGCTTCAGATATCAGAAATAAAAGAGCCAATAAATCAAGATTCAGAATCAAAATTAGATAAGAGTTAAGTGCTCAAGAATCAAGAGAAAAAAATGAAGATAAAAAATCAAGACGTAGTTGACATAAGTTGCTGATTTCAGCTCAATTTAAAGATCAGAATTCAAGATATCAAAAAGGAAGAAATTTTGTTAGAGCTTCTGCTCCATGATCAGAAAACAAGATTACTTCAGAAACAAGCTTTTGCTTCAAAAGACCAGAAGTCAAGATTTGTTCATCAGAAGAGTTGTTGCTCTGAAATCTAAAGACAAAGTCAAGATTATGAATATACCAAAGTAAAGATTTTGATTCAAGATCAAAAAGAAAGAATTCAACTTCATATGTACTGATACAAGCCTTTGCTTCAAAAATAATACATCGGATATGCAGCTCAGAAAAGCTGTCATCAGAAATCAAGATCAGATCAAGATGTATAGATCGGAAAAGCTTTCTCTCAAATAAGTTATTCCTCGGGTTAGCTTCTGCTTATATATCTAAAGA
Organism: Vicia faba; assembly: GCA_948472305.1. Classification (NCBI taxonomy): domain Eukaryota; kingdom Viridiplantae; phylum Streptophyta; class Magnoliopsida; order Fabales; family Fabaceae; genus Vicia; species Vicia faba. Next base: position 105,662 of record CATIWC010002067.1, on the reverse strand, counting down.
CAATGTTCAAATCATCTAAAAGACTCTGACTTTACAACAAGGAAAATATCTTCTAGATCACTAACATTCTTCAACCTGAATCAATCTAGCGAGACAAAGAATCAAAGCTCAAGAATTCAAAGACTTGTTAATTAAAAAGGTTGTTGTCTCAATATTTGATTACAAGATCCCAACATCAGAAAAGCTTTTGATATCATCCGAAAAGCTTTCACATACAACGACGAGACTTGTTTCTCAGATAGGTTATTGTCAATCATTCTGAAGACAAGAATTCAGTATTGAAAGTTTCTGAAATGAAACATCTTCTCAACACAATCTTCATCTCTCAGATTAAATAAAGAAATGTGCCTTCAAGACTAGTTCTAGATCAGAAGAAAAGCTTCATGTTTCAGATAGGCATTTGCCCATAATTCTGAAGACAAGATTTGGTTCTGACCAATCTGGTGTTCCTACACTACAACAACAAAGTAGTTTCTGAACTACTCATCAGTCATTCATCAGAAGAACAAAGATAAGTGATTGATCTCTTCCAAACTTAATACTTCAAAATCAGAAGTATATCATTAGAAGATAAAGATCAAGAAACTTAGTCAAGAAGAATATAATACACCAATCCTGATACTGGTCTACTATTCACAGAAGTTGTCTCCCACGATCTTGCGCTAACTACTGGAAACAACAGGTATAGGAAAATGATGTTTCGTACTGTTATAAACCTCTCTTGAATATATCCATTAGGAATCAACCGTTGGAAGGAGAAAAGACTTATCTACCCTTACAACGACTCTTTTATCTGAAGGCTATATAAGAAGACTAAAGATTCAAATTCAAATTGAAAAAGATGATAATGTCGAAGTCCATATAATGTTGTTACTCTTAATAGAAAATATATTACAACGTTAAAGAGAGAAAATAAAGAAAAATAATAATTCTACAAGATAACACATCTTGGTAGAAATATGAAGAAGCAAGGAATTGTTGCTCATAACTTACTCAACAAAAAGAAGAAGATGAAGATGAAGACTACAAGATGTTGCACTCATAACTTATATTTATAGTCATCTTTGTAGAACTTTGTAATTGCAAGGAGCTGTTGCTCATATCTTGCTAGATAATTTAATGTAAATTGTTTAAACACAAGAGTTGTTGCTCATAATTGTGTTAAATAATCTGTAGTTAAACTAGAAGTAATCTGCTTGTTAAGAAGTACTCATGTAATCTCCAGAAAAATAACTTTGTTTAGAATTAGTTGTTGCCTCAAGTGATCGAGTGAAGATTAGAAAACTTGAGAAGACGTTAGTTGTGGTCATCATGGATGAAATCCTTTCTAGGAGACCATGTTGGTTAGATTCTAGGTGGGTCAATGATGGTTATATCTCGTGGAGATCATTGAACGTATCATTATAGTGTTCCTCAAGTGATCGAGTGAAGATCATGAGACTTGAGAAGACTTTGGTTGCGGCCATAGTAGATGAAATTTTTTCTTGGGATCGTGTTAGTCTGAACCTTGAAGGGTCAATAATTGCTGATCATTGTTGTTGTTAGTCACTGATGGTTACCCGTGCAAGTGTAATAAGATTGGTTAGAGTGGATTAAGTCCTTGTCTAAGACAAAATCACCAGGGAATGATGGACAAGAGTAAACTTGTCAAAGGTGAACCTAGATAACCGAATGTGTCTCTTTACATTTATAGCATTCTATATTCTCTTATTCAATTGATTAAATGGTTTTTCTAAAGGGGAAAAGTTTTCTAAAATCCAATTCAAACCCCCTTTCTTGTGTTTTTCTCTACCTTCAAATGGTACTGTTGTACCCCAAAATTTGCCCTCCCATTTTATCAACATTTTCTCACCACAAGACCCTTGAAGCTCAAGATCAAGTTAGGGTTTGCTCTGCTCAAGACTCCTCCTTGCATTGTTGACCCAAATTAGGGTTTGAGTTTGCACAAAGATGTTTTGACCTAAAATGCCCAAAATGACTTTCATGCTTCATGTTGGACTCACAAGTTTATCCATACCAAGTTTCAAGCCTTGATTCCAATCTCTGCCCAGTCAATTGGACAGTTGACCTAGAAATCAGCTGTATTGGGGAAAAAGTCAACTGTGGTCAATTGACAGTCAAACCTCATGATTTTTGACCCACATAAACATTATGAACTCCTATGAACCATTTGGTCAAGTTTGGATCACAATTCCACAAGAAATTTGATCAGATCACTAAAAGGGCAAAATGGTCATTTTTAGGGTTTTGACTGCACAAAGGCAATTTTTGACTGTTTGACCTGGCCAATGGCAAACCAAGCTCACATATGGACTCAAGAACTCAATGGCATGGTATTGACATATTCAACAAGTTCAAAAGATCCCAAATGCTCAGGATTGACAGATGAATTTTCCAGTCAACTGATCAAAATTTGACTGTATACTGAAAAGTCAAACTTTGACTTTTTGGTCAAAATCAAGTGCCAAGATTCATTTTTCATCAATACATGTCAAATTGTGAAACTTGTTCATCAAGAAATCAAAAATTACAAATTAGGGTTTGAAATGAAGAAATTTCATAACTTAGAAATTTTCTAAGTTATGAAATTTCCTATTTTTTCCTAACTTTGTCCCATCTTTTCATCAAGATACATTTGGATTCAAACAAAACTCAAAACATGAAAGTTATAGTCCATTGCAAAGGCTACAACTTTGATTCACAAAGTTTCCTCAAAAGAAGCTTGTAGCTCAAGTTATGATTTTTGGAATAAGGGTGCAAAACATTCTTAACTTAGAAAATTTTTGACCTATTTTAGGCAGGATTTTTGCCCAACTTCATGGCCACTTTTCACATGCTTCCACTTGGAATTTCAACTTGCATTACAAAGATGGATTGTAGTACACATTCCAAGCTTTCCAAATTGTCCAAGAACTTCTCAAACACCCTTGTGGTTATGGAGAATCGAATTTGTGAAGATGGGCAAAAGTCACTTTGTTCATGGCCAATTTCATGTTCATAACACTTTGCATTTTTTCAAGTCAGCTTGCACAAGCTAGGTTACAGGCCTCTAATCCCATTAACACTCAATAATTCAATGCTAAACCATTGTGCCAAGATGTTATTTTGTGCATATGGTTATTACATGAAGGTTTAGTCTTAAAATGGAAAAAGCATTTTAGCCATTTTTGAAAAGAAGTGCTTTATGTCAAAAGCAAATCAAAGAAGTACCAAAGAAGATCTTTTGGGCACAAGTTCATGAACTAATTCCACTGATCAAGAGTGATTTGTGCAGCATGTTTGAGGGGCCTGTGGTAGCCTACAACCTAAGTTGACAACTTTTGCTTAAGAAAGAAGAAACTTGCATTTTGAACATCATCTCTCATTCCTGTAACAACTAGCCAAAGCAAAGTTTGTAAACACTTTCCATACTCTCTAACAGACCTAAAACACGACCAAAGAACCCTTGATCCCTCCTCATACAGAAAATCACCATTTTGCTACACAAAACAGGGCATTCTGCATTTTGATTTGGTCAGCTCAATCCATTCGTGCGCCTTGGCCAAAACCACTTCATACACACTCCATAACATCCATACAAGCTATCCCAAGCCCTAGCTACAGACTATAACACCTCTAACCAAGTTCACCATTTTCATTTTTTCAGTTGTGCAGGTTGAGTTACATAGCTCGTTTCAGTTAGTTTCAAAGCAAGCTAGAGGTTGGAAGAGCATCCTTGGACCTCAAGCAAGCTGTACAAGTCCTCACACTGCATTGAAAGTGCCTCCATTGTTGTACACGATTCAAGCTGAACAGGTAAAAGTTTGAACTTCTATCTCTCTATCCAAGCATATCTAGGCTTAGGTTTGTGAAGAAGTTATGTCCTACTCATGGCCCTGAAGCTACCTGTATCCTCACTTTTCATTTATATTGTGTGTGTTAAGAGAATTTGGAACCTGAACATTAGAAAAAAGTTAGGTCAAGAATTGGGGGAGAAGAAATTCTCTCTCATTTCTGAGAGTTAGATCAACTTCTTTATATGTTTAGAATCGTGACATGATGCTCTATAATGTTTATGTTGTGAGTTTTTGTTAAAAGTCAAGGAATCAAGAGATAGCAGTTGGAGAAGGAAACACGCGTTTTCTGTGTTTGAATGTTGCTGGAGGTTGAAGACAACCACCTTTGGGCTGGGCCTGGGTCATTTTTCTGTTTGCACCACTATTTTCCACATACACCCCCCTGGCCCATTATGTGATATATTTGTCATTTTTGATTTTTTCTTTTTGATTCTGATTTTATATTTTTATTCAAACATGAAAAAACACTAAAAATATTTTTCTCACATTTTTTGCATTTTATTTGGTATTTATTTGTTTCATTTAGTTCCATATATAAATAACATATATATACTTTTATTTAAAATACTAAAAAACTAATACAAATACATTTTATTTTCTGATTTTATTTTATTTTATCTTTTGAAAACATTTTATAAAAATATACTTTTTTTTTTGTAAATAATAAATATTTTTATTTTTGTGTATATTTAATATATTTAATATATAATATAAATACTTATATATTTATTAGAATATTTAGGATAAAAATACAAAAATAATACATTTTTATTTTTATTAATATTTGACCTCAAAAATCACTTTTTTACAATATACTTCCTTTTTATTTATTTTTTGTATATAATTAATAAATATTGTATATAATAAATAATAATACTTTTTATTTAGCAAAATTAGGGTTTTGCCCTAAACATGAAAATATCCAAAAATTAACCTTTTCTATTTTTATTTCACTTATAAATAAATCACATACACTTACACAAATACATTTACACATACACATTTACTTATTCCTATACATTGATACATATTACATTTGCGATTGATTCGATTTGGTTGTAAATATTGGGATACCACTCTCCTATTAAAGTCTCATCCCCATTTGAACATTTGTACCCCATCCCCATGATTATTTTGTAATAACTTAGGACTTCAAATTCCGCATTTTAAAGCTTTCTAAATATGCCATGATAGACTTAGGGTTTTGTATGCAAATCAAATAACAAATAGCTTGACCTAATTCAAAGAAAGCATGAAAATGGACAACACCAATCACACTTGCACCCCTAGGGTTACTCCACTTGTTGCCTTCAATAATGGGCCATGTTGCATGTTGAGTTTCTTTGGCAAAACAAAACAAATCAAATGATCATAGTCCCTCGATGACGCTTTCGAAAGTTGCCTAAAAATGATCAAGTCCCTTAAAGGAAAAATTGCCAAAGACACTTGACACCATTGCAATCATGGTCTAAACGATGACCCGCGCCTGTCCTGTTAACATCCTAACACAAGATTGTCCACCAAATACAATGGTGGAACAAAATTGTTAAAAGGGTTAAAACATAGGAAAGACCTTTGAGTAAATTTAGAACTAGACAACTCTTAGTTACTTGATCAAACTTGCAAAACACACTTGCCTACTTTTCAAAACACACATCACAACACACTTTCAAAACAACTTTCAAAAACATTGAAAACTTTTCAAAAGATACACACCTTTGTATACATTCAAACATGAATCATTACAAAGGTTGCCACAATAATGGCTTCTTTTCAAAACATTTTCAAAACCCACACACAAAGCACCATTTCAAACAATTGAAAACACAAGGCAAGTGATCTAAGCAAGTAACTAAGAGCCCATGGATAACCATGGATAGAAAGGGTGCTAATACCTTCCCTTTCTATAATCTACCCCCCGAACCCAAGAAAACATCTCAAAGGTTTTTGCTGTGCTTTTTAACCTTTCCTTAGGATAAAATAAAAAGTCGGTGGCGACTCTTGCTCAACTGAAACATTTGCGAAAACAAACGCAAAACCTCAATTCAGTTCTCCCACCGTATCACAGAACTGGCGACTCTGCTGGGGAGTAACTTAAAAGTGGGGTTACCTTAGGGCTTAGATCACCTTGTTTTCAATTGTTTGCTTTGTTTGCTTTTATATTTGTGAGCTTTGCATCGGAGTTTCATAGATCCTAACCCGGATCTGGGGAATACCCTTTAGGTAGAATAAGCTGTGAGGGACCTGTCCGGCGTAGACCGACATGGGTGAAGCAGTGGCTACGTTGGTGTGACACCTTGGTCTGTACCGATATCCCTTGTGTTGCAACGAGGAGAATATGGGTCTTCTGAGGAGTCATTAAGCACCAACCGACCTTAGAACCCTAAATTGACCCAACTTGGCCATAGAACAGTAGCAGTATGCTACACTCATTGAGGCTAAACTCTCGCGATGGTTCTGGCTGCAAGAAAAGATTGCGATGCTGGAGTTATGACCGATTGAGGGTAGTCAATGATATTGAGATCCTCTAGAACCCGGTTACTTTTGATAGGACAGGTCTTAACCAACAAAACTGAAAGAGGGTAATACCTAAACTTCATGCTGGCCTAAACTCTAAGGGCTGTCTTTTGTGACTTGTGTGCCTTATCATGTTTGCCTTTGTGAATACTTGTGGTGTGCTTTACCATAACATCATACCATCATACCATCATACCATTGCATGCATCCTGCATAAGGACTGACCCATTTCAAAGACAAGAGGGTTTCATCTTTGCTCTGTTTTGTAGGACATCATGATGCCCATGCGTAGGAATGCTATCCGGCTCAACTTTGTTCAACCACCTACTTTGATCAAGGAATTGGTTGATAGGATTCCAAACACTACTTCCTTCATCAAGAGGCATGGTTCTCTCCTCGGTTTAGTCACTTCAAAGTGGGACCAACAACTGATGAGTGTCCTGGTCCAGTTCTGTGATCCCCTATACCATTGCTTCACTTTTCAATACTTCCAGCTGGTCCCTACCCTGGAAGAATTCTCTGAGTTACTTGGTATCCCTGTTTTGGAGCAGACTCCATTCACTGGTTAGGAGAAGACTCTTAGGCCTGAAGAGATTGTTGCAGCCCTTCCCTTGACCAAAGAAGAGGTAATGGCTAACTGGGAGACTAGAAGTGGAGTTAAGGGCTTTTTGGCTAAGTTTCTGGTTGGCAAAGCTAATAGTTTCTGGAATGACTTAGACTTCAAGGCGTACGAAGACATTCTGGCTCTCTTAATCTATGGTCTAGTATTGTTTCCAAATCCTGATAACTTTGTCAATATCAATGCCATAAGGATCTTCATGTCTCGGAACCCTGTACCCACTCTCTTGGGTGATATCCTGCAACAACTCTATGCTCGTACTGCCCGAAGACGGGGAACTCTGTGGTGTTGTGCTCCTTTGTTAGTGAGGTGGTTTATTTTACACCTCCTTAAGTTCGTGCTGAAGAATGAAGAAGGAAAGGGCTGGGCTTATAGGTTAATGTCTCTCACAGATAATGACATCATTTGGACTCTCAGAGGTTTGGATGAGGTAGCCATTATTGATCGTTGCAGAGAATACCCTAATGTTCCATTGATCGGTACACAGGGAGGAATCTCTTATAATCCATGTTTAGCTCTCCGTCAGTTTGGAAGAGCCAGAAGAATAGGGCCTCATGAGATGTTGGTACCTCACATCAGTTTTGAGTTTCAGGTAGACAGTGACGAGATGCGCCGTTGATTCATCAAGGCTTGGGACAAAATTCACAAAGCTGACCCACACGAGTTGGGATCGAAGACTTCTCTACCAATGGAACCCTACTACAGATGGGTCCGCATCCATGCTCAGAAGTTAGGTATGCCATACGAAGCTGTCAGGCCTATCATTCTTGAATTTCCTGATGAAGACGGGGTTCCTCCAACTGTCCTCCCTCCTCAGATACCCACTGATGTTGATACACTAAAGAGATCTTGGGCGCAGCTACAAGAAGAACGAGATTATTATCGGGAAAAGTTCAACGAACAGGAACAAAAGATCCAGAAGCTGACTAATCAATTGGAGAATGAGCAGATCCTGAACGACTATATCCGTACTGAGAAGAGGAGGCCATGGGAGCACTGATGGGCTTTGAATGTTTCTTTTACAACTTTTATTTCCTTTTCAGTTATTTTCATTCTTGTAATGCCTAAGGGCAAATTGTTGAACAATTTAAAGTTTGAATCTAATGAAGTGTGTTTCCTTTTTGTCTACAAAGTTGAATCCTGATTGTCTTTGAAAACATAAATCATAAGCATCTCATTGCATCATATACATAACAAGTACCCTTCTTCTACAGGTTGCTTAATCTTCTTCGCTGTTTATTTCAGCACTCAATCATCATGTCTTCCGAGCCTACTACCGAACAGGCTATCAAGGCCCTCCAGGCCCAGAACGCCCAGTTTCAAGAGCTGGTCATGAGCTTAGCTTAGGGTCAACAGGAGTTGAAGACTCTGCTCTTGAAGAAGAAGAAGAAGAAGAGGACTGCGCTGTTTAACACTGGACGGAGATTTGGGAATACACTACAGAATGAGGCTGATTAGGCTACTTCCTCTGTAGGAAAGGATAGTCCCCAAGGGGGAAGGGTTCCTAGTCCTGCGGTCTCCGACAACGAGACAAATTACAATGATGAACAGTACCCTCCTGCTGAAGACAGGTACAAGCAACTAGAGAACCGTTTAAGTTCCATGGAGATTCAAAATGTGTCGGGGCTGGATTTTGGAGATCTAGGTTTATCTTCTGGGGTGGTGATCCCACACAAGTTCAAGGCACCTGCCTTTGCGAAGTACGACGGGGCTTCCTGTCCTAAGCTGCATCTCAGATCATATGTAAGGAAGATCCAACCTTACACTGCAGACAAGAACCTGTGGATCCATTTCTTTCAGGATAGCCTTTCAGGGGCTCAACTCGAATGGTTCTATCAGTTGGATGGAGCCAGTATCCGAAACTGGGAGGACTTGGCTACTGCATTTTATAAGCAGTATCAGTACAATTCTGACCTCGCTCCCACGCGTACCCAACTCCAGGGTATGTCACTGGGGACGAGCGAAGGATTCAAGGAGTATGCGCAGAAGTGGAGGGATCTGGCTGGAAGGGTGCAGCCACCTTTGACGGACCGTGAGCTTGTCGACATGTTCCTGGGGACCCTGTCTGGTCCGTTCTTCAACCATCTGATTGAGAATTCTTCTACTGGGTTTACAGATTTGATCTTGACTGGTGAGAGAATAGAAACTGGTATCAAGTCGGGGAAGATACAGAAAGGTGCCTCCTCGAGTACTGAAAAGAAGCCCTTCAAGAAGGAAGCCAATGCTGTTTATGGTCCCAGAAGACAAAATAAGCCGGAACGCCGCCAAGCTATCAACGCGTTGGTAATTTCAAAGCCTGCTGCTGCTCCTCAGCAGTATAACCAACCAAGGGGTGAGAGACCCAAAAGGCAGTACACTCGGCTCAGTATGACCCTGTCTCAGATTTTGCCGCAACTACTGTCAACCAATCTGGTAACTGTCAAAGAAGCTCCGAAGGTAGTGAACACAACTTCTCCAAAATACAACCCCAACACCCGTTGCGCTTATCACTCTGATAGCCTGGGGCATACTACGGATGATTGCTGGGCTCTGAGGAATAAGGTTCAGGACCTTATTGATGCTAAAGAAATACAGTTCGAGGCGCCCGAAAGGCCTAATGTTGTGACTGCTCCCATGCCCCAGCATGAAGTGAATGCTGTGGAAGAAGACCGGTATGTAGCCTCCGTGGAAGAGATTGTTACTCCGTTGTTGACTGTCAAGAGGAACCTGTTGCTAGCCGGTTTATTTCCGGGATATAGTAAAGGTTGCTATCTGTGTGCTGTTTCACCTGTTGATTGTCCTTTGCTGAAATCGGGTATCCAAAGCCTGATGGATATCAAAGAAATCTTGTTCGAGAAGATTCTTGTTCCTGCTATCCCTGCTGAAGAAGTTTCTATTGTCACTATTTTCAACAAACCTCCTAAGGCTCTCTCAAAGAAGCCTGTCAAAATCATGTCCACTCAGAAGATTGCTCCTATCATCATCACTGTTCCGGGGCCCCTCCCCTATACATTCGACAAAGCTGTCCCATGGCACTATGGGGCAGATGTTTATGTTCTTGGAGTAAAGCAAGAGTTTGATACTAGTACCGGCGTCAGTAACATCATCGGGCATGCCAAAGTTACTCGCAGTGGTAGGCTGTTCTCACCAGATATTGCACCACCAGCTATTCAGAGACCTCTTATCATCACACCTGCAAGTGTGCCTGTTCCCCTTCCTGATCAAGTTCCTGTTTCTACCCCTGCTGCCGAGTCATCTGACGCTCGGGGCAAAGGGATTGCTACTGATTTGCCTGCCCTGACGGAGGCACCAAAGACAACCAATGTTGAAGCTTCCCAGCAAGAGATGAAAGATATTCTCAAGATCATTAAGAAGAGTGATTTCAACGTAGTTGAGCAGTTGGGGCACACCCCATCAAAAATTTCTATGCTATCACTGTTGTTGTGTTCAGAGGCCCATGCCAAGGCCCTGATTTCCTTCCTGAAGACGGCCCATGTGCCACAAGAAACGTCTGCTGATCAATTTACCGATTGTGTGGCCAACTTGACTGCCGATAATGGGTTGGGCTTCTCTGACGCTGATCTGACTGCCAAAGGAAAGAACCATAACGACGCCCTGCATGTCTCCATTGAATGCAGGGGCACTACTCTTACCCATGTGTTGGTAGACACCGGTTCTTCATTGAACGTATTACCCAAGAAGGCTCTAGACAGGCTGGATTGTGAGGGTTTAGAGCTCAAGCCAAGTAACATTGTTGTCCGGGCCTTTGACGGGTCCAAAAGGATGGTACATGGTGAGGTTGATATTCCAATCCGGGTTGGTTCTCAAGTTTTTGATTCTACTTTCTATGTGATGGACATCCGACCATCCTATTCTTGTTTGCTGGGTCGTCCATGGATCCACAAGGCTGGAGCTGCGACCTCCACACTACATCAGAAGCTGAAGTACCCGGTCAGGGGGAAGATTGTGACAGTTCAAGGGGAAGAAGAATATATGGTCAGCCACCTTAACTCGTTCCGGTACATAGAAATGGATGGGGAATTCATTGAGACTCCATTCCAGCACTTTGAAGAAGTTCCTCAGACACTGGCATCAGCTGAAACTGTGATTGAAGACCCTCCTTTGAAGATGGCTTCCTTAAAGGATGCCCGGGCTGTTATTGAGAAGGGTGAGTGCGCAAACTGGGGCCGACTTCCTGATTTCACTCCAAAGACTGACAATTTTGGTTTGGGCTTCACTGCAGAAGCTCAGAGGGCTATTCGTAAGGCAAGAATTGGAAGACCTCCTGTGTTCATCACCAACCCGGGAATAAATGCTATTGAAGACGACGTGGAGGAATCTGAATTCGACAGCTGGATCTACCCAACGACCAACGGTGGACCAAGAAACTGGACTGCGAAAGACTTCACACCTATTACTTTTGTCACTCAGTAATGAACTCTTTTGTTTTGAATTTGTAACAGACAATATTTTGAAACTTTTATGGCTCAGTGTCTTACCCGAGGCACCGTGGCTTCATTTGTGAGGGCTTTTGTGTGTCATTTTCATATATCATCAATAAAAACATTGGACGTTTGTTGCATTTCAAAATCTTGTGCTCCTTTTCTTTCTTTATTATATATTGCAAAACAGCTATATTTACACACACTCACTTATACAGGTTCCAATCCACTCTGGATCTCACTGGTAACGACTCTGCTACTGCCAGTTATGACTTCGAAAGTCCGATCAACTTAGCCGAAGACGAAGGTGAAGATGATTGCGAAGTACCTGGTGAGCTTGCAAGACTGTTACTCCAGGAAGAGAGGGCCATTCAGCCACATGAAGAGCCAATGGAAACGGTAAATCTGGGTACTGAGACGGACATAAAGGAGTCAAGATTGGTGCCAATCTAGAGCTCAGTGTGAAACAACGGTTGATTCAGATGCTGCATGACTATGTGGAAATCTTTGCCTGGTCTTACGAAGACATGCCTGGGTTGGATACCGACATTGTGGTTCATCACCTGCCTACCAAGGAAGAATGCCCTCTGGTAAAACAGAAGGTCTGCCGTATGCGTCCAGAAATGTCTGAGAAAATCAAAGCTGAGGTTATGAAACAATTTGATGCCGGGTTTCTAGCAGTGACTTCTTACCCTCAGTGGGTTGCCAACATGGTTCCAGTGCCGAAGAAGGATGGTAAGGTCCGAATGTGTGTTGACTATAGGGATTTGAACAGGGCGAGCCCTAAGGATGATTTCCCTCTGCCTCATATTGACGTTCTGCTTGACAACACTGCTCAGCATAACGTATTCTCCTTCATGGACGGCTTCTCCGGTTATAATCAGATCAAGATGGCTCCTGAAGACATGGAGAAGACCACTTTTGTTACTCAGTGGGGCACCTTTTGCTACAAGGTCATGCCTTTTGGGTTGAAAAATGCTGGGGCAACCTACCAGCGTGCCATGGTTGCTTTGTTTCATGACATGATCCATCACGAGATAGAAGTATACGTCGACGATATGATTGCAAGGTCCCAAACTAAGGAGGAACACCTTGACCATCTACAGAAGCTGTTTGACCGTCTGAAGTTGTACAAGCTGAGGTTGAACCCAAACAAGTGCACCTTTGGCGTGAGATCTGGAAAATTGCTAGGCTTCGTCGTAAGCGACAAAGGCATTCAAGTGGACCCTGCCAAAGTGAAAACCATACAAGAGATGCCAACTCCCAAGACAGAGAAAGAAGTTAGAGGCTTTCTAGGACGGTTGAACTACATTGCCCGATTCATCTCACATCTAACTGCTACCTGTGAACCAATCTTCAAGCTGCTGAAGAAAGATCAAGTAGTATGTTGGAACGATGAATGTCAGGCCGCTTTCGAAAGAATCAAAGAGTATCTCCAAGAACCACCCATTCTTATGCCGCCGGTTGAAGGGAGACCTCTAATCTTATACTTGACAGTACTGGATAACTCAATGGGGTATGTGCTGGGGCAGCATGACGAGTCTGGCCGAAAAGAACACGCCATTTATTACCTTAGCAAAAAGTTTACCGACTGTGAGACCCGATACTCACTGCTCGAGAAAACTTGATGCGCTTTGGTATGGGCTGCTCGCCGGCTGAGACAGTATATGTTGACTCACACTACTCTGTTGATTTCAAAAATGGATCCAATCAAGTACATATTCGAAAATCTTGCCTTGTCCGGAAGAATAGCAAGATGGCAGATGATCTTGACGGAATATGACATCCAGTACACGACTCAAAAAGCAATCAAGGGAAGTGTATTGGCAGACCATTTGGCACACCAGGCAGTGGACGATTACCAGTCGATGAACTTTGAATTTCCAGACGAGGATATCATGGTAGTGACTGACTGTGAAGTACCTGGACCAGATGAAGGACCTGAGGAAGGATCCCGATGGTCTATGCACTTTGACGGAGCCTCGAACGCTTTGGGTAATGGTATCGGCGCCGTGATCATATCCCCTAAAGGCACTCATACTCCACTCACCGCCCGACTATGTTTCAACTGCACCAACAACATGGCAGAGTATGAGGCCTGTATCATGGGTCTTCAAGCTGCAATCGACCTAAGGATCAAGTTTCTGAGTGTCTTAGGAGATTCCGCTCTCGTGATCAATCAGATCAAAGGCGAGTGGGATATGAAACACCCAAATCTTATTCCTTACAAAGAGTATGTGTTGACGTTGATTCCCCACTTCGAGGAGATAACTTTTGAACACTTCCCAAGAGAGGAGAATCAGTTAGCGGACGCGTTGGCTACGATGTCTTCTATGTTCAAATTCAAATGGGACAACGAGGCGCCCCAGATCATTATTTGGAAGTTGGATGAACCTGCACATTGCTGCGATCTCGAGACCGAAGAGGTAACAGAAAAACCCTGGTATCACGAAGTGAAGAGGTACCTTGAAGCTCAAGAATACCCCGAAGGCGCATCTGTTAATGACAAGAAGTTCCTGAGAAGGTTTGCGGCAAAGTTCTTCCTCAACAATGGCATTCTCTACAAGCGAAACCATGATTCAACCCTACTGCATTGTGTGGATAAGGCTGAAGCAGAAAGGATCATGGCAGAGCTACATGAAGGTACCTTCGGAACACATTCCAGTGGACATACCATGGCAAAGAAAATCCTTAGGGCAGGATATTTCTGGTCCACAATGGAAGCCGACTGTTATCAGCATTCTCGGACTTATCATAAATGCCAGATCTATGCTGATAAGGTGCACATTCCTCCGGTTCCTCTGAACATCTTGACAGCACCTTGGCCTTTTGCAATGTGAGGCATTGATATGATCGGCGAAATCAGACCTACGGCATCCAACGGGCACCGCTTCATCCTGGTAGCGATTGATTACTTCACAAAATGGGTTAAAGCAGCTTCCTACGCTACCGTAACCAAGAACGTCGTGGCACGTTTCATTCGGCACAACCTGATCTGTCGATACGATGTACCTGAGAGGATCATTATGGATAATGGTACCAATCTCAACAATAAGATGATCACTGAGCTCTGCGAGCAATTCAAGATACAGCACCACAACTCTTATCCCTATCGACCGAAGATGAATGGGGCTGTATAAGCAGCAAATAAGAACATCAAGAAGATTGTGCAGAAGATGACAGTGACCTACAAAGATTGGCACAAAATGTTACCGTTTGCTCTTCATGGGTACCGTACCTCGGCACGGACGTCAACAGGGGAAACTCCCTTTTCCTTGGTCTATGGCATGGAGGCAGTCTTGCCTATTGAAATCCAGATATCCTCTCTCCGGATAATGAAGGATGCAGGTTTGAGCGAAGATGATTGGATCCAAACTCGGCTTGATCAATTAAACCTAATTGACGAAAAGAGACTCACTGCTATTTGTCATGGTCAGACGTACCAAAAACGGATGATCAGGGCATTTAACAAGAAGGTCAGACGATAAGAGTATCAAGTCAGAGACCCGGTAATCAAGCGCATCATTCTTCCTCAAAGTGATCCCAGGGGCAAATGGACCCCTACGTACGAAGGGCCATTTGTGGTTAAACATATCTTCTCAGGAGGAGCTATGATTCTAACCACCATGGATGGTGACGACCTTCCTCACCCCGCCAATGCAGACATAGTAAAAAGAGACTACGCATGAATTAAAGACCCGCTAGGTTGACACACCTAGGCAAAAATAAGGGCTTCCCGGCGAACCAAAAGGGTTCGGGTAAAAACAAGGGAGGAAATAAAAAAAAATTTGTACACCCGGCAAGTCGAAAACCTGAAAAGGCGGCTTGGGCAAAAATGGGTATCCCGGTGGACTGAAAACCCGAAAGGGCGGTCCAGGAAAAAGTTAGGGATAAAGCGTAATACTATGTCTCATTGGATCACCTTGCATCTAGAATTCGGCATCAACTATCAGGTTCAGACGTCGCCAATCAATCAGCTTCATCTTCAACTAAGCAGCAAAGTGATGAGACGCTCGAAGACATAAAGGCGATAGCAGATTTGGAACCCAGTGGGATTATTTTTCACATAGCTGTTTTGTTTCCTTTTCAAAATTGTATAAACTCTATGTTGTTCGGCGGCGTTCTCTTACTAGGACGTCAGTCTCCTGTACATAAAACTCCTATTTGCAGGCAAATTTCAAAATCAATACAAGTTCAATTTTTCAGACAAATTACCCATCGTTTTTTCCTTTTTCTGTTTTGTTTTGCAAAAAAATGTCCAATGTTCATTTTTGATATATGCATTTGACATTAATTGTTAATCATGAATATTTGCATGCGAAACAAAGGACTAATTACAGATGACATCAGAAACAGGGGCAATAAAGAATTGTCTAAGCGATCTAGTTGCTCTGTCCACCAAGGTACCAAGGTAGGTTCGGCTGAAGAACGTAACCAGGATACCTTCACTCCCCGATTGAGTAAGACAAGATTCAGCAATACTCTCCCCAGGCAGAGTTGGTCTCCCATCAGCCCTGAAAAGGCACAGTATCTCCAGCAAGTCAGCGATACTCTCCCCAAGCAGAGTTAGTCTACTGTCAGCCTTAAGAAAGTTGGGTATCCCCAGAAGATCTCAACATTCCCCAGCAGAGTATAGACATTCCTCAGCAAGCATCCCCGGCAGTCTTAATATAAGATTGTTCCCCGGTGAAATACCAGACACCCCAGTGGAACCCCTTCCCCAGTACAGTCTGAAAAGTTTCCCCAGAAAAGTTGAATCATCTTCCCCAGTAGATTCTGGAAGCTTATCCCCAGTAGATTCTGGAAGCTTATTCCCAGTAGATTCTGGAAGCTTATCACCTGCAGAGTACATATGTCTCTCCCCGACTTTATTCAAAGGTTATTTCCCTACCAGGGTATAACTGGGTTATCCTCAGCTAATTACCACAGAAAGATCGTCCTCGGCGAAGTTCTTCCTATTCCCCAGCGGAGTTCATCAAATTCCCCAACATAACTTATCAGTGGAATCCCCAGCGGAGCTCTCATCAAAACCTCAACGAAGTATCTCTTCCCACAGAGTAATTCCCCGCAGAGTAATCTCTCCAACAAGTTTATTCCCCAACGGAGTCATTTTCTCCTACCGGTTTATTCTTGCAACCATCACCCCCAGCGGAAACGAAGAACTCTACTCTTCAACATCAGCCCAGGATTTGATTTCCCGGCCTTCGTCAAGGATTTATTTTCCTAGTCGAAAACACATTCATATGCATTCATCACATTATCATACACCATGACGCATGCATATACGCATCATATCACACAATCTCATTTATTTTTGAGAACATCATGACATCATGCATCATGACATTGCATACAACTAATGTCTTGCCTTTTCAGGAAAAAGGACAATCCAAAGATGATTACTATCAACTATCGCAATTCCAGATTCGATACCTGTATCTAGCCAGGGCATATCTGTGAGTGATTGATTGTAGATTCGATACCTGTATCCAGCCAGGGCATATCTGCATGAAGATTTTAGAGATTCGACACCTGTATCCAGCCAGGGCATATCTGTAGACGACTAATTCCAGATTCGACACCTGTATCCAGCCAGGGCATATCTGTAGACGACAATTTCCAGATTCGACACCTGTATCCAGCCAGGGCATATCTGTAGACGATAATTTCCATATTCAACACCTGTATCCAGCCAGGGAATATCTGTAGACGAAAAATTCCAGATTCAACACCTGTATCCATCCAGGGCATATCTGTAGACGGCAAATTCCAGATTCAATACCTGTATCCAGCCAGGGCATATCTGTAGACGACCAATTCCAGATTCGATACCTGTATCCAGCCAGGGCATATCTGCATGAAGAGTTAAGAGATTCGATACCTGTATCCAGCCAGGGCACGTCTGTAAGCAACCTTTTGAAGTTCCGGATTCGATTCCTGTATCCAGCCAGGGCATATCTGTAGACGACAAATTCCAGATTCGATTCCTGTATCTAGCCAGGGCACATCTGTGAGCAACTAATTGTAGATTTGATACCTGTACCTAGCCAGGGAATATCTGCATGAAGAGACTGAAGATCAACACCTGTAGCAAGCCAGGAAACCATTTTTCTTTCTCAGGTACGCAAGTTCTCGCTAAGGAATCTCTTACGCGATCGACACCTCCAAATGGCATCTATAAGCCCATTCCCGACAAGGTTCTGTCACACCCCCGATGGCATCTATAAGCCCATCCTCCTATCCACCATCTCTCCAAATGGCATCTATAAGCCCATTCCCGACATCACATTGCTAATACTCCACTATGCGAGTACAAATTTCTAGGCACTCTAGTGTCCAATCTCCTTTTACCTTCGAGTCGCGAAAGGCAAACTTGCCAATCTAACTCTTCAGGTTCAAGAAGATTGAACAGGGGCAACTGTTGTACCCCAAAATTTGCCCTCCCATTTCATCAATATTTTCTCACCACAAGACCCTTGAAGCTCAAGATCAAGTTAGGGTTTGCTCTGCTCAAGACTCCTCCTTGCACTGTTGACCCAAATTAGGGTTTGAGTTTGCACAAAGATGTTTTGACCTAAAATGCCCAAAATGACTTTCATGCTTCATGTTGGACTCACAAGTTTATCCATACCAAGTTTCAAGCCTTGATTCCAATCTCTGCCCAGTCAATTGGACAGTTGACCTAGAAATCAGCTGTATTAGGGAAAAAGTCAACTGTGGTCAATTGACAGTCAAACCTCATGATTTTTGACCCACATCAACATTATGAACTCCTATGAACCATTTGGTCAAGTTTGGATCACAATTCCACAAGAAATTTGATCAGATCACCAAAAGGGCAAAATGGTCATTTTTAGGGTTTTGACTGCACAAAGGCAATTTTTGACTGTTTGACCTGGCCAATGGCAAACCAAGCTCACATATGGACTCAAGAACTCAATGGCATGGTCTTGACATATTCAACAAGTTCAAAAGATCCCAAATGCTCAGGATTGACAGATGAATTTTCCAGTCAACTGATCAAAATTTGACTGTATACTGAAAAATCAAACTTTGACTTTTTGGTCAAAATCAAGTGCCAATATTCATTTTTCATCAAGACATGTCAAATTGTGAAACTTGTTCATCAAGAAATCAAAAATTACAAATTAGGGTTTGAAATGAAGAAATTTCATAACTTAGAAATTTTCTAAGTTATGAAATTTCCTATTTTTTTCCTAACTTTGTCCCATCTTTTCATCAAGATACATTTGGATTCAAACAAAACTCAAAACATGAAAGTTATAGTCCATTGCAAAGTCTACAACTTTTATTCACAAAGTTTCCTCAAAAGAAGCTTGAAGCTCAAGTTATGATTTTTGGAATAGGGGTGCAAAACATTCTTAACTTAGAAAATTTTTGACCTATTTTAGGCAGGATTTTTGCCCAACTTCATGGCCACTTTTCACATGCTTCCACTTGGAATTTCAACTTGCATTACAAAGATGGATTGTAGTACACATTCCAAGCTTTCCAAATTGTCCAAGAACTTCTCAAACACCCTTGTGGTTATGGAGAATCGAATTTGTGAAGATGGGCAAAAGTCACTTTGTTCATGGCCAATTTCATGTTCATAACACTTTGCATTTTTTCAAGTCAGCTTGCACAAGCTAGGTTACAGGCCTCTAATCCCATTAACACTCAATAATTCAATGCTAAACCATTGTTCCAAGATGTTATTTTGTGCATTTGGTTATTACATGAAGGTTTAGTCTTAAAATGGAAAAAGCATTTTAGCCATTTTTGAAAAGAAGTGCTTTATGTCAAAAGCAAATCAAAGAAGTACCAAAGCAGATCTTTTGGGCACAAGTTCATGAACTAATTCCACTGATCAAGAGTGATTTGTGCAGCATGTTTGAGGGGCCTGTGGTAGCCTACAACCTAAGTTGACAACTTTTGCTTAAGAAAGAAGAAACTTGCATTTTGAACATCATCTCTCATTCCTGTAACAACTAGCCAAAGCAAAGTTTGTAAACACTTTCCATACTCCCTAACAGACCTAAAACACGACCAAAGAACCCTTGATCCCTCCTCATACAGAAAATCACCATTTTGCTGCACAAAACAGGGCATTCTGCATTTTGATTTGGTCAGCTCAATCCATTCGTGCGCCTTGGCCAAAACCACTTTATACACACTCGATAACATCCATACAAGTTATCCCAAGCCCTAGCTACAGACTGTAACACCTCTAACCAAGTTCACCATTTTCATTTTTTCAGTTGTGCAGGTTGAGTTACATAGCTCGTTTCAGTTAGTTTCAAAGCAAGCTAGAGGTTGGAAGAGCATCCTTGGACCTCAAGCAAGCTGTACAAGTCCTCACACTGCATTGAAAGTGCCTCCATTGTTGTACACGATTCAAGATGAACAGGTAAAAGTTTGAACTTCTATCTCTCTATCCAAGCATATCTAGGCTTAGGTTTGTGAAGAAGTTATGTCCTACTCATGGCCCTGAAGCTACCTGTATCCTCACTTTTCATTTATATTGTGTGTGTTAAGAGAATTTGGAACCTGAACATTAGAAAAAAGTTAGGTCAAGAATTGGGGGAGAAGAAATTCTCTCTCATTTCTGAGAGTTAGATCAACTTCTTTATATGTTTAGAATCGTGACATGATGCTCTATAATGTTTATGTTGTGAGTTTTTGTTAAAAGTCAAGGAATCAAGAGATAGCAGTTGGAGAAGGAAACGCGCGTTTTCTGTGTTTGAATGTTGCTGGAGGTTGAAGACAACCACCTTTGGGCTGGGCCTGGGTCATTTTTCTGTTTGCACCACTATTTTCCACATACACCCCCCTGGCCCATTATGTGATATATTTGTCATTTTTGATTTTTTCTTTTTGATTCTGATTTTATATTTTTATTCAAACATGAAAAAACACTAAAAATATTTTTCTCACATTTTTTGCATTTTATTTGGTATTTATTTGTTTCATTTAGTTCCATATATAAATAACATATATATACTTTTATTTAAAATACTAAAAAACTAATACAAATACATTTTATTTTCTGATTTTATTTTATTTTATCTTTTGAAAACATTTTCTAAAAATATACTTTTTTTTTTGTAAATAATAAATATTTTTATTTTTGTGTATATTTAATATATAATATAAATACTTATATATTTATTAGAATATTTAGGATAAAAATACAAAAATAATACATTTTTATTTTTATTAATATTTGACCTCAAAAATCACTTTTTTATAATATACTTCCTTTTTATTTATTTTTTGTATATAATTAATAAATATTGTATATAATAAATAATAATACTTTTTATTTAGCAAAATTAGGGTTTTGCCCTAAACATGAAAATATCCAAAAATTAACCTTTTCTATTTTTATTTCACTTGTAAATAAATCACATACACTTACACAAATACATTTACACATACACATTTACTTATTCCTATACATTGATACATATTACATTTGCGATTGATTCAATTTGGTTGTAAATATTGGGATACCACTCTCCTATTAAAGTCTCATCCCCATTTGAACATTTGTACCCCATCCCCATGATTATTTTGTAATAACTTAGGACTTCAAATTCCGCATTTTAAAGCTTTCTAAATATGCCATGATAGACTTAGGGTTTTGTATGCAAATCAAATAACAAATAGCTTGACCTAATTCAAAGAAAGCATGAAAATGGACAACACCAATCACACTTGCACCCCTAGGGTTACTCCACTTGTTGCCTTCAATAATGGGCCATGTTGCATGTTGAGTTTATTTGGCAAAACAAAACAAATCAAATGATCATAGTCCCTCGATGACGCTTTCGAAAGTTGCCTAAAAATGATCAAGTCCCTTAAAGGAAAAATTGCCAAAGACACTTGACACCATTGCAATCATGGTCTAAACGATGACCCGCGCCTGTCCTGTTAACATCCTAACACAAGATTGTCCACCAAATACAATGGTGGAACAAAATTGTTAAAAGGGTTAAAACATAGGAAAGACCTTTGAGTAAATTTAGAACTAGACAACTCTTAGTTACTTGATCAAACTTGCAAAACACACTTGCCTACTTTTCAAAACACACATCACAACACACTTTCAAAACAACTTTCAAAAACATTGAAAACTTTTCAAAAGATACACACCTTTGTATACATTCAAACATGAATCATTACAAAGGTTGCCACAATAATGGCTTCTTTTCAAAACATTTTCAAAACCCACACACAAAGCACCATTTCAAACAATTGAAAACACAAGGCAAGTGATCTAAGCAAGTAACTAAGAGCCCATGGATAACCATGGATAGAAAGGGTGCTAATACCTTCCCTTTCTATAATCTACCCCCCGAACCCAAGAAAACATCTCAAAGGTTTTTGATGTGCTTTTTAACCTTTCCTTAGGATAAAATAAAAAGTCGGTGGCGACTCTTGCTCAACCGAAACATTTGCGAAAATAAACGCAAAACCTCAAGTCAGTTCTCCCACCGTATCACAGGTACCATCAAGGTTAGGACCTTTATCACATCCGTTGTGAGATATTATAAACATGAAGAGTATCTAGACATATGTAATCACTTCTTCTTGTATGCCAAATATGTTTTAGGAAGTTCTCTTATCTTTAGTAACTTTTATATTAATAAAGTGTTGATATGTATCTCCTTTTGACATGTCTTCATTTACATTATGAATAAGATGGTCCTAAATGGTCCTCCAATCTTTAGTTAGACATTAATTCTCTTAGGTTGATTTTTTGAGTTTCTTCATTTGGATTTTTGACAATTTTCTTTTCCTTGATTGTCATCTTCCAATGATGCTCTCTACAGGATACTTGCAAAAGTAACAACCTCGGCTTCTTCCTACTAGGGGTTAGTACGCCAAAGGTAATATGTATGAGTTCTTCCATAGTCATGGTACTTTTTGAAAATGGGTTAAAATAATTTCACATTAATATTTTTATTGTCCATGCATATAAAGGAAATAAACATACTTTATTACCTTTGTTACCCATCTTAATATTAAGTAACTTGTGTAAAAACACTATAGTTAAACAAGACAAATAAAGGGTATGATTATGGATCTTACTGAGACTCAAAGATCTTATGATTTTTTGTTATTGTTGTAAGGTGAAGATATTTCTTCCCTTGTTGGAGTGACACAATAGAACATATTTGTTTATTCATTTGTGTCATTTGAGGAGCAACTGTTGGTATCATCATCTGCATCACAACTTGACTTTTATACCTTTGGTACCTGTTGTACCCCAACATTTGCCCTCTCTTTTCTCAAGAAATTTTATCACAAGGATTTTCAAAAAGCTCAAATTTGCACAAGTACAAAACAAACAAAAAAGGGCAAAGCAGAAAAATTGATATTCTTGACAAAATTGAAGAAAAACAAGCTTGCTTCAATTCATACTAGTTTCGATTGGGCATCTAGGCTTCCTTCGAGCAAGTTTGATTCATCCTTCGATTGGGCATTTGGGCCTCCTTCGATGTAAGCTTTGATTTACATCCTTCAATTGAGCATTTGCCTTCTTCGAGCGAGCTTTCGTCCTCGTGCTTCGATTGAACATTTGGGCCTCCTGTAGGTTTGCTTTGATGCACTAAAATAGCTCCTGCATGCAAGCTTCATTTGGACAATGGCTCATGCCTGCAAGCTTCGATTTCACCATCGGCCCCTCACCTATTTGCCTTGGATTCACAAGTTTTCGATTGGATGAATGGCTACCTTCCTGTGAATTTCGATTTCATATTCATGTTTGCTTCGAATGCGCCTTCATATCACTTTCGAATCCATCTGCAAACCCTTCAATACGCCATAGTGCTGCATTATGACACACAACTTGGTGGCCCATGCGAAGGACTTGCCATAGTTGGGGAATAATTATTTTTGCTTACTTTGGAGTCTGGTTGAAGGTTTGGGCCTAAGTGATCAAAAGCAAGAGGACTCAAAATGGCATATTCAGCTGAAGAGGGACATTTGAAGAACACACAATTGGTCCATTCGAAGGACACATAAATGGTGGGAACGAATGTTGTTTTGATCTGGTCGAAAGGTGTAGAAAGATGGAGGATTCGACTCAAAAGATCAAGTTGAACATTAGACCCATAGGCCAGGCTACATGTTTCCACCTTTCAAGCCTTAAACCTATGACTCACTCTATATTTAATTGTTTATGCAAGTTGAAATAGGCTTTTACCCATTTGCTGTCCAAGACCACTTGCCCTTAATAGTATAATACTACTTTTTAGAAAAAGTTTGTCTTGAGCCTTGTGCATGTTTTCCTTCTAAGGAAGACATCCATCTGAACCATCCATCTTGCTATCATGACACAAGTGGATGCTTACTTTCCAGCTGAGCCTTTATTTTATTATTTTTACTCCCAAACATTTCAAAATTTTCCTCTATAAATAGAGAGTTCATTTGCACATCAAAGGGAGGCAACAAGAGAAAACACTGGCAGATTTTGGCTGTGTGGGAAGAACCTTCAAAAAACTCTCAAACTCTCAAGCTTTCCAAACACTAAATAAACTCTCAAACCCATAATCTAAATAAACACAACACCTGTTTCTTTCCTCTTTTGAATCTAGTAGAAAGAACACTACACCTGTTCTTCTCCTTCGAATTCAGAAATAACAAACACCACCCTCACACCTCCTGACCTTCGAATACAGTCAAAGGAACACCACACCTGTTTATTTCCTTCGAATCAAGGAGCATCTAGTTCAACCACTTGAAGGTCCAGCACACGCTCTAGCCTCCAACAAGGTAAGTTATTCTAAACCTTGAACTCTTCATTTCTTGCATAACATGTAAATACAGTTCCTTTTTGTTTCAAACATTTACATACTATTGCTCTTCTTTTCGTTTCCATCCTTTTAATATGTTTCATAGTTAACAACCTTCTTGGTTTTTGCTCTTTGTACGTTTAAACATGCTTTAAGAACTTACCTGGTCCTAAGGTAATGTTGGCATGGCTTTAGGCCATGTTGCTATTCAAACTCAAACGAAAGAAACGGGAAACAGGAAGTTGGAAACGAAGCCTTTGGCTTCCATACTAACCTTCAGGCCAAACGAAAGAGGCAGCCAAAAGGCACAACATGCTGGCCTTCAGGACCCAAACGAAAGACACAATATGCTGGCCTTCAGGCCCCAAGCGAAAGACACACCATACTGGTTCCAAGCCCCAATCGAAAGGAACAACATGCTGGCCTCCAGGCCCCAAACGAAAGACACAACATGCTGGCCTCCAGGCCCCAAGGGAAAGAAACAACATGCTGGCCTCCAGGCCCCAACCGAAAGTCATGCCTTCACCCCTTTTCAGGAAAGATGGAAGAGAGCCAAAAAGTGCAGAATCGAAGGGTTTGCTGCCCTAAATCAAAAGATCCATTTTTCTTGTTTTTATCTTATTTTTGCCTTATATTTTCATACAATTCAATATGGTTGTAATAGTGTATGATTTTATCTTTCTGCACTTTTGATTTTATGCAAAATGTTAGTAATTAGGGTGTATGGCAAGATAAAATCAACAAGTAGACCACCCTAATCAAAATACAAAAATACATGCAATCAAACACACTTTGCACACATGCACCTCTAGGGTTAACTACACTTGTTGCCTTATGAAAAATAGTCCTGTTATGCATGTGAGACGTCTTAGCAAAAACAATAAAAAATACATGATCATAGTCCCTCGATGACGCTTCGAATGTTTCCTTACAAATGATCTTAGTCCCTCAAAAGAAATGCTAACATATCTCACAACATTGCTATCATGACTATACGATGACTCACACTCGTCCCTTTTACATCCAAAGATAAGGCTTCTTACCAATCAATGGTAAGATAGAAATATCAAAGGAAGAGAGGAATGAACAAGACTTTTGAGTAAGGTAGAATGTTCCTAGTTGCTTGCTCATCTTCAAAACACAAACACCTTTTCAAATTCACCAACACTTTCCCTTGAAATATTTTCAAAAGTTTAACACTTTGTATACATTCTTATAGAGACGAGAATCATTACAAAGTTTGCCTAAATGAAGGTGATTTTCAAAAATACTTTCAAAAACCACCACAAACACACTTTCAAACAAAACAAGTGATCTAGCAAGCAACTAAGATACCATAGATAACTATGGATGAAAAGGGTTCTAATAGCTTCCCTTTTCATAATCTACCCCCCGAACTCAAGAAAATAATCTCAAAGGTCTTTCCTGTTCTTTTCAACCTTTCCTTATTGGATAAAAGAAAAGCCGGTGGTGACTCTTGCTATCCGCAACAATTGCAATTAAATGCAAAAACCTCCCAAGTCATTTCTTCCATTGTGTTATAGAATTGGTGACTCTGCTTGGGACATATTGACCTATTTCTAGTCCATCCTGGAGTTGATCCTAGCTCGTGTTTGTTTACTTCTTTGGGTGTTTATTTATTTCTAGTTATTTACAACTTCATATACACTGCTTGCATATGTTTATCTTGAATTGATCCATTCGTTTTCACTATATTTAAACTATTCTTTTTACTCCCTTTATATTCAACTATTGTTTTAAAAGTTATAAGCCTTTAGAAGGAGGGTGACAAAAACAATGCTTTGATCCCATGCAATATGCTTTTGGACAGACCTTGCTGACGATGTACAGGCGTTCTTTCCATTCCTAAACACTAGAGTTATAAGGAAGATAATCCCTAGTCAACCCCTTCGATCCAAAGACGTATAAGTTTTGTTTTTCACACAAATTGAGACCTTTAATCAGAACCTGGGGCAGGGTAGTCTTTCAGTTGATTCAAATTCGCGTTCAGTCACAAACTTTCACTTCGTATACAACGAATAACATCAAAAACATTTCCTTCTGAACCAAAATATGGTGATGGTTACCCATCAAATAGGCAGTCATTATGTTGTACCCCAAAATTTTCCCTCCCATATTTCTCAAGACATTGCAAGAAAGATCTCCAAGTTGCTCAAGATAGCCCAAGAGTTGGTCAGGCAAGCTCTCTCCTAAGGCAGTCTACTCAAATTAGGGTTTTGTGTTGCATCAAGATCCTTGAGTACAAGTGGCCCCAAGTGCTCACCAATGTCCTAATATGTTCTCAATATCATCCATGTCAAGTTTCAAGCCTTGCAGAGGAATTTTGCTCATTCAATTGCTCAAAAGGTCCAAAAATCGACTATGCTAGGGCAAAAGTCAACTGTGACCCAAATACAGTCAAACTTCAATATTTTTTGTCAAAATTCTCATTTTGAAGGATATTTCATCATTTTATAAAGGGTTGATCATGATTCATCAAGGATTGCTCAAAATTCATCAAGATTCAAAAGTTGCTAAATTAGAGTTTTGCAGGAAAAGTCAACCCAAATTTGACCAAACATAACTTTCTCATACTTTATGATAAATGACCCATCCAAAGCTCATTTTTAAGAGGATGCAATTTAATACAATCCATCTTCATACCCCAAGATCAAAATATGCACTCACAAGAAGTTATGAATTTGGACATTATAGGTCATTTTGAAAAGTCAACAAAAACACCTTTTTTTCCAAAGCATCTAACTTGAGAATGGAATTTCAAAATGAGATGATACCAAAAGGGTTGGTTAGAGGACATCTCAAGCTTTCTAAAAAGTCCAAGAACATCTCCAAAAGTTCAAAATTAAAGAAGTTATGCATTGTTGAAGTTGGACTTTTTTACAAAATTGCCAAAAGTCAACTATCCCCAAAACTTCAAATTTTGCCAAATGGGCCCATTCTTTTCCACTTGTTTTGAGTTTGAATTATTGCCCACGTGCTCTAGCTTTAGCCATGTGTCCATATCTTATTTTTATTATTTAATTTGATTTTTATTTCAATTAATTCATTTTAAATCAAATAAAATCCAAAGCATTGATACCAATGGATTTCTTGATCATTTCAGGCTCCAATTACAGCTGGCTTTGCAATCAAATTCGTATCAAGGACATTATGCACAAAAAGATGTGATTGGGATCAATTTTGGAAGGTTTTAATGGAGAATCAAATCCAATATTCAATCATTGATAGAGGGAGATTTGAACAACAAATGCTACCGTAATACAATGTGCAATACATAAGAAAGCGTGCAAGACAGAAACAGGGGTTGAAAATCAAGTGTGGAGGCAGAACCAACTTTGCAAAAACAAAGAAAAAGTGTGGGATCGAAATCAAGGTTAGAGGCGTTTTCAAGACTTGAGACGTATCCCAATCGCTTCCTGGCAACCTCCACAAGAAAAACCAATCACAACCAGGTGTTTTCAAGCTTCCTTACGCACTGTAAGTCTCACGCGAGTTAGCCCTGTTCTTGATTTCGTATCTCAGAAATTAGGCATTATTTTCATGAAATAACTGCATATTCTTAACCCTCACATCATTTGCAAGCTTTTCATAATAACCAATTGCATTTATCTGACTTATATGGAGAACCATCATTGCTAGGGTTTGGTTCGTGTTTTTGGGTTTTTTCGTTTCAGGAAAAATTGGCCATGATAATGGCTATGGTTGTGATCAGCGGGTTGAGACGAACACAAGCATACTCTTAGAATTTGTTTTCATGGCTTGTGCATAATTTTGGAGATGAACAAACTTGTAGTGACGGAAGTTGGTCCGTAGGTTTAGGTATTCTGTTTTTTAGCCACGGTTGGGAGGTCAGGGACAATACGTGTTACATCCCCATTGGACTATAATAATAACGCGCGTTTTTTTTTCTTTTTCTGGTCATTGAGTTTGTTTTCTTATATTATTATTAATACATATTATCATAACAAATAAAACAACATGGTGCAGTGGTAGACACCTCAGCGCTCAAGGCATTCCAAGGCTGGAAGTCAGGGGTTCGATCCCTGCCTCCAGCAATTTGCATTTTCTTATTTGCTTTCAGGTAATCCCAATGCGCATAGGCCAGATTTCCATCATACTCCCTCACTCTTCAGAATGCCAGATGGCCAGATGGCCAGATCTGGTGGTCAAGCTAGGAAGGTGCATCATAATCCAGTCAACGCAGGAGCACTGGATCCCAAAAAGTCCAAACGGATCAGCTGCTATTGGGCCAACAAATTGCTACCTACACCCTTAAAAACAGGCCCAAACACTCTTTCTCTCACACTTTTATTTATTTAATTTAATTGTTTTATTTTATTTAATTAATTTTCTAACAAATAAACCAATTTTCTTTATTTATCAAAAAAACACAAAAATACTTTTTATCCAATAAAAATTCAGAATTTTATTTTTATTAATAAATACTAACTAATTGATTTAGGTTTTTAATTCTAGGAAACTTTAATTTATTTTTGTAAATATTTAAAATCAATTAGAATTAATTAGGTTTTAACATAATTTAATTATTTTAATTTCTTTCTTAAATAATCAAAAACTTCAAAAAACACGTCATTAATTTTTTTCTTCCATTTAATTAATTTAATAATTAATTTAGTATTTAATTTAGGATTTAATTTCTTTTCTTAAAATAAAAACAACAAAAAAAAGCATTTTCTTTTAAAAGGGTCAAAACCCTAATTCGCATCCGATTTAATTTCGCGTCGCGCTTTATTTTTTATTTAATTATTGATTTATCTGCTTCGGGTATGTAATAGTTAATTAGGACATTTATTTATTTTACCGCTTTATTTTATTTTCAAAGGGTTTCTTTTGGCGATGTAAATACCCGACCGACGCCTTGTAATTTAATTTCCGCACCTTTAATTTCTGCAAATTATAACTGCTAGATGTTTGATAATAGGGTTTGCATGACAAGTCTGAATGCTTAATTCTAAAATCAAATTAGATCACCCTAAACATGTGCAAAGATAAAAATAACTGAAAACAACACACTCGCACATGCACACTCCTAGGGTACACCCCACTTGGTTGCCTTCGTACACGGTCATTGAGTATAGGGTATTTTAGAAGTCGCCCTCTTATCTAAAAGATCATAGTCGCCTCGAAACGGTTGCCTCGAATATTGTTGCCTCAAACAAATGATCTAAGACATTAGGGTTACCACTAAGGTGTCCTAACATTGCTTTAGTGACCGTATATCCCTCTTTCGAATTGACCCTAAAACTCCAACGACGGTGCTACCTACTCACCAATAGTGGGATAACATTTTCTAAAGGAAATTAGCATAGAATGGTTCCTTTTTTCGAGTAGGTAGATAGTTCTTAGATACTTGCTCATCCAAAACAAAACCTTTTTCACACTTACACTCCTTTTCAAACAAAATTTTCAAAACACTTCATTACACTCTTGAGGACAGAAGCAAGAGTTAAATCGAAGTTAAAACAAACTTTTCAAAACCCACAAACACAAAGAAAACAATTTTTAAAAATGATGAGCAAATACCTAAGAGCCCGTAGATAACTACGGATAGAAAGGGTGATAATACCTTTCCTTTCTATAATCTACCCCCCGTACTTAGAAATATCTCAAAAAAGGAATTTTTCTGTGCTTTTTTCCTTTCCTTGTTGGATAAAATAAAAGACGGTGGCGACTCTTGCTTACCGCGACATTTTGCAAACACAAACGTAAAACGCAAACCAGCATTTCAAAAACAGTCAGTTCTTCCACCGTATCACAGAACTGACAACTCTGCTGGGAACTTAATAAGTGGGGTGTACCTTAGGAATAGTTAATCATATTGTTTTCAATTGTTTGATTTGTTTGCTTTATTTTATGGGCTTTGTATCAGAGTTACTATAGATCCTAACCCGGATCTGGGGATACCTTTTAGGTAAGTAGCAATAGACTGTGAGGAAACTGTACAACGTAGACCGATACGGTTGAAGCAGTAGCTATATTGGTGTGGCACTTTAGTTTGTACCGATATCCCTTGTGGTGGAACAAGGAGAATATGGGTCTTCTAAGGGGTCATTAAGCACCAACTGACCTTAGAACCTATAATTGACCAACTTGGCCATAGAACAGTAGCAGTGTGCTACACTCATTGAGACCAAACTCTCGCGATGATTCCGGCCGCAAGAAAAGGTTGCCAAACTGGAATTATGACCGATCGAGGGTGGTCAGTGATATTGAGATCCTCTAGAACCCGATTACTATTACTAGGACAGGTTGAACCAACTAAACTGAAAGAGGGTAATACCTAAACTTCTTGCCAGCCTGAAATCTAAGGGCTACTGTGTGACTTGTTTGCCCTTACCATGTTTGCTATCTGTGAATACTTGTGGTGTGTTTCTATCATAACATCATGCATCATGACATTGCATGCATCTTGCATCAGCCTAACCCATTTCAAAGATAGAGGGGATTCATCTTTGTTTATGTTTTGTAGGTCATGGCACCTATGCGTAGAAACACTATTCGGATCAGCTTTGTACAGATTCCTACTCAGCTTAGAGATTTGGTTGCAAAGCTCCCAGATACTACCTCCTTTACCAGAAGACATGGGTACCTCCTTGGTTTGGTTACTTCCAAATTAGACGAGCAGATGATGAGTGTTCTGTGCGAGTTCTTTGATCCATTATACCACTGCTTCACTTTTCCGGACTATCAGTTAGTCCCTACTCTGGAGGAGTTCTCTAATCTAATTGGTATCTCTATTTTAGAGCAGACCCCGTTTACAGGTTGGGAGAAAGTCCTTAGGCCAGAAGAGATTGCTTCAGCCCTCCATATGACAAAGGCTGAGGCAATGTCTAATTGGGAGACTCGAAGTGGGACAAAAGGCTTCTTGGCTAAATTCTTGGTTGATCGGTGTGATACGATGGGAGAACTGACTTAAGGTTTTGCGTTTGTTTTCGCAAATGTTTCGGTTAAGCAAGAGTCGCCACCGACTTTTTATTTTATCCTAAGGAAAGGTTAAAAAGCACAGCAAAAACCTTTGAGATGTTTTCTTGGGTTCGGGGAGTAGATTATAGAAAGGGAAGGTATTAGCACCCTTTCCATCCATGGTTATCCATGGGCTCTTAGTTACTTGCTTAGATCAACTTGCCTTAATTTTCAATTGTTTGAAATGGTGCTTTGTGTGTGTGGGTTTGAAAAATGTTTTGAAAAGAAGCCAATGTGGTGGCAACCTTTGTAATGATCCATGTTGGGATGTATACAAAGGTGTATGTCTTTTGAAAAGGTTTTCAATGTTTT
Source organism: Vicia faba (assembly GCA_948472305.1). Lineage (NCBI taxonomy): Eukaryota > Viridiplantae > Streptophyta > Magnoliopsida > Fabales > Fabaceae > Vicia > Vicia faba. The sequence goes on along the minus strand of CATIWC010002067.1, from coordinate 74,149 downwards.
TGAAAGTTGTTTTGAAAGTGCAGTGATGTGTGGTTTTGAAAAAAGTAGGCAAGTGTTTTGTTTTGCAAGTTTGATTCAAGTAACTAAGAGGTTGTCTACTCCTAAATTTCTCAAAGATTTCTCTTATGTTTTTGACCCTTTTTAACAATTTTGTTCCACCATTGCATTTGGTGGACAATCTTGTGTTAGGATGTGAAAGGGACGGGCGCGGGTCGTTGTTTAGACCATAATTGCAATGGTGCCAAGTATCTTTGGGCAATTTTTCCTTGGAGGGACTTGATCATTTTTTAGGCAACTTTCGAAAGCGTCATCGAGGGACTATGATCATTTGATATTGTTTTGTTTTTGCCAAAGATACCCAACATGCAATATGGCCTAATTTTGAAAGGCAACAAGTGGATGTAACCCTAGGGGTGATAGTGTGCAAGTGTGTTTTATTGCATACAAGAGTTTTTCTTTGAATTAGGATTTTCTATTTCATTGATTTTATCTTGCCATACATGTCCTAATTACTAGCAATAAGAAGCGGAAATATAAAATCCTACGCTATTACAACAATTAGGGAGTGGGGATACACATTTGTACATGGGGGGTTCAACGAGAAAAATAGACAAAAAAAAGAAAATAGCAAACAACAAGATAGAGGGAGGGAGAGAGAGCCAGCGCTGCTGCTGAGAGGTCATCAGAAGTTCTGACTCGGATCCGCTGCCAGATGATCAACCTCTTGGTTAAACTGTATGAGTCAGAACTTCTGACCCTGGCACCTGCAAAACAGAAACCTGTTAGTGGGGAAATCAGAAGTTCTGACTTCCCTGCGCTGCAAAACAGAAGTTTGTTAGTGGAGAAACCAGAAGTTCTGATTCTACTAGGAAGACAATAACTCTCAGAGGTTATGATATTATTGACAGCAAAACAGGCTTCAGATGTGCTAACGTCAAAGTCAGCACTTGGCTTTTCCCTGTACTAGTCAGAACATCTGCAATTTTGTTGTTATTCCACAAAACAGGAAACATATTTGGAACAGATCCAGCAAATGTCAAAATGTTTCAGAGGGCAGAACCAACAAGGTCACAGGCAAGTCCTACACTGGCTCAGAACGTTCTGAGGTGTGAAAATCCTCAGAATATAAACAGCAACAACATGATATTTACATTATGTTTATTTGAGCATGCACAGCTGATGATGCTTAGCAGCGTGATGAAGGTCAGCAGGTGCTTACCTGGCTGTTGGAAAAGTTTGTGGATGCGAGCTAGCTTTTGGCTCTGGTGGTGTTCTGGACAGATTCTTTTTGAAAAGGGTAGGTGAAAGTGTATGCGTATATAGGGTCAGAAGTTTAAAAAAGGGGTGTTTTTAGTTCACAAAGAAAACTGGGTATTTGATGAAATTTGAGGGTAAGAACTTCAAAGTTATGAAACAACTGGGGATTTTGGCAGAGTTTCACAACACTATCTTGCTAAAGATTTTTGTTTCTCTCTTAGCAATTTTTCTGTTTCTTGAACGCCCTTTTTTAGTGGACAATGACTCTCTTTTTATAGGCAAAGTTCTTGTGGGTGTCTTGAATATTAAAGCGCCAACAGAGTTTGAATTGTTCTTTGACAGAAATTCCTGGGAAGTTGTGATAATAGATAGCCTTCAGCCTAGGCTGCAGCAGCAGGCGTGGATTAGAGTGAAGTGACCTCTTAAGTGGGCGGTGGCATGTAGACCCATGCCAGAATCTGCATAAAGGCGTTTTCCAAGCCACACGTGAAGGGATTACTTGGATGAATGTTCAGGAGTGGTTGGAAGCATTAATGAGCATTAAATGGTGATAAGACTTATCAACATCAATATTCTGGTAAGGGAAACCAAACTTTGAACCCGCAGTTCTGTTTCAACAAGAACAGCGTAAACCATGCTCTGGCCTTGGCTTCCTGTTGTCTTATTAAGTTCTGGGGATTCTTCTGATTTTCTGATACGTTCCCTGGATTTGCTTCTGGACTTCCTGGGCTTAGAGGTTCTGTATCAGTGTAACACCCACTCTTCTGACCTTTTTATCTTCTGGTTTCAGCATGTTTTGAAAGAGCCTTCAGACTTCCTTGCTTCTTTTGCATTCCTTTAGCAAATTCTGGCTGAGCTTGCGTAACTACTGAAAGAGTCATGTTCTGTCTGAGGCTTACATATTGAACCACGTTTACAACTTCTGATTGAGCTGATGTAGCTGCTGAAGAACCAACTTCTGACTGCGCTGAGCCAAGCTTGCAACTTCTGACTGTTTCTATCTGGAATTGGTCCAGAAGTTCTGAAGCGCTGATTTTTCTTAAACACTCATTTTTTAGAGAAAAATTTCGAGTACTTTAGAATTTAATTTTTCTCAAGCTAAAAGCGTTGTCTTTAGATCTTGTGTGATCATCTTGCTCTTGAAAGTGGTTTGCTTGGGAAAGAATGACAGTTCTGGACTTGGATTTGTTTCATAGGGACCTTGAAAATCCGAGATGATTTCCTGAAGAAAGAGAGGGCAAATTTTGGGGTACAACAGTTGCCCCTGTTCAATCTTCTTGAACCTGAAGAGTTAGATTGGCAAGTTTTCCTTTCGCGACTCGAAGGTAAAAGGAGATTGGACACTAGAGTGCCCGGAAATTTGCACTCGCATGTTGGAGTATCAACAAATGTGATGCCGGGAATGGGCTTATAGATGCCGTCTGAAGGCGTGATAGAACCTTGTTGGGAATGGGCTTATAGATGCCATTTGGAAGTGTTGATCGCATAAGAGATTCCTTAGCGATAACTTGCGCACTTTGAGAAAGACAGATGTTTTCCTGGCTTGTTACAGGTGTTGATCTTCAATCTCTTCATGCAGACATGCCCTGGCTAGATACAGGTGTCGAGTCTATAATTGATTGCTCACAGATATGCCCTGGCTGGATACACGTATCGAATCTGGAATAAAACGGTTGGTAGATATGCCCTAGCTGGATACAGGAATCGAATCTTCAAACTCCTTAGATGTGCCCTGGCTGGATACAGGAATCGAATCTGGAATTAGACGGTTGATAGATATGCCCTGGCTGGATACAGGAATCGAATCTTCAAACTCCTCAGATGTGCCCTGGCTGGATACAGGAATCGAATCTGGAATTAGACGGTTGATAGATATGCCCTGGCTGGATACAGGAATCGAATCTTCAAACTCCTCAGATGTGCCCTGGCTGGATACAGGAATCGAATATGGAATTGTTGTCTACAGATATGCCCTGGCTGGATACAGGAATCGAATCTGGAATCTCTTCAGACGTGCCCTGGCTAGATACAGGAATCGAGTCTGAAAACTGATCACTCATAGATGTGCCCTGGCTAGATACAGGAATCGAATCTGGAATTGTGACAGTTGAAAGTAGTTGTCTTTTGGGTTGTCTTTTTCCCTGAAAAGGCAAAACATCAGTTGTATGCAATGTCATGATGTACGAAATGCATGATGCCATGATGTTCAAAATGAGATAGTTTCGTATGCACTTTATCATGTATGTAAGCAAAATGTATGAAATGTGAAATGTTTATGAATGTATTTTCGTCTAGGAAAATAAATCCTTGACGACTGGCTGGGGAATTAAATCCTGGGCCGACGTTGAAGAGTAGAGCTCTTTGCTTCCGCTGGGGATGATGGTTGCAAGAATACACCGGTAGGAGAAGATGACTTCATTGGGGAATAAACTTGTTGGAGAGATTACTCTGAGGGGAATTGCTCTGTGGGAAGAGATTCTTCGCCGAGGTTTTGATGAGAGCTCCGCTGAGGATTTCGATGATGGATTCCGCTGGGGATAACAATGATAAACTCCGCTGGGGATTGGAAGAACTTTGCCGAGGACGATCTTCCGTGGTAATTAGCTGAGGATAACCCATTTATAAGCCCTTGTAAGGAATAACTTTGAATAAAGCCCGGGAGAGACGTCCGTACTCTACAGGGGACGAGCCTCCAGAATCTACTGGGGATAAGCTTTAAGACCTGTCGGGGATATGAATTCCATTTTCCTGGGGAAACCTTCAGACTGTACTGGTAAATGGTTCCACTGGGGTGTCTGTATTCCGCCGGGGAACAATCTTAGATCAAGACTGCCGGGGATGCTTGCTGATGAATGCCTATATTCCGCTGGGGAATGTTGATATCTTCTGGGGCTACCCAACTTCCTTTAGGCTGACCGTAGACTAACTCTTCTGGAGGAGAATATTACTGACTTGCTAGGGGAACAGGGTGCCTATTGTAGGGCTGATGGTAGACTAACTCTTCCTGGGGAGAGTATTGCTGAGTCTTGTCCTACTCTGTGGGGAGTTGAGATAACTTGGTCACATTCTTCAGTTGAATCTACCTTGGTACCCTGGCGGACAAAGCAACTAGACTGCCTGGACAATTCTACATTGCCCCTACTTCTGATGTCACCTGTAATTAGTCTTTTGTTTCATATGCAAATATTTACGAATTAGCAATTTAATGTCAAATGCATATATCAAAAATGAACATTGGACGTTCTTCGCAAGACAAAACAGAAAAAGGAAAAACAATTGGCAACTTGTTTGGAAAAGTGAACTTGTATTGATTTTGAAATTTGCATGTAAATAGGCGTTTTTTGTACAAGAGGCTGACATCCTAGTAAGAGAACGCCGCCAAATAACACAAAGTTTATACAATTTTGAAAAGGAAACAAAACAGCTATGTGAAAAATATTCCCACTGGGTTCCAACTCTGCTATCGCCTTTATGTCTTCAAGCGTCTCATCACTTTGCTGCTTAGTTGAAGATGAAGCTGATTGATCGATGCCGAAGTCTGAGCCATATAGTTGATGCCGAATTCTAGATGCAAGGTGATCCAATGAGACATAGTGTTACGCTTTATCCCTAACTTTTGCCTGGACCGCCCTTTCGGGTTTTCAGTCCACTGGGATACCCATTTTTGCCCAAGCCGCCTTTTCAGGTTTTCGACTTGCCGGGTGTACAGATTTTTTTTCATTTCATCCCTTATTTTTGCCCGAACCCTTTTGGTTTGCCGGGAAGCCCCTATTTTTACCTAGGTATGTCAACCTAGCGGGTCTTTTATTCATGCGTAGTATCTTTTTACTATGTCTGCATTGGCGGGGTGAGGAAGGTCGTCACTATCCATGGTGGTTAGAATCATGGCTCCTCCTGAGAACACATGTTTAACCACAAATGGCCCTTCGTACGTAGGGGTCCATTTGCCCCTGGGATCACTTTGAGGAAGGATGATGCGTTTGATTACCAGGTCCCCAACTTGATACTCTTGTGGTCTGACTTTCTTGTTAAATGCCCTGATCATCCGTTTTTGATATGTCTGACCATGACAGATAGCAGTGAGTCTCTTTTCGTCAATTAGGTTTAATTGATCAAGTCGAGTCTGGATCCAGTTGTCTTCACTCAGATCTGCATCCTTCATTATCCGGAGAGAGGGTATCTGGACTTCAATTGGCAAGACTGCCTCCATGCCATAGACCAAGGAAAAAGGAGTTGCCCCGGTTGACGTCCTTGCTGAGGTACGGTACCCATGAAGAGAAAATGGTAACATTTCGTGCCAATCTTTGTAGGTCACTATCATCTTTTGCACAATTTTCTTGATGTTCTTATTAGCTGCTTCTACAACCCCATTCATCTTCGGCCGGTAGGGAGAAGAGTTGTGGTGCTGTATCTTGAATTGCTCGCAGAGCTCAGTGATCATCTTGTTGTTAAGATTGGTACCATTGTCCGTAATGATCCTTTCCGGGACGCCGTACCGACATATCAGGTTATGCCGTATGAAACGTGCCACGACGCTCTTGGTTACGGTGGCGTAGGAAGCTGCCTCTACCCACTTCGTGAAGTAATCAATCGCTACCAAGATGAAGCGATGCCCGTTGGATGCCGTCGGTCGGATTTCGCCGATCATATCAATGCCCCACATTGCAAAAGGCCAAGGTGCCGTCAGGACATTCAGAGGAACCGGAGGGATGTGCATCTTATCAGCATAGATCTGGCATTTATGACAAGTTCGAGAATGTTGGTAACAATCGGCTTCCATTGTGGACCAGAAATATCCTGCCCGAAGGATTTTCTTTGCCATGGTGTGTCCACTGGAATGTGTTCCGAATGTACCTTCATGTAGCTCTACCATGATCTTCTCTGCTTCAGTCTTATCCACACAACGCAGTAGAGTTGAATCATGGTTTCGTTTGTAGAGAATGTTGTTGCTGAGGAAGAATTTTGCTGCAAACCTTCTCATGAACTTCTTATCGTTGACGGACGCACCTTCAGGGTATTCCTGAGCTTCCAAATATCTCTTCACCTTATGATACCAGGGTTTTTCGGTTACCTCTTTGGCCTCAAGATCGCAACAATATGCAGGTTCGTCCAACTTCCAGATAATGATCCGGGGAGCCTCGTTGTCCCATTTGACTTTGAACATTGAAGACATCGTAGCTAGTGCGTCCGCTAACTGATTCTCCTCTCTTGGGAAATGCTCAAAAGTTATCTCTTCGAAGTGGGGAAGCAAAGTCAACACATACTCCTTGTAAGGAATAAGATTTAGGTGTTTCGTATCCCACTCGCCTTTGATCTGATTGATCACGAGAGCGGAATCTCCGAAGACACTCAGAAACTTGATCTTTAAGTCGATTGCAGCTTGAAGACCCATAATACATGCCTCGTATTCTGCCATGTTGTTGGTGCAGTTGAAACACAGCCGGGCGGTGAGTGGAGTATGAGTGCCTTTGGGGGATATGATCACAGCACCGACACCATTACCCAAAGCGTTGGAGGCTCCGTCAAAATGCATAGACCATCGGGATCCTTCCTCAGGTCCTTCATCTGGTCCAGGTACTTCACAATCAGTTACCACCATGATATCTTCGTCCGGAAATTCAAAGTTCAATGATTGGTAATCATCCACAGGTTGGTGTGCCAAATGATCTGCCAATACACTTCCTTTGATTGCTTTTTGAGTTGTGTACTGGATGTCATATTCTGTCAAGATCATTTTCCATCTTGCTATTCTTCCAGACAGAGCATACTTTTCGAATATGTACTTGATTGGATCCATTTTTGAAATCAACAGAGTAGTGTGAGTCAACATATACTGTCTCAGCCGGCGAGCAGCCCATACCAGAGCGCAACAAGTTTTCTCGAGCAGTGAGTACCGAGACTCACAGTCGGTAAACTTTTTGCTCAGGTAATAAATAGCGTGCTCTTTTCGGCCAGACTCGTCATGCTGCCCCAGCACACACCCCATTGAATTGTCAAGCACTATCAAGTATAGTATCAGAGGTCTCCCTTCCACTGGTGGCATAAGAATGGGTGGCTCTTGGAGATATTCCTTTATCTTTTCGAAAGCAGCCTGACATTCATCGTTCCAACGTACTACTTGATCTTTCTTCAGCAATTTTAAGATTGGCTCACAGGTAGCAGTTATATGTGAGATGAATCGGGCAATGTAATTCAGTCGTCCTAGAAAGCCTCGGACTTCTTTCTCTGTCTTAGGAACTGGCATCTCTTGAATGGCTTTAACCTTGGCAGGGTCCACTTGAATACCTTTGTCGCTTACAATGAAACCTAGCAATTTTCCAGACCTCACCCCAAAGGTGCATTTGTTTGGGTTCAACCTCAGCTTATACAATTTCAGTCGGTCAAACAGCTTCCGCAGATGGTCAAGGTGTTCCTCCTTGGTTTGGGACCTTGCAATCATATCATCAACGTACACTTCAATCTCATGATGGATCATATCATGAAATAAAGCAACCATGGCACGTTGGTAGGTTGCCCCAACATTTTTCAACCCGAATGGCATGACCTTGTAGCAGAAGGTGCCCCACTGAGTTACAAAGGTAGTCTTTTCCATATCTTCAGGAGCCATCTTGATCTGATTATACCCTGAAAAACCATCCATGAAGGAGAACACCTTGTGTTGAGCAGTATTGTCAACAAGAACATCGATATGAGGCAGAGGGAAATCATCTTTAGGGCTGGCCCTGTTCAAATCCCTGTAGTCAACACACATTCTGACTTTACCGTCCTTCTTCGGCACTGGAACCACGTTGGCAACCCACTGAGGATAAGAGGTTATTGCTAGAAACCCAACATCGAATTGCTTCATAACCTCAGCTTTGATTTTCTCAGACATCTCTGGGCACATGCGGCAGACCTTTTGCTTTACCGGAGGGCAGTCTTCCTTGGTAGGCAGGTGATGAACTACAATGTCGGCATCCAAACCACGCATGTCTTCGTAAGACCAAGCAAAGATCTCCATGTAATCATGCAGCATCTGGATCAATCGTTGCTTCACGCTGAGCTCTAGATTGGCACCAATCTTGACTTCTTTTCTATCTGTCTCAGTACCCAGGTTCACTGTTTCCACCGGCTCTTCATGCGGCTGAATGGCCCTCTCTTCCTGGAGTAGCAGTCTTGCGAGTTCACCAGGCACTTCGCAATCATCTTCACCTTCGTCTTCGGCCAAGTTGATCGGATTTTCGAAGTCATAGCTGGCAGTAGCAGAGCTGTTACCAGTGAGATCCAGAGTGGCTTGAAACCTGTATAAGTGAGTGTGTGTAAATATAGCTGTTTTGCAATATATATAACACAGAAAGAAAAAGAGCACAAGATTTGAAATGCAACAAACGTCCAATGTTTTGATTAATGATATATGGAAATATCATACAAAAAGCCCTCACAAATGGAGCCACGGTGCCCCGGGTAGGACACCGAGCCAATAAAAGTTTCAACATATTGTTTGTTACAAATTGAACACAAAAGAGTTAATTACTGCGTGACAAATGTAATAGGTGTAAAATCCTTTGCCGTCCAGTTGCTTGGTCCGTTGTGGGTTGTTGGATAGATCCAACTGTCAAATTCTGCTTCCTCTACGTCCTCCTCGATAGCATTCACCCTTGGGTTGGTGATGAACACCGGAGCCTTTCTGATCCTTTCTTTGCGAACATCCCTCTGAGCCTCTGCAGTAAAGCCCAGCCCAAACTTGTCGTTCTTTTGAGTGAAGTCAGGAAGTTGACCCCAGTTTGCGCATTTGCCTTTCTCGATCACAGCCCGGGCATCCTTCAAGGAAGCCATCTTCAAGGGAAAGTCTTCTTCAACCTCTGCCTCAGCTGACGCCAATGTTGGAGGTACCTCTTCAAAATGTTGAAAGGGGGTTTCAATAAACTCCCCGTCCATCTCGATATACCGGAATGAATTCAAATGAATAACCATGTATTCCTCCTCACCCTTCACAGTAACAATCTTCCCTTTGACATGGTATTTGAGCTTTTGGTGTAGAGTGGATGTTACAGCCCCAGCTTTGTGAATCCAGGGTCGTCCAAGCAAACAGGAATAAGATGGACGAATATCCATCACATAGAACGTTGAGTCAAAGACTTGGGAACCCACACGAATAGGAATGTCTACCTCACCGTGCACCATTCTCTTAGAACCGTCGAAGGCTCTAACAATGATGTTACTAGGTTTCAATTCCAGGCCCTCACAATCCAAACGATCTAAGGCCTTCTTGGGCAATACATTCAGGGAAGAACCGGTATCCACCAACACGTGTGCAAGAGTAGTGCCCCTGCATTCTATGGAAACATGCAGGGCATCATTGTGGTTTTTTCCCTTGGCGGTAAGGTCTGCATCCGAGAAACCCAAACCATTGTCAACGGTCAAATTAGCCACACAGTCAGTGAATTCATCTGCAGATGTCTCTTGCGGCACATGGGTCGTTTCAGAAATGAAATCAGGGCCTTGGCGTGGGCCTCTGAGCACAGTAGCAACGATAGCATAGAGATTTTGGAGGGGGTATGCCCCAGCTGTTCAACGACATTGAAGTCAATCTTTTTAATGATTTTAAGGATTTACTCCATCTCTTGCTGGGAGGCTTCAACAACGGTCTTTTTTGGTGCCTCCGTCCGGGCAGGCAAATCGGTAGCAACTTCTTTGCCCCGAGCATCAGAGGACTCGGCGGCAGTAGTAGACACAGGAACTTGATTTGGAACATGCACACTTGCGGGTGTGATGATAAGAGGTTTTCGGATAACTGGTGGTGCAATGTCAGGAGAGAAAAGCCTGCCACTGCGAGTAATCTTGGCAGGACCAATGATGTTACTGATACTGGTACCGGTGTTGAAATCCTGCTTCACTCCAAGCACATACACATCTGCCCCATAATGCCATGGGACAGCCTTGTCAGATTCATAGGGGAGGGGCCCCGGAACAGTAATGGTAATGGGTGCAACAGACATAATTTTGACTGGCTTCCTCGGGGGAGCCTTGGCAGGATTGTTGAAAATTGTGACGACAGATACTTCTTCAGCGGAAATAAACGGAACAGTAGTTTTCTTGAACATAATTTCTTTGCTATCCATCAGGCTTTGGATGCCTGATTTCAGCAGCGGACAACCGGTAGGGATAACAGCACACAGGAGGCAACCCTTGCTACAACCCGGAAATAAACCGGCTAGCAGTAGGTTCCTCTTAACAGTCAATAGAGGGGTAGCAACATCATTCACCGAAACAGCATACAAATCTTCCTCAATGGCATTTACTCTATGCTGGGGCATAGGAGCAGTTACAACATTTGGCCTCTCAGGCGCCTCAAACTGAATTTCCCTCGCATCGATAAGGTCTTGAACTTTATTTCTCAGGGCCCAGCAATCATCAGTAGTATGCCCGGGGCTATCAGAATGATAAGCACAACGGGCATTTGGGTTATACTTAGGAGATGCAGTATTCACGACCTTCGGAGCTTCTTTGGTGGTCACCAAGTTGGTTGATAACAGTTGCGGTAAGATTTGTGACAAGGTCATACTCAGCCGAGTGTATTGCCTCTTAGGCCTCTCACCCCTTTGTTGATTGTACTGCTGAGGAGCAGCAACAGGTTTTGAAATTACCAAGGCATTGACGACTTGGCGGCTTTCCGGCTTGACTTGTCTTCTAGGACCATAGACTGCACTAGCTTCCTTCTTGAAAGGCCTCTTCTCAGTACTTGCGGAGGCAACTTTCTGTATCTTTCTTGACCTGATGCCAGCTTCTATCCTTTCACCCGTCAAGATCAAATCCGTAAACCCAACGGAGGAATTACCAACCAAATGATTGAAGAATGGACCAGACAAGGTCCCTAGAAACATGTCAACCAGTTCACGATCAGTCAAAGGAGGCTGCACCCTGCCAGCCAAATCTCTCCATTTTTGCGCATATTCTTTGAACCCTTCGCCCGTTCCTAGAGACATACCCTGAAGTTGGGTACGCGTAGGAGCGAGGTCAGAATTGTATTGATATTGTCTATAAAATGCGGTAGCCAAATCTTCCCAATGTCGGATACTGGTTCCATCTAGCTGATAGAACCAATCAAGTTGTGACCCCGAAAGGCTATCTTGGAAGAAGTGGATCCAAAGGTTTTTGTCTGCCGTGTAAGGTTGGATCTTCCTTACGTACGATCTGAGGTGCAGCTTTGGACAGGAAGCCCCATCGTATTTGGCAAAGGCAGGCGCCTTGAACTTGTGTGGGATTACCACCCCAGAAGATAACCCTAAATCTCCGAAATCCAGCCCCGACATATTTTGAATCTCCATGGCGCTCAAGCGGTCCTCTAATTGTTTGTATCTGTCAGCAGCAGAAGGGTATTGTTCGTCATTGTAATCCGTCTCGTTGTCAGAGACTGCGGGACTAGGAGCCCCTCCCCCTTGGGGACTGTCTTTCTCTGCAGAGGAAGTAGTTGGATCAGCCTCATTATGGAGTGTGTTCCCAAACCTGTGTCCAGTGTTGAATAACGCAGTCCTCTTCTTCTTCTTCTTCTTTAAGAGCAAAGCCTTCAACTCTTGTTGACCTTGAGCCAGGCTCATGACCATCTCTTGAAACTGGGTACTCTGGGCCTGGAGGGCCTTGATAGCTTGTTCACTGGATGATTCTGGATTCATGATGACTGTTCAAAATAAACAGCGAAGAAGATTAAGCAACCTGTAGAAAAAAGGGGTACCTGTTATGCACATGATGCATGAGATGCTATCTATGCAATGCATTCAAGGATTTTAGAAATTCACAATTGTTGCAGACAAAAAGAACGCACGTCATATTAATAAGAAGCAATTTGTTAGTACATAAATGCCCCATGGGCCAAGTATTACAAAAACAACTTATCAAGGTAAAAAGATGTTGCGCATCCTCTTTGGCGCAATGTAGGTGTTGAGGGCCTCTTGCTCATGGAGTCGGCGGGTGAGCTCTAGAACCTTCTTTTCGCTGGCGTAGAAGCTGGCTTCAAAAGTGTTTCGTTCCTCCTTGAGCTGGATCCAACTCTTCTGCATCTCCTCCCACGATGTAGGCATGTCAGGATGTAGGATGGTGTAGGGAACCTCTCCTTCCTTGACGGGCTCTTTAATCACAGGGAGAACATGAGTGTTGTACCCCAAAATTTGCCCTCCCATATTCTTCAAGATTTGTCAAAAGCATGCTACAAAATTCCCCAAGGGTTGCACAGTTCGAGGACATCCTAACAGTCAAAAATTAGGGTTTTGGTTCTGACAAAGTAAATGAAGTTTCCAAGGGTCCAATCAAGTCCCACATGCCTACAAATATGGTCAAGCATCCTCATACCAAGTTTCAAGACTTACAGTACAAAATTGCACAGTCAAAAACTCTAATTGCACTACAGTCAACTGTAGGGGCAAAATGGTCATTTGACAGTCAAAAGTCCAAATTTTTGGTCAACATCTCATTTTGAAGCCACAAACATCATTTGATCAATGCTTGATCATGATTCTCAAAGCTTGGCTCAAAAATCATCAAGATGCAAAAGTTTCCATATTTGGACAGTTGAAAAAGTCAACTGTAACTTGACCAGGGCATAAATTTCACATGGATTATCATAAAAATTCCATCCAAAGCTCATTTTGAAGATAAAGACATTTCCTACAACTCCTCTTCACACTTCAAGTCCAATAAATGCTCTCACAAAAAGTTATTAATTTCAAAATTATAGGTCATTTTCAAAAGTCAACAAAAAGGGACTTTACGTCAAAGGCCATAACTTGAGATTGGTAAATCAAAATGACATGGGACCAAAGACATTGGTTAGAGGACTTAGAGACCTTTCCAAAATGTCTAAGAACGTGAGCAAATCTTAAAAATTGAGCAAGTTATGCCTTGTGGAAGTTGGGAAATTTTTGGATATTTTGAAAAGTCAACATTGATTCAAATGACCTAAAAATGCTAATGGGCCTCTTTTTCTTCCACAATTCATTATCCAAGGCATGTGCACGACCATTTGGCCCAAAGGGAAGTTTTTATCATTTTTATTTTATTTATTTGAATTTTTAAATGCTAGAAATTCATTTAATTAATTAAAATATATAAAAAAATACTAAACCTAGGTTTTTAAATCTTTTTATGCATGATATACATTCAATATTTCGTGCAAATCAGGTTAGGAAAGAATCAAAGGTGATTGGATGTGATTGAAGCCAAAAAGCATGAAAAAGATTTGGAAAATTATCGCTTGAAAATCAAATATCCTTTTCATTAATTCATGGATTTTTGATCAATTTCTTTGACCTAAATCATTGATACATATATATGCAAGCTAACCCTATTCAGAAAAAACTCCAAGCTGCGCCATAGACAAGAAACAAAACTTGAGTTTTTGCCAAAAAAACTGAAAACTGAAAACAGGGATACAAGGCGATTCAAGGCAAAATATCCATTCCATTGGCTTGCTGAGGCTTCAAGGAAGGAGATTGAATCAATAGCATAGCCTGAAACCTTGAGAATTGGTAGTTACAAGTCGAACTGTATCATTCTTTTGGCATAATCGTGTTTTAAAATTTAAGCACATTTATTGCATTTTTTTCATGGATTCTTGCTAATTAATGTATTCTGAAGCTAACCATATATTTCAATTGAGTTTTTATGCATTATTGAGGGATTCGCCATTAAAGATATTTAGGGTTACCAAGCTTTTGATTTGGGCGTTTCTCACTACTGCAAAATTAGGACATGCCAATGCCATGGATGAATTCAGAATGCTTGGACGAAAAGAAATCAGCCCTCGCGCCTAATTTATGTGGCCGGACGGCCTAATCGTTATTTTCAGATATGGCATATTTTGGGGGGGTTTAAAACCCCCGCTAACCATTTTCTATTTTCAGGAAATAAACATGCCAAGGAAGAAGAAGGGTACGTGGCCAGCGTTGATTGGAATATTCAAATTCTCGCGCGAAAAAGAAGCATTAACGTTTGTTTATTTTATTATGTTTATTGATTGTATAATATACAAAGAACTCAAGCAGCGCGTTTGGCAAGGCATAACATTGGTATTCATTAAGACCTGGGTTCGAGCCCAGGTCCCCACCCCTTTCATATTATTTTTCATTTAACACTTATATGCAGCTTCAACGCTAAAGCACACCATGCATCCACGTTATCAAGCCATCCACGCGTCCCACTGCACTCAATCAAGGGACCAGATCTGAAGACTATGGTGAACCTCAGTCAACGCACAGGCATGCTAGTCAAAAGGTCAACAGGGCCAAAACCTTAATGGGCTTAAAATGCTAACAATTCACCTCCAACTGGGGACAGAACCCCCCCCAAGGTTTGCAAGTTTCTTTCATTATTTTTTGTTATTTATTTTGATTCAATTATTATTTTTAATTAGTTCTTTAATTTAAATATTTTCATAAAAACATAAAAAACAATATAAAATCAGAAAGGACAAAATTAAAATATATTTATTTAATTAATATTTTTTTTTGTAAATAAAATTCATTAATTAACTTAGTTTTAAATCTAGGATTAATCTTAACATTTTTTAATAAAAACCTAAAATTTGGTAGAATTAGGGTTTCAAATCTTTTTCATCCTTTTTTCCTTTTTACCACATTAATTATTAAATCTTCCTATTACTTTTATAAATCAAGATTGCATGTAAATAATTAGGTTAATTTAAGTTTAACTTTAATACTTTCTTAATAAACTAAAAAACAATTAGAATTAGGGTTAGCATTTTAATTTCAATTAATCTCATTAAATTCTCATAAATACAAAATACCAAAAATAATTTCCTTTCATTTTAATTTTTATTAATTTAATCTAATAATTTAATTTCATTAAAAAGGGTCCAACGCCCTCGTTTCTAATCTTAATTCAATTCGCGTATTTATTTCTTTTTTTTTTAATTATTCATGTACCTCTCCCAAAGCCATGTAAATATTTACCTCTCGCACTTTTACTTTATTTTCTTTATTTTCTGTCAAATCGGGTCCTGGAAATTTTGGCGATGTGGACCCGCGCCTTTTGTAATAGTTTAGAACTTTACCTTTCTCGCACTTTTTAACTGTTAAATAAATGCATGCAAGAATGAATGACAATAAATAAAAACAAACGCGTAGATCACCTATACCATGACAAGATAAAAATAAACGAATCTGACACACGAATCACACACCACCCCTAGGGTACGCCTCACTGTTGCCTTGCCTCGAAAGGTGATCGTCGAGTAGAGGATGTCTTAGTAAGTCCTCATGATCCGGGAACCTGGCATGAGGGTAGCTTCTAAGGTGTCTTCCTATTGCTCCGGTGATCACCATGTCCCGAACCTCGAATTGACCCGAACACCTCCAACGGTGGTGCTACCTACCTCTCAATGGTGGGATGGCACTACTTTAAAGGATATTTACACAGACGAATTCCTTAGGGTAGGTAGACAACTCTAGATACTTGCTCTAATTCAAAACGAATTAAAAACTTCTTTTCACACCGACACTTTGCAAAAAGCTTTCAAAAAAACTTTTCAAACACTCTTGAGGACTGATACAAGAGTCGAACTGAAATTTTAAACGAAACTTTTTCAAACTCACTCACACTTTGAAAAGCAAACAAACATTTTTGAAAACACAATGAGCAAGTATCTAAGAGCCCATGTATAAACATGGATAGAAAGGGTGCTAACACCTTCCCTTTCTATAAATCTACCTCCCGAACCGAGAGCAATCTCTTTAAGGAATTTTTCTGTGCTTTTGTCCTTTCCATTTGGAGAAAATAAAAGACGGTGGCGACTCTTGCTTCCGCGACATTTCGCGAACCAGCGTTAAACAGTCAGTTCCAGATCCACCGATCACAGAACTGGCGACTCTGCTGGGGACTCTTATAAAGTGAGGTGTACCTTAGGACTAAGATCACTTGTGTTTTCCATTGTATGAATTGCTTGCTTTAATTTGTGGGACTGTCTTGGGAGTTCTATAGATCCTAACCCGGATCTGGGGATACCTTCTTAGAAAGTAGCAACAAGGCTGTGAGGGAACTGTGCGGGGTATACCGACATGGTTGAAATAGTCTGCTACGTTGATGTGGCACTTTGGTGTGTACCGGTAACCCTTGAGTTCAGTCAAGGAGAGTACGGGGCCTCCGCGTGGTGTCGTGATGCATCAACAGACCTTAGGAACCTTAATTGAACTATCTTGGCCTCTTTAGGGTAGTGAGATAACTGACTTTGGTGCAGTCCGAGGTTGGTTGATACTCGATACTACACTCAATTGAGGGTTGCTTTCCTGGAATATTTCGGTCGCCAGTTCAGTGGCTAAATCGAAACGATGAACAATGAAAACAATCCAGTGATATTGGGACCCTTAGAACCCGGTTACTTCTAATAGGACAGGTTGAGCCCACCAACTTCAAGAGGGTAATACCCAGACCCCATGCTGGCCTAAACTCTAAGGGCTTCTCTTGTGTGACTTGCGTGCCTTCGTACTTGACTACTTGCATGCTTGTTATCTGACACATGAACTACTTGCAGGTTTCGTTCATAGTCCTTAACCAGGACTCATAACAAAGTGTACTAAGTCTCTTGCAGGTTTTGTTTATAGTCCTTAACTGGGACTCATAACAGGGTTTACTAGGTCTCTTGCAGGTTTTGTTTATAGTCCTTAATTGGGACTCATAACAAAGTATACTGAATTTCTTGCAGGTTTTGTTTATAGTTCTTAATAAGGGCTCATAACAGGGTTTATCCATATTACCCCATGCATCATGACATCATACGATTGCATACATCCTAACCCATTTCAAGGATCTCAAGGGCTTGTGATGCAGGTCATGATGAACCAACTGTCTAGCAAGGGGCAAAAGGGGATTTATTTTCCTCTAGCCAGAGTTGTCAGGGGCTATGACCCACTGGATATGGTGAGCCTTTGACCCTTGAAGAAGGACTCTCAACAACATGAAGTTCCTTCAATCAAGCTACCAGTTTCCAATTCTAACAGTCTTCTTGTTTATCCCGCGAGGTCCTTGAAAACATTACATGCATGTCATACTCATCATTGCATAACAGGTATCCTTGTTGCAGGTCACTTACCTTTCTCGCTGTTTATTTCAGCAATGGCTTCACAACAAGATAACCAGGACCTTCCCGCTCAAGAGAATCAGTTCAAGAAAATTTTCCTAGGCCTATCCAAGAGGCAGGAAGAGTTGAGGACACTCCTCATGGGGAATCTGATCAGAAAAAGTCCTGAAGATGACAAGGACGAACAGCTGAAACGTCTACAAGCTGAGGTAGACACATTGAAAACCCAGATGCTGGGGCAAAGGGCCCTCATTCAAGGTTTAGCTCAGGAGCAAGGAGAGCTGAGAGCCATGATCAGTCAGCTTCCTCAAGGCATGAAGCAACCAGCCCAAATCAGGGACCGGGTTATGGAACAGCTTCCAAGAAGGCAAAGGTCGGGTCCAATGAATAGACCTCTCCGAGTTGCTACTACTTCTCAGGTCCAGCAACGACCTCGCCAAGAACAGCGGGTTGATCAGAACAGGTCGGACGAGCCTAAGAGACAGTTCACCTACATCAACATGTCATGGTCACGAGCTTTGCAGCACATGTTAAGGATGAACCTGATTGCGGTGATCAACCCCCCTGCAAATCCAAAGACTTCCTCTCCAAATTACAACCCAGAAGCAAGGTGCGCTTACCATTCTGGTAGCCCGGGGCACGATACTGAAGACTGTTGGGCACTGAAGTACAAGATTCAGAATATGATCGATGCTAAAGAGATCGAGTTCGAGCCCGCCGAGACTCCCAATGTGATCATTGCTCCCTTGTCAAAACATGGCTAGGATTGAGAAATTTTTGTTCATTAGAATCTTTCAAGTTGTAATTTTCTTTTGATTGTTCAAACATTCCATTCATGTTAAACATTGTTATTTCATTAATGCATCGCATATGTCTGTTCTGAAACAATATATTCGTATTCACTAAATGCAAATTATTTTCATATTTTTTCTGATGTCAACTCTTGATCTAAAATTCTAAGCCTCTTGAGGGAGGATGACGAAAACGATACCACGATCTACAGTATGCTTTTGAACAGACCCCACTGATGAGGTACAGGCATTGTTTCAAATCCCTAAACACTGGAGTTATAAGGATGATAATCCCTCGTCAACCCCTCTGAGCCAAAGAAGTAGGAGTTTTTCTTTTCGAAATTTAAAACCCTTAATCATAACCTGGGGCAGGGTAGTCTCTCAGTTGATCCAAGTGCATAACGAATGGCACCCAAAGAGGTTCTTACAAAGAAAGACAGTGATGGTTCCGAATAATCAATAAAGAAAGGCAGTCATTATCTCAAAAAATAAAAAACCCATTAAGTCAAAACCCATGAAGGAGACTTACAAAACTGGGGCATCCCGCTGACTGTAATTCCAAAAAAGGAAACAGTTCAGGCAAAAAAAAAATAGGGATAACAAAAAAAAATCAGACAAGAAAGAGGTCTTACAAACCCTCAACAAAAAAAGGAATGACTTCCTATTCAAAATAAGTTATCAACATCCGAATCATCACCGAAAAGTTAGGACAAAGACTCAAACAAGGTATAACGTATGATCAACTGCGTTTAGGTTTGGAGAACATCACGAAGAGCGGGTGGGTACAAATAAAATTTGAGCCTTTATCCTTTGTTTCTTAAACCGTGAACCAGGCCACGTTATAACCCTTAAAAGTCCTAGCTGAAGCACGGGTTAGTTCGAAAGCATACTGTTACGAAAGGTATCCTGACTCCTTAAGGCCTATTGTAAATACAGAGTTGACATCATGTTTTACAAACATTCACTTGTTTTATGAAAAAGAATGCATTTTCAAAATCTTCAAGACAGACATAAGCTTTACATTTTGATATAACATTGTCTGCATATGACTTTTTGTTTGAACAACAGGAAAATTCGCACGAAGAATTTCTGGTGAACAAAAGCACTTCCAATCAAGGGGCATGGCATGAGCATGGTCCATCATCTGGGGCAGTCCAATCAAGATTCAAGGAATCTCTCAAGATGCCAAATAGCCTGGGACAAATCTCTGCTTGAATCACTTGGGGCACTCCAGCAACGAATCTTGCCTGATCAAACATCTTCTGGTAGCATGACAAAACACTTCTAACAGGGGCAACTCCCTACCTTCTGAAAGCACGGACATAGTCGAAAAAAATACTACGCATGAAAAAAGACCCGCTAGGCTGACATGCCTAGGCAAAAATAAGGACTTCCCGGCGAACCAAAAGGGTTCGGGCAAAAATAAGTGATGAAATGAAAAAATCTGTACACCCGGCAAGTCGAAAACCTGAAAAGGCGGCTTGGGCAAAAATGGGTATCCCGGCGGACCGAAAACCCGAAAGGGCGGTCCAGGAAAAAGTTAGGGATCAAAGCATACGACTATGTCCTATCATCTTGTCACCTGTCTACCAGAAGAAGGTTTGACCCTCAACAATTATCAGCATCCCACAGGTGCCTCCCCCATAGAAACAGGGGCAATAAAGAGTTGTCTAAGCAATCTAATTGTTCTATCCTCCAAGGTACCAAGGTAGGTTCAGCTAAAGAACATAACCAGATATCTTAATCCCCCAGAGAGTGAGCCAGCAAGTCAGTACACTCTCCCCAAGCTACTATCAAACCTTCAGTGGAGTCCCTTCCCCGGTACAATTCAAAACTTCCCCCAGAAGAGTCCAATCCAGGTTCCCCAGGAAAGTTGGAATCCATCTCCCCAAGTAGTAAGCTTATCCCTAGTAGATTCTGGAAGCTTATCCTCGCAGGACATAAACGCGTCTCCCGGCTTTATTCAAAGAGTTATTTCCTTACCAGGATATAACTGGGTTATCCTCAGCCAAAAGCCACGGAAAGATCGTTCTCGGCGAAGTCTTCTTATCCCCAGCGAAGTCTATCAACACTTCCAATACAACAAGGGTATCCCCAGCAAGTTATTATCAACAATTCAACAAAGTACCTCTATCTCCACAGAGTATTGCTTCCCAGCAAGATCGCTAGAGTACTTTTTCTCCCCGCAGAGTAATCCATTCGCCAAGTTTATTCCCCAATGGAGTTATCTTCTCCCACCGGTATTCTTGCAACCAACATCCCCAGCGGAAGCAAAACTCTATTCTTCAACATCAGCCCAGGAGTGACTTCCCGGCACCCGTCAAGGATTTATTTTCCTAAGACAAAAGATACATTCATAAATATCACATACATCATTATAGCATGCATATACGCATCATATCTTACAAATCTCATTTATGTTAAGAACATCATTGCTTGATCCATATCATGCATTGCATATGACTGACCTTTACCTTTCAGGAAAGATCCAGTTAAGTTCTCAGCTATATTCAAGACCTAGACCGGTTCAGTTAAATCGACTCCAAAGATTTCTCTGTTTCTTATCCAGTCAAAGGCCTTCTCTGGTCTAGTTAAACCGACTCCTAAAGGTTTTTTCTTTTGAAGACTCAGTTGAAGACTCCAAGACCTTGTCTGGTTCAGTTAAATCGACTCCCAAAGATTTTCCTGGTTATTATCCAGTCAAAGGCCTTCTCTGGTCCAGTTAAACCGACTCCTAAAGGTTTTTCTTTTGAAGACTCAGTTGAAGACTCCAAGACCTTGTCTGGTTCAGTTAAATCGACTCCCAAAGATTTTCCTGGTTATTATCCAGTCAAAGGCCTTCTCTGGTCTAGTTAAACCGACTCCTAAAGGTTTTTTCTTTTGAAGACTCAGTTGAAGACTCCAAGACCTTGTCTGGTTCAGTTAAATCGACTCCCAAAGATTTTCCTGGTTATTATCCAGTCAAAGGCCTTCTCTGGTCCAGTTAAACCGACTCCTAAAGGTTTTTCTTTTGAAGACTCAGTTGAAGACTCTAAGACCTTGTCTGGTTCAGTTAAATCGACTCCCAAAGATTTTCCTGGTTATTATCCAGTCAAAGGCCTTCTCTGGTCTAGTTAAACCGACTCCTAAAGGTTTTTCTTTTGAAGACTCAGTTGAAGACTCCAAGACCTTGTCTGGTTCAGTTAAGTCGACTCCCAAAGATTTTCCTGGTTATTATCCAGTCAAAGGCCTTCTCTGGTCTGGTTAAACCGACTCCTAAAGGTTTTTCTTTTGAAGACTCAGTTGAAGACTCCAAGACCTTGTCTGGTTCAGTTAAATCGACTCCCAAAGATTTTCCTGGTTATTATCCAGTCAAAGGCCTTCTCTAGTCCAGTTAAATCGACCCCAAACAGATTTTCCTGATGAAGGCTCAGTAGAAGACATCCAAGATTCTCTCAATGATTGCTATTGAGGTTGTAGTCGCCCATGGTTCTCTCCGCGATACTACGGAGGTGGTAATCCCAGATTTCGCTCAATGATTGCTGTTGAAGTGAAGTTATCCAAGATTCTCTCAATGATTGCTATTGAGGTTGTAGTCGCCTATGGTTCTCTCCCCGATACTGCGGAGGTGGTAATCCCAGATTTCGCTCAATGATTGCTGTTGAAGTGAAGTTATCCAAGATTCTCTCAATAATTGCTATTGAGGTTGTAGTCGCCTATGGTTCTCTCCCCGATACTGCGAAGGTGGTAATCCCAGATTTCGCTCAATGATTGCTGTTGAAGTGAAGTTATCCAAGATTCTCTCAATGATTGTTGTTGAGGTTGTAGTCGCCTATGGTTCTCTCCCCGATACTGCGGAGGTGGTAATCCCAGATTTCGCTCAATGATTGCTGTTGAAGTGAAGTTATCCAAGATTCTATCAATGATTGCTATTGAGGTTGTAGTCGCCTATGGTTCTCTCCCCGATACTGCGGAGGTGGTAATCCTAGATTTCGCTCAATGATTGCTGTTGAAGTGAAGTTATCCAAGATTCTCTCAATAATTGCTATTGAGGTTGTAGTCGCCTATGGTTCTCTCCCCGATACTGCGGAGGTGGTAATCCTAGATTTCGCTCAATGATTGCTGTTGAAGTGAAGTTATCCAAGATTCTCTCAATGATTGCTATTGAGGTTGTAGTCGCCTATGGTTCTCTCCCCGATACTGCGGAGGTGGTAATCCCAGATTTCGCTCAATGATTGCTGTTGAAGTGAAGTTATCCAAGATTCTCTCAATGATTGCTATTGAGGTTGTAGTCGCCTATGGTTCTCTCCCCGATACTGCGGAGGTGGTAATCCCAGATTTCGCTCAATGATTGCTGTCGAAGTGAAGTTATCCAAGATTCTCTCAATGATTGCTATTGAGGTTGAAGTCGCCTATGGTTCTCTCCCCGATACTGCGGAGGTGGTAATCCCAGATTTCGCTCAATGATTGCTGTTGAAGTGAAGTTATCCAAGATTCTCTCAATGATTTCTATTGAGGTTGTAGTCGCCTGTGGTTCTCTCCCCGATACTGCAGAGGTAGTAATCATCCCAAGATTTTCTCAACGATTGCTGTTGAGGTTAAAGTCATCCAAGGTTCTCTCACCGTTCCTGTTGAGGTAGTAACCATCCCTGGTTCATTCATCACCGTTTGAAGCTCCAGATCCAGCTCCTGTAACCAGTCAGGACACATCTACACAAAGAATTTGAAGGCCAGCTCCCGTAACAGGTCAGGTAATCATTTTTCTTTTTTGCAGGTATGCAAGTTCTCGCTAAGGAAGCTCTTACGCGATCAACATCCAGATGGCATCTATAAGCCCATCCACCTTCCATCATCTCTTAGCATGGCATCTATAAGCCCATCATCCTATCCATCAACCTCCAAATGGCATCTATAAGCCCATTCCACCATCACACTGCTACTATGTGAGCGCAAATTTCTGGGCACTCTAGTGTTCAATCATCTTCCACCTTCGGATTACGAAAGGCACGTCAGCCAATCTGCATCCTCAGGTTTAAGAAGATTGAACAGGGGCAACTGTTGTACCCCAAAATTTTCCCTCCCATATTCTTCAAGATTTGTCAAAAGCATGTTACAAAATTCCCCAAGGGTTGCATAGTTCGAGGACCTCCTAACAGTCAAAAATTAGGGTTTTGGTTCTGACAAAGTAAATGAAGTTTCCAAGGGTCCAATCAAGTCCCACATGCCTACAAATATGGTCAAGCATCCTCATACCAAGTTTCAAGACTTACAGTACAAAATTGCACAGTCAAAAACCCTAATTGCACTACAGTCAACTGTAGGGGCAAAATGGTCATTTGACAGTCAAAAGTCCAAATTTTTGGTCAACATCTCATTTTGAAGCCACAAACATCATTTGATCAATTCTTGATCATGATTCTCAAAGCTTGGCTCAAAAATCATCAAGATGCAAAAGTTTCCATATTTGGACAGTTGAAAAAGTCAACTGTAACTTGACCAGGGCATAACTTTCACATGGATTATCAGAAAAATTCCATCCAAAGCTCATTTTGAAGATAAAGACATTTCCTACAACTCCTCTTCACACTTCAAGTCCAATAAATTCTCTCACAAAAAGTTATCAATTTCAACATTATAGGTCATTTTCAAAAGTCAACAAAAAGGGACTTTAAGTCAAAGGCCATAACTTGAGATTGGTAAATCAAAATGACATGGGACCAAAGACATTGGTTAGAGGACTCAGAGACCTTTCCAAAATGTCTAAGAACATGAGCAAATCTTAAAAATTGAGCAAGTTATGCCTTGTGGAAGTTGGGAAATTTTTGGATATTTTGAAAAGTCAACATTGATTCAAATGACCTAAAAATGCTAATGGGCCTCTTTTTCTTCCACAATTCATTATCCAAGGCATGTGCACGACCATTTGGCCCAAAGGGAAGTTTTTATCATTTTTATTTTATTTATTTGAATTTTTAAATGCTAGAAATTCATTTAATTAATTAAAATATATAAAAAATACTAAACCTAGGTTTTTAAATCTTTTTATGCATGATATACATTCAATATTTCGTGCAAATCAAGTTAGGAAAGAATCAAAGGTGATTGGATGTGATTGAAGCCAAAAAGCATGAAAAAGATTTGGAAAATTATGGCTTGAAAATCAAATATCCTTTTCATTAATTCATGGATTTTTGATCAATTTCTTTGACCTAAATCATTGATACATATATATGCAAGCTAACCCTATTCAGAAAAAACTCCAAGCTGCGCCATAGACAAGAAACAAAACTTGAGTTTTTGCCAAAAAAACTGAAAACTGAAAACAGGGATACAAGGCGATTCAAGGCAAAATATCCATTCCATTGGCTTGCTGAGGCTTCAAGGAAGGAGATTGAATCAATAGCATAGCCTGAAACCTTGAGAATTGGTAGTTACAAGTCGAACTGTATCATTCTTTTGGCATAATCGTGTTTTAAAATTTAAGCACATTTATTGCATTTTTTTCATGGATTCTTGCTAATTAATGTATTCTGAAGCTAACCATATATTTCAATTGAGTTTTTATGCATTATTGAGGGATTCGCCATTAAAGATATTTAGGGTTACCAAGCTTTTGATTTGGGCGTTTCTCACTACTGCAAAATTAGGACATGCCAATGCCATGGATGAATTCAGAATGCTTGGACGAAAAGAAATCAGCCCTCGTGCCTAATTTATGTGGCCGGACGGCCTAATCGTTATTTTCAGATATGGCATATTTTGGGGGGGTTTAAAACCCCCGCTAACCATTTTCTATTTTCAGGAAATAAACAAGCCAAGGAAGAAGAAGGGTACGTGGCCAGCGTTGATTGGAATATTCAAATTCTCGCGCGAAAAAGAAGCATTAACGTTTGTTTATTTTATTATGTTTATTGATTGTATAATATACAAAGAACTCAAGCAGCGCGTTTGGCAAGGCATAGCATTGGTATTCATTAAGACCTGGGTTCGAGCCCAGGTCCCCACCCCTTTCATATTATTTTTCATTTAACACTTATATGCAGCTTCAACGCTAAATCACACCATGCATCCACGTTATCAAGCCATCCACGCGTCCCACTGCACTCAATCAAGGGACCAGATCTGAAGACTATGGTGAACCTCAGTCAACGCACAGGCATGCTAGTCAAAAGGTCAACAGGGCCAAAACCTTAATGGGCTTAAAATGCTAACAATTCACCTCCAACTGGGGACAGAACCCCCCCCCCCCCCAAGGTTTGCAAGTTTCTTTCATTATTTTTTGTTATTTATTTTGATTCAATTATTATTTTTAATTAGTTCTTTAATTTAAATATTTTCATAAAAACATAAAAAACAATATAAAATCAGAAAGGACAAAATTAAAATATATTTATTTAATTAATATTTTTTTTGTAAATAAAATTCATTAATTAACTTAGTTTTAAATCTAGGATTAATCTTAACATTTTTCAATAAAAACCTAAAATTTGGTAGAATTAGGGTTTCAAATATTTTTCATCCTTTTTTCCTTTTTACCACATTAATTATTAAATCTTCCTATTATTTTTATAAATCAAGATTGCATGTAAATAATTAGGTTAATTTAAGTTTAACTTTAATACTTTCTTAATAAACTAAAAAACAATTAGAATTAGGGTTAGCATTTTAATTTCAATTAATCTCATTAAATTCTCATAAATACAAAATACCAAAAATAATTTCCTTTCATTTTAATTTTTATTAATTTAATCTAATAATTTAATTTCATTAAAAAGGGTCCAACGCCCTCGTTTCTAATCTTAATTCAATTCGCGTATTTATTTCTTTTTTTTTTTAATTATTCATGTACCTCTCCCAAAGCCATGTAAATATTTACCTCTCGCACTTTTACTTTATTTTCTTTATTTTCTGTCAAATCGGGTCCTGGAAATTTTGGCGATGTGGACCCGCGCCTTTTGTAATAGTTTAGAACTTTACCTTTCTCGCACTTTTTAACTGTTAAATAAATGCATGCAAGAATGAATGACAATAAATAAAAACAAACGCGTAGATCACCTATACCATGACAAGATAAAAATAAACGAATCTGACACACGAATCACACACCACCCCTAGGGTACGCCTCACTGTTGCCTTGCCTCGAAAGGTGATCGTCGAGTAGAGGATGTCTTAGTAAGTCCTCATGATCCGGGAACCTGGCATGAGGGTAGCTTCTAAGGTGTCTTCCTATTCCTCCGGTGATCACCATGTCCCGAACCTCGAATTGACCCGAACACCTCCAACGGTGGTGCTACCTACCTCTCAATGGTGGGATGGCACTACTTTAAAGGATATTTACACAGACGAATTCCTTAGGGTAGGTAGACAACTCTAGATACTTGCTCTAATTCAAAACGAATCAAAAACTTCTTTTCACACCGACACTTTGCAAAAAGCTTTCAAAACAACTTTTCAAACACTCTTGAGGACTGATACAAGAGTCGAACTGAAATTTTAAACGAAACTTTTTCAAACTCACTCACACTTTGAAAAGCAAACAAACATTTTTGAAAACACAATGAGCAAGTATCTAAGAGCCCATGGATAACCATGGATAGAAAGGGTGCTAACACCTTCCCTTTCTATAAATCTACCTCCCGAACCGAGAGCAATCTCTTTAAGGAATTTTTCCGTGCTTTTGTCCTTTCCATTTGGAGAAAATAAAAGACGGTGGCGACTCTTGCTTCCGCGACATTTCGCGAACCAGCGTTAAACAGTCAGTTCCAGATCCACCGATCACAATGAGGATAAGGCATCATTAGACTCTGGGCTCGGGCTCGTACCCACTTGAGATAAGGCTCAAGAGGGATGGAGTTCTTGTGTCCCAGTGTCTTGCTATCAACCTTGTTGGGCCTCCCCCAAGCTCTGATGAATCTTTGGCGAAGTCCTTGCGCATCGTTGTCGAAGTCAAAAACTAGGTCAGGAATCAACATGTCGTGAGGGCTATCTCTTCGTGCGTATCCAAATTGCCTCAAAGCTAGCAAGGGTTGTAGGTGATACCTCCTCTGATTCCAAGTAAAGGAACATTAGGAAACTCTCCACAACGATCGATGATGATGACATTTTCTCTGGACCGAGAACACCAATGTACATCAGAGTGAGTAAGAGTCATCAACCGTTGGGACCACCTTGAACCTTGGTCATTCTTCAAGACAGATTGTGGAAGGTGCGAAATAAACCACCTTGCAAGGAGAGGAGTATAGCACATGAGAACACCCCTCTTTCTCATTGTTCGTGTGTAAAATGAGTGAAGGATGTCCCCAAGCAATGTTGGTATTGGATTTCTGGACAAGAATATTTTGACGGCGTTGATCTCCACAAGCTGGTCAGGATTTGGGAACAAGAATAACCCATAGATAAGGAGTGCCACAATTTCTTCAAAGGCTTGTAGGTCCAATGAATTCCAACATTCTTGTGCCTTTTCAAACAAGAATTTTGCTAAGAAGCCTTTGACACCGCTTCTAGTTTCCCAATGCCCCTTGATGTCAGAAGGCTGTAGATGTAATGCTCGAGAAACATCTTCTGGCTTTGGTTCCTTTTCCGTACCGTTGAAAGGTAGTTGATTAAGGATAGGAATTCTCAGGAGTTGAGAAAACTCCTCCAAAGTGGGCACCAACTGGTAGTCGGGGAAAGTGAAACAGTGGTGAAGAGGGTCAAAGAACTGGAATAGCACCTTCATCATGTCCTCTTCAATGTTGGTGTTGACTAAGCTGAGCAGTCTACCATGTCTTTCACTGAAGGATGAGCTTCCCGGAATCCTTGATGTGAGCTCCTTGAGTTGAGGAGGGATTCTCACAAGGTTGACTTGGATGGTTTTTCTGCGAGGAATTTCCATGACCTACAAAACAAGAACAAAGATGAAGATCTAAACCCTTGAAGTGGTTAGTAAATGCATATGATGTTTTATGATGTTCATGATGTATGCACAAACATATGTACAAGCAAATCACACCAAAACCCTAGTTTCAGGCTTGCACGGGGTTTCATAGGTAAGTACCCTCTTGAGTGTAGTTGGCTTAAAAACCTGTCCTATAAATAGTAATCGGGTTCTAAGGAGCTCAATATCACTGGATTGTTTTCATTGTTCATTGTTTTGGTTTAGCCACTTAACTAGCGACCAAAATATTCCAAGAAAACAACCCTCAATGAGTGTAGTATCGAGTATCTACCAACTTCGGACTGCACCAAAGCCGGTCATCTCACTACCCCTAATAAAAGGCCAAGATGGTCAAGTAAGGTTCTAGGTCATTATTGCTTAGTGACATCACTCAGCGGCCCCGTACTCTCCTTGATTGAACTCAAGGGTTACCGGTACTCACAAATATGTCGCACTAATATAGCTATTGCTTCGACCGTGTCGGTATACCCCGCACAGTTTCCACAAAGTATTGCTATCTATGAATGTTTCCCAAAATCCGGGTGTAGGATTGCAAACCCAAACAAGAGAGCCAAGATATAAAGCAATCAAGACAAACAATTAGTCATGCAAGAGGGTGATCTAAGCCCTAAGGTTACTCCACTTTTAAATTTATCCCCAGCAGAGTCGCCAGTTCTGGGATACGGTGGGAGAACTGACTTAAGGTTTTGCGTTTGTTTTTGCAAATGTTTCGGTTGAGCAAGAGTCGCCACCGACTTTTTATTTTATCCTAAGGAAAGGTTAAAAAGCACAGCAAAAACCTTTGAGATGTTTTCTTGGGTTCGGGGAGTAGATTATAGAAAGGGAAGGTATTAGCACCCTTTCCATCCATGGTTATCCATGGGCTCTTAGTTACTTGCTTAGATCAACTTTCCTTAATTTTCAATTGTTTGAAATAGTGCTTTGTGTGTGTGGGTTTGAAAAATGTTTTGAAAAGAAGCCAATGTGGTGGCAACCTTTGTAATGATCCATGTTGGGATGTATACAAAGGTGTATGTCTTTTGAAAAGGTTTTCAATGTTTTTGAAAGTTGTTTTGAAAGTGTAGTGATGTGTGGTTTTGAAAAAAGTAGGCAAGTGTTTTGTTTTGCAAGTTTGATTCAAGTAACTAAGAGGTTGTCTACTCCTAAATTTCTCAAAGATTTCTCCTATGTTTTTGACCCTTTTTAACAATTTTGTTCCACCATTGCATTTGGTGGACAATCTTGTGTTAGGATGTGAAAGGGACGGGCGCGGGTCGTCGTTTAGACCATAATTGCAATGGTGCCAAGTATCTTTGGGCAATTTTTCCTTGGAGGGACTTGATCATTTTTTAGGCAACTTTCGAAAGCGTCATCGAGGGACTATGATCATTTGATATTGTTTTGTTTTTGCCAAAGATACCCAACATGCAATATGGCCTAATTTTGAAAGGCAACAAGTGGATGTAACCCTAGGGGTGATAGTGTGCAAGTGTGTTTTATTGCATACAAGAGTTTTTCTTTGAATTAGGATTTTCTATTTCATTGATTTTATCTTGCCATACATGTCCTAATTACTAGCAATAAGAAGCAGAAATATAAAATCCTACGCTATTACAACAATTAGGGAGTGGGGATACACATTTGTACATGGGGGGTTCAATGAGAAAAATAGACAAAAAAAAGAAAATAGCAAAAAACAAGATAGAGGGAGGGAGAGAGAGCCAGCGCTGCTGCTGAGAGGTCATCAGAAGTTCTGACTCGGATCCACTGCCAGATGATCAACCTCTTGGTTAAACTGTATGAGTCAGAACTTCTGACCCTGGCACCTGCAAAACAGAAACCTGTTAGTGGGGAAATCAGAAGTTCTGACTTCCCTGCGCTGCAAAACAGAAGTTTGTTAGTGGAGAAACCAGAAGTTCTGATTCTGCTGGGAAGACAATAACTCTCAGAGGTTCTGATATTATTGACAGCAAAACAGGCTTCAGATGTGCTAACGTCAAAGTCAGCACTTGGCTTTTCCCTGTACTAGTCAGAACATCTGCAATTTTGTTGTTATTCCACAAAACAGGAAACATATTTGGAACAGATCCAGCAAATGTCAAAATGTTTCAGAGGGCAGAACCAACAAGGTCACAGGCAAGTCCTACACTGGCTCAGAATGTTCTGAGGTGTGAAAATCCTCAGAATATAAACAGCAACAACATGATATTTACATTATGTTTATTTGAGCATGCACAGTTGATGATGCTTAGCAGCGTGATGAAGGTCAGCAGGTGCTTACCTGGCTGTTGGAAAAGTTTGTGGATGCGAGCTAGCTTTTGGCTCTGGTGGTGTTCTGGACAGATTCTTTTTGAAAAGGGTAGGTGAAAGTGTATGCGTATATAGGGTCAGAAGTTTAAAAAAGGGGTGTTTTTAGTTCACAAAGAAAACTGGGTATTTGATGAAATTTGAGGGTAAGAACTTCAAAGTTATGAAACAACTGGGGATTTTGGAAGAGTTTCACAACACTATCTTGCTAAAGATTTCTGTTTCTCTCTTAGCAATTTTTCTGTTTCTTGAACGCCCTTTTTCAGTGGACAATGACTCTCTTTTTATAGGCAAAGTTCTTGTGGGTGTCTTGAATATTAAAGCGCCAACAGAGTTTGAATTGTTCTTTGACAGAAATTCCTGGGAAGTTGTGATAACAGATAGCCTTCAGCCTAGGCTGCATCAGCAGGCGTGGATTAGAGTGAAATGACCTCTTAAGTGGGCGGTGGCGTGTAGACCCATGCCAGAATCTGCATAAAGGCGTTTTCCAAGCCACACGTGAAGGGATTACTTGGATAAATGTTCAGGAGTGGTTGGAAGCATTAATGAGCATTAAATGGTGATAAGACTTATCAACATCAATATTCTGGTAAGGGAAACCAAACTTTGAACCAGCAGTTCTGTTTCAACAAGAACAGCGTAAACCATGCTCTGGCCTTGGCTTCCTGTTGTCTTATTAAGTTCTGGGGATTCTCCTGATTTTCTGATACGTTCCCTGGATTTGCTTCTGGACTTCCTGGGCTTAGAGGTTCTGTATCAGTGTAACACCCACTCTTCTGACCTTTTTATCTTCTGGTTTCAGCATGTTCTGAAAGAGCCTTCAGACTTCCTTGCTTCTTTTGCATTCCTTTAGCAAATTCTGGCTGAGCTTGCGTAACTGCTGAAAGAGTCATGTTCTGTCTGAGGCTTACATATTGAACCACGTTTACAACTTCTGATTGAGCTGATGTAGCTGCTGAAGAACCAACTTCTGACTGCGCTGAGCCAAGCTTGCAACTTCTGACCGTTTCTATCTGGAATTGGTCCAGAAGTTCTGAAGCGCTGATTTTTCTTAAACACTCATTTTTTAGAGAAAAATTTCGAGTACTTTAGAATTTAATTTTTCTCAAGCTAAAAGCGTTGTCTTTAGAGCTTGTGTGATCATCTTGCTCTTGAAAGTGGTTTTCTTGGGCAAGAATGACAGTTCTGGACTTGGATTTGTTTCAGAGGGACCTTGAAAATCCGAGATGATTTCCTGAAGAAAGAGAGGGCAAATTTTGGGGTACAATAATCGGGCTAATCAGTTCTGGGACAGTCTAGACTTTCAGGAATTTGAAGACATTCTGGCTCTTCTCATTTATGGTTTGGTGTTGTTCCCTAACTCAGATTCTTTCGTCGACATGAACGTAGTGAAGATTTTCATGTCCCGTAATCCTGTGCCCACTCTCTTGGGTGACATTCTGCACTCTCTTTATGCCCGTACTGCTCGGAAACGGGGAACCCTTATGTGTTGTGCACCATTGCTGGCGAGATGGTTTATTTCTCACCTCCCTAAATCAGTTTTGAAGAACAAGGAAGGCATGGGTTGGGCCTACAAAATTATGTCTCTCACTCACACTGACATTATCTGGAGCACTAAGGACATGGAAGAAGTAGCTATTATTGATCGCTGTGGCGAATACCCCAATGTTCCACTACTTGGAGTTCGAGGAGGGATCACCTATAATCCTTGCTTGGCCTTACATCAGTTTGGGCGAGCTAGGAGGGACGGACCTCATGAGTTGCTAATGCTGAGCATTATCTTTGACTTCCAAGGGGATAGTAACGAGCATCGCCGCAGGTTCATACGAGCTTGCGATAGGGTGCACCAGTCTGATCCACATGAGTTAGGGATGAAGACCTCTCTTCCGATGTAACCGTATCTCCGATGGGTTCGAATCCGTGCCCAAAAGCTGGGAATGTCGTACGAAGCTGTCTTGCCTGTGATTGTTGAGATTACTGATGAAGAAGGGGTTCCACCTACCATCCTCCACCCACACATGCCTACTGACATTGGGGCATTAAAGAGGTATTGGATGTAACTAAGAGAAGAACGGGATACTTACAGAGAAAAGTATCACGAGCAGGAGCAGAAGATTCAAAAGCTTACAAGACAGCTGGAGAATGAGAAAGTCCTTAATGACTATGTCAGCACAGGAGGAAAGCGACTGTGGGAGCGTTGATGCCTTTTTGTTATTTCTAGTTTTGATTTACTTTTCAGTATTTCCTTTTTTGTAACGCCTTAAAGGCATTTGTTAAACATTTTTTCAAGTTTATCTAATAAAAGTGTGTTTCATTTTGGTTTACGAATTTGAATCTCTCGACGTCTTTGAAATCATATCATACGCATTTCATTCCATGCACCTCACTACAGGTACCCTTACAGGTTTCTCATCTTCTTCACTGTTTATTTCAGCATCATGTCTTCTGAAACATCAACTGAACAAGCTATCAATGCTCTGCAAGCTCAGAACGCCCAATTCCAGGAAATGTTCATGAATTTGGCTAAGGGTCAGCAAGATCTGAAGACTTTTATCCTGAAGGATAAGAAGAAGAAGAAGAAGAAGAAGACGGTCCTACTGAATATGGGTCGCAGATTCGGAAATAATTTGCGAGAAGAGGTTGATTTGACTCACTCATCTGGAGGGGGAGAGAATCAGAAAGAAAGGAGGGCTCCTAGCCCTGTGGTTTCAGAAAACGAGACTGACTTTGATGAAGACCAGTATCCTCCAGCTGAGGATAGGTACAAATAGCTTAAAGACCGGTTAAGTGCGATGGAGATCCAGAAGGTACCTGGATTGGACTTTGGTGATTTGGGTTTGTCATATGGGGGGGGGGGTGATTCCCCATAAGTTTAAAGCACCAATCTTTGCTAAATATGATGGGGTCTCTTGCCCAAAACTGCACCTCTGCTCTTATGTTAGAAAGATCCAGCCATATACCGCTGATAAGAACCTCTGGATCCACTTCTTTCAAGATAGTCTTTAAGGGACTCAACTTGAATGGTTTTACCAGCTGGAAGGAGCTAGTATCCGTAATTGGGAAGACCTTGCTGCTTCTTTCTACAAGCAGTACCAATACAATGCCGACCTCGCTCCCACGCGTACCCAACTTCAGGGCATGTCTATGGGTGCGGGCGAAGGTTTCAAAGACTACGCTCAGAAGTGGAGGGACCTTGCTGGAAGAGTACAACCCCCGATGGCTGACAGGGAGTTAGTAGATATGTTTCTGGGGACTTTGGCAGGTCCGTATTTCAACCATCTGATTGGAAGTTCATCGTCCGGGTTTACTGAGCTGATTATGACCGGGGAAAGAATTGAGGCCGGTATCAAGAGCGGTAAAATACAGAAGGGTGCTTCATCAGGCACCGAGAAGAAGCCTTTTAAGAAGGAATCCAGCGCTGTTTACAGCTCAAAGAGCCATAATAGACCTGAGTGTCTCCAAGCAGTCAATGCGATTGTTATATCAAGACCTGTTGTTGCTCCTCAGTGCAACAATCAGCCAAGGGCAGAGAGGCCGCGAAGACAATTCACTCAGCTCCATATGACTCTGTCTCAGATTCTGCCGCAGTTATTGAAGACCAACCTGGTGATTCTGAAGGAAGCCCCGAAGAAACCCAATACAACATCACCCATGTACAATCCTAACGCCCGTTGTGCTTTTCACTCTGATAGCCCGGGGCATGATACGGATGACTGCTAGGTCTTGAAGAATAAAGTACATGATATGATTGATGCTAAGGAGATTGAGTTCGAAGCGCCCGAAAGACCTAATGTTGTGACTGCTCCTATGCCCAAGCATGGAGTGAATGTTGTAGATGAAGACTCGTTTGTGGTTTCTGTAAAAGACATTGCTACTCCATTGATGACTGTGAAGAAGAACCTTCTGTTAGCCGATTTATTTATGGGCTGTGACAAAGGTTGTCGTCTGTGTTCCGTCCTACCTATTGGTTGCCATCTTTTGAAGTCAGGTGTCCAACGCCTGATGGATAATAAAGAAATTCTGTTTGAGAATACTTTTGTTCCTTTGGTTCCTGTTGAAGAAGTTGCTATAATCACCATTTTCGACAATTCTTCCAAGGCTTCCTCGAGAAAGCCTGTTAGAATTACATCTATTCCAAGAATTGCATCGTTGATCATTACCATTCCTGGGCCTATCCCCTATACGTCAGATAAAGTTGTCCCTTGGCACTACGGGGCTGACGTGTATTATCAAGGGGTTAAACAAGATTTGAGTGCTGAAGAGGCTGATACTGACGTCAGCAATATTGGTGGATCTAGTAAAGTCACCCGCAGTAGAAGGCTTTTCTCCCCTGAGATTTCTCCACCAACTGTTCAAAAGCCTGTTGTTATTACACCTGCCAGTACACCTGCTACTGCTCCTGCTCATGTTCCAATTCTTACCCCTGTTGCCGAGTCATCTGACACTCGGGGCAAAGGGACCACCGGTGAGCCTTCCCGGACGGAGGTACCGAAGAAGATTACTGTTGAAGCCTCTAGACAGGAGATAGAGGAGATTTTAAAGATCATGAAGAAGAGTGACTACAATGTAGTCGAACAGCTGGGGCAAACCCCGTCGAAGATCTCTATGTTGTCTTTACTGCTGTGTTCAGAGGCCCATTCTAAGGCTCTGATTGCTTTCCTGAAGACTGCACACGTACCCCAGGAAACATCTGCTAATCAGTTTAAAGATTGTGTGGCTAGTTTGACAGCAGATAATGGGTTGGGTTTCTCCGTCGCAGATTTGACCACCAAGGGGAAGAATTACAATGATGCTCTACATGTTTCAATTGAGTGTACGGGCACTACCCTAGCTCACGTGTTAGTGGATACTGGGTCTTCGTTGAATGTGTTTCCCAAGAAAGCTCTAGACCGGTTGGACTGTGAAGGGTTAGAGTTGAAGCCGAGTAACATTGTTGTTAGGGCCTTTGACGGGTCCAAGAGAATGGTACATGGAGAGGTGGATATTCCGATTAAGGTTGGTTCTCAGATCTTCGCGTCTACATTCTATGTGTTGGACATTCGGCCATCTTATTCTTGTTTGCTGGGTCGCCCGTGGATCCACAAAGCTAGGGCAGTAACTTCTACGCTCCACCAGATGCTGAAATACCCAGTGAAAGGGAAAATTGTGACGGTACGAGGAGAAGAGGAGTACATGGTGAGCCACCTCAACTCTTTCCGATATGTAGAGATGGATGGGGAGTTCATTGAGACCCTGTTTCAACATTTTGAAGAAGTGACCCAGACGCTGGCATCAACCGAAACTGTTACTGAAGATCCCCCAATGAAGATGGCTTCCCTCAAGGATGCCCGGGCTGTTGTTGAGAAAGGTGGGTGTGCAAATTGGGGCCAACTCCCTGATTTTGCACATAAGACTAACAAGTTTGGTTTGGGTTTCACTGCAGAAGCTCAAAGGGCTGTACGGCATGCACGGATCGGAGGACCTCCCCTGTTCATCAACAATTCAGGAGTAAATGCCATTGAAGACGATGTTGAAGAATCTGAGTTTGACAGTTGGATCTACCTGAATGCTGATGGTGGACTAAGCAATTGGATAACAAAGGACTTCGTCCCAATTTCTTTTATTACCCAGTAATGAGACTTTTGTTTTAAGTTTGTAACAGACAATTTTTAAAACTTTACGGCCCAATGTCTTACCCGAGGCACCGTGACTTTGTTTGTGAGGGCTTTATATTTGTCATCTCCATATATCATTAATAAAAGCATTGGACGTTTCTTGCATTTCAAATTTTGCGCTCCTTGTTTTTCTTTTATTATATATTGCAAAACAGCTATTTTACACACACTCACATATACAGGTCTACATCCACTCTGGATCTCACTGGTAACGACTCTGCTACTGCCAGTTATGACTTCGAAAGTCCGATCAACTTAGCCGAAGACGAAGGTGGAGATGATTGCGAAGTGCCTGGTGAACTTGCTAGACTGTTACTTCAAG
This sequence comes from Vicia faba, assembly GCA_948472305.1. NCBI lineage: Eukaryota > Viridiplantae > Streptophyta > Magnoliopsida > Fabales > Fabaceae > Vicia > Vicia faba. Next base: position 37,857 of record CATIWC010002067.1, on the reverse strand, counting down.
AAGAGAGGGCCATACAGCCGCACGAAGAGCTGGTGGAATCAGTAAATCTGGGTACAAAGATAGACAAGAAAGAGGTCAAGATCGGTACAAATCTGGAGCCTAATGTTAAGCAAAGGTTGATTCAGATGCTGCGTGACTATGTTGAGATCTTTACCTAGTCTTATGAAGATATGCCCGGGTTGGATACCGATATTATGGTTCACCGCTTGCCTACCAAGGAGGATTGTCCTCCAGTGAAACAGAAGGTCCGCCGAATGCCCCGGAGATGTCTGAGAAAATCAAGGCTGAAGTTATAAAACAGTTTGATGTCGGTTTTCTAGCAGTTACTTCTTACCCGCAGTGGGTTGCCAACGTGGTTCCTGTGCCGAAGAAGGATGGTAAAGTTCGAATGTGTGTTGACTATAGGGATCTGAACATGGCGAGCCCCAAGGATGATTTCCCTCTGCCTCATATCGACGTTCTGGTTGACAACGCCGCTCAGCATAAGGTTTTCTCCTTCATGGATGGTTTCTCCGGTTATAATCAGATTAAGATGGCTCCCGAAGACATGGAGAAGACAACATTTGTTACTCAATGGGGTACCTTTTGCTATAAGGTCATTCCCTTCGGATTAAAGAATGTTGGGGCAACGTATCAACGTGCCATGGTCGCTTTGTTCCACGACATGATCCATCATGAGATTGAAGTATACGTCGATGACATGATTGCAAAATCCCAGACTGAGGAAGAACATCTTGACCATCTTCAGAAGCTATTTGACAGGTTAAAGTTGTACAAGCTGAGGCTAAACCCGAACAAGTGCACCTTCGGAGTGAGATCTGGTAAGCTGTTGGGTTTTGTCGTAACTGATAAAGGTATTCAAGTGGATTCTGCAAAAGGTGAAGGCTATACAGGAAATGCCAGCTTCCCGAACAGAAAAAGAAGTCAGAGGCTTTCTGGGACGTCTGAACTATATTGCTCGATTCATCTCACACCTGACTGCTACTTGTGAGCCAATCTTCAAACTACTGAAGAAAGATCAAGTGGTAAGATGGAACGATGAATGTCAGGCCGCTTTCGAAAGGATAAAAAAGTATCTCCAAGAGCCTCCTATTTTGATGCCTCCAGTTGAAGAGAGACCTTTGATCTTGTATTTGACAGTACTCGACAATTCAATGGGGTGTGTGCTGGGGCAGCATGATGAGTCTGGCCGAAAAGAGCATGCTATTTATTACCTTAGCAAAAAGTTTACCGACTGTGAGACCTGATACTCACTGCTCGAGAAAATTTGCTGCGCTTTGGCATGGGCTGCTCGCCGACTGAGGCAGTATATGCTGACTCACACTACTCTATTGATATCAAAGATGGATCCAATCAAGTATATCTTCGAGAAGTCGGCCTTGTCCGGAAGAATAGCAAGATGGCAGATGATCTTCACTGAGTATGACATCCAATACACGACCCAAAAGGAAATCAAAGGAAGTGTGTTGGCAGATCATTTGGCACATCAAGCAGTGGACGATTACCAGTCTATGAACTTTGAATTCCCGGATGAGAGCATCATGATAGTGACTGACTGTGAGATACCTGGACCAGATGAAGAACCTGAGGAGGGATCTCGATGGTCTATGTACTTAGATGGAGCTTCAAACGCTTTGGGTAACGACATTGGCGCCGTGATCATATCTCCTGAAGGCTCTCATACTCTGTTCACCGCCCGATTATGTTTCAAATGAACCAACGACATGGAGGAGTATGAAGTGTGAATCATGGGTGTTCGAGCAACAATTGACCTAAGGATTAAGTTTCTAAGTGTTTTCGGAGATTCCGCTCTCGTGATCAGTCAGATCAAAGGCGAGTGGGATACGAAACACCCAAATCTTTTTCCTTACAAGGAGTATGTTTTGACATTGCTTCCCCACTTCGAGGAGATAACCTTTGAACACTTCCCTAGAGAGGAGAATCAGTTGGCGGACGCACTAGCTATGATGTCTTCTATGTTCAAGGTCAGATGGGACAATGAAGCTCCCCAGATTACCATTGAGAGGTTGGACGAACCTGCACATTGCTATGACATTGAGACTGAAGAGGTAATAGATAAACCCTGGTTTCATGAGGTAAAGAGGTATATTGAAGCTCAGAAGTACCTCGAGGGTGCATCTGTTAACGATAAGAAGTTTCTGAGAAGGTTCGCAGCGGAGTTCTTCATCAGCAATGGCATCCTTTACAAGCGTAACCATGATTCGACCTTACTGCGTTGTATGGATAAGAACAAAGCAGAAAGAATTATGGTAGAGTTACATGAAGGTACTTTCGAGACTCATTCCAGTGGACACACCATGGCGAAGAAAATCCTTCGGGCAGGATATTATTGGTCCACCATGGAAGCCGACTGTTATCAACATTCTCGGACCTGTCACAATTGCCAAGTCTATGCTGATAAGGTGCACATACCTCCAGTTCCTCTGAACATCTTGACAACTCCTTGGCCTTTTGCAATGTGGGGCATCGACATGATTGGTGAGATCAGACCTATGGCATCTAACGGGCATCGTTTCATTCTGGTAGCTATTGATTACTTTACCAAATGGGTTGAAGCAACTTCCTTTGCTACTGTAACCAAGAACGTCGTGGTACGGTTCATTCGGCATAATCTGATCTGTCGATATGGTGTACCAGAGAGGATCATTACAGATAATGGTATAAATCTCAACAACAAGATGATCACCGAGCTCCGCAAGCAGTTCAAGATACATCATCACAACTCTTCTCCCTACCGACCGAAGATGAATGAGGCTGTAGAAGCGGCTAATAAGAATATCAAGAAGATTGTGCAGAAGATGACGGTGACATACAAAGATTGGCACGAGATGTTACCATTTGCTCTTCATGGGTACCGTACCTCAGCGCGGACGTCAACATGGGCAAAACCCTATTCCTTGGTTTATGGCATGGAAGCCATCTTTCCCATTGAAGTTCAGATACCCTCTCTTCGGATTATGAAGGATGCAGGTTTGAGCGAAGATGACTGGATTCATACCCGACTTGATCAACTGAATTTAATCAACGAAAAGAGACTTACCGCTATTTGTCATGGTCAGATGTATCAAAAGCGGATGATCAAGGCATTTAACAAGAAAGTTAGACGACAAGAGTATCAAGTCAGGGATCTGGTAATCAAGCGCATTATCTTACCTCAAGGTGATCCCAGGGGCAAATGGACCCCTACTTACGAAGGGCCATTTGTGGTTAAGAACATTTTCTCAGGAGGAGTTATGATTCTAACCACCTTGGATCGTGACGACCTTTCTCACCCCGTCAATGCAGACATAGTGAAAAGATACTACGCATAATCAAAGACCGGCTAGGTTGACTGGCCTAGGCAAAAATAAGGGCTTCCCGGCGAACCAAAAGGGTTCGGGCAAAAATAAGGGATGAAAATAAAAAAACTGTACACCCGGCAAGTCGAAAACCTGAAAAGGCGGCTTGGGAAAAAAAGGGTATCCCGGTGGACTGAAAACCCGAAAGGGCGGTCCCGGCAAAAATTAGGGATCAAAGCGTAACACTATGTCTCATTGGATCACTTGGTGACCAGACTTCGGTATCGACTATCAAGCTCGGACGAAACTAATCAATCTGATCTACCTTCAACCAAGTAGCAAAGTGATGAGATGCTCGAGGGCATAAGGGAAATAGCAGAGTTGGAACCCAGTGGGATTATTCATATAGCTGTTTTGTTTTGTTTTTCACAAATTGTATAAACTCTATTGTTCGGCGGCGTTCTCTTACTAGGACGACAACCTCCTGTACAAAAACGCCTATTTTACGGGCCAAACTTCAAAGTCAATACAATTCATTTTCAAAGAAATTTCAAACTGTTTTCCCTTTTTCTGTTTTGTTTTACAAAAAACGTCCAACGTTCATTTTTGATATATGCATTTGACATTAATTGTTGCTCATAAATATTTACATGCGAAACAAAAGACGATTACAGGTAATATCAGAAACAGGGGCGATAAGATTTGTCCAAGCTTTACAGTTGCTCTATCCACCAGGTACAAAGGTAGATTCAGCTAAAGAAAAGGACGGTAATGTTAACTCTCCTCGACTGAAACTCGCAACTGTGAATGAATCGGTAATATTCTCCCCAAGCAGAGTTTATCTACCATCAGCATTGAAAAGTCTTATTATCCCCGGTGGAGTATAAAATATCCCCAGTGTAGTTTGAATTTTCTCCCAGCACAGTCTGAAAAAGCTTCCCCAGTGGAGTGTGGAGAATCATCCCCAGTAGACTTTGGAAGATTGTCCCCAAAAGAGCCTAAAAGGTCATCCCCAGTGAAGTCGCAACTGAAGATCATCCCTGTTGTACCCCAAAATCTGCCCTCCCATATTCTTCAAAAGTTTTGACAAGCATCACCTCAAATGGTTCAAGGCTACTCCAAGGATTGCACAGTCAACCATCCTCCTAAGCCAGTCAAAATTAGGGTTTTGGTTCCTTCAAGGAAGTTGAGGTTTTCAATGGTCCAATCAAGTCCCATATGCCTATAAACATTGTCAAGCACCTACATGTCAAGTTTCAAGGCTCACAAGGTCAAGTTGCACAGTCAAAAGTCCCATTTGCTCAACAGTCAACTGTAGGGGCAAAGTGGTCATTTGGCAGTCAAAAGTCAAATTTTTGGGTCAACATCTTATTTTGAAGCCACAATCATCATTTGATCAAGTCTTGATCATGATTCCACAAGCATGGCTCAAAAATCATCAAGATGCAAAAGTTTCCATTTTTGGACAGCTGAAAAGTCAACTGTAACTTTACCAAAGCATAACTTTTTCATGGTTCATCAGAAAAATCCCATCCAATGCTCATCTTGAAGGGGAGGACATTTCCTACAATTCATCTTCACATTCCAAGTCCAAGAAATGCTCTCACAAAAAGTTATCAATTTCAACATTATAGGTCATATTCAAAAATCAACAAAAAGGCACTTTAAGTCAAAGACCATAACTTGAGATTGGTAAATCAAAATGACATGGGACCAAAGACATTGGTTAGAGGACTTAAATACCTTTCCAAAATGTCCAAGAACATGTTCATAGCTTCAAAATTGAGCAAGATATGCATTGGAGAAGTTGGGAAATTTTTGTGAAATGGCCAAAGTCAATTATCCTTGAAACTTCATTTTTGACAAAAGGGCCCCACTTTTTCAACTTGTTTCAGCTTGGCCATTCTTCCCACGTGTCCCACAATTTATTTCAAGATTTAAAATTAATTTTTCCATTTTTATTTAATTTTATTTGATTTAATTCATTTTAAATCTTTTAAAATCAAATAAAAATCAAAGAAATTAATGGAGGGATATATTTTGTGATGATTAGCTTTGATACACCTTAAAACACATTCCAAATTCGTGCAAGGGCCTATTCCAAGCAAGAATTCAAATTTGACACAAAAATGGAAGGTTGTTTCAATGGAGTTCATGGCATAATCTCAAACATGAATGCAAAGGCTTAATGACCATTATTCTTATTGATACACTTTACATTACTATATATACAAGCCTTCCCAACCTCATTAAAAAAAAGGGAGTGTGTGCAGAAACGGCCAAGAGCAAAACCAAAAATTATTCAAAAAGTGAGAGTTCTAAAACATAGTTGCGAGCATCTTCAGATCAAAACAAGCACGTGGCTAAAGCAACCTTTTCCAAGTCCTGAGGCTCATACCGCGCTGTAAGTTCTTCCCAGGTCCCTTATAATTTCCATATTATTTTCTTCAACGTTTTCCTGTGCAGATTCCAATGTGAGGTGCATCATAAGTCCCACTTCCCAGCGCTGCCATATGTCATCAACGCAGATCCAAAGGACAAAAAGTGTAGCACACCATGGTCTGGAGTCAAGCACGCTGCAGGCAACCATGAAAGTCAAACGTGGCTTAGATTTCAGTGGGCTTGGATTGCTTCAATAAACCTCCTATTTGGCCCACCCCCCCTTGGTTTTACTTCTTTTTATTTTTTGTTTTGTCATTTTCTCTTATTTTTAATTGCTAACCCTTTAATTATTTTTATTATTAACAATTAACTTAATTAGCACATTTTCATAAAAAACCAAAAAATAGAATTAACATTATTATCATTATTATTATTTTATTTTGTAAATAAATATTAACCAAAATAGTTTAATTAGGCAATTGTAATTCCTTTTCTTAAATAATTAAAATAACTTAGATTTAGGATTAACTTTTAATTTTGTTTCTTTCATTTTTATTTTATTTCATAAAAACATAAAAAAAACAAAAAATATTTTCTTTTAATTAAAATAATCAATTAGTCATTAATTAGTTTTTAATTTCATTTAATTACCAAAAAGAAAAAAAAATCAATTTTCTTTTCTAAAAAGGGTCAACACCCTTAGAACATTCCGATTTAATTCACGCACAATTTATTATTATGTAATTGCTCCGGACATGTAATAGTAATTAGGACTTTACTGTTTTTATTTACTTTCCGTACTCATTTACTAAAAAACGGGTCTTTGTAATTTTTGGCAATGTATAGACCCGCGCCTTGTAATAGCGTAGGATTTATTTTTCCGCAATTTACTTTCCGCACCCCTTAACTGTTAACTTGCATGAAAGAATGTATGTAAATAAAAACAACTCGTAGCTCACTAATTAACAAGACAAACATTAACTGAATACAACACACAATACACACACCACTTCTAGGGTACGCCTCACTCGTTGCCTTCAAAACGTGGTCATCAAGTATAGGACGTTTTAGCGGTCGCTCTTAGTCTAAAGATCCAGTTGCCTCGAAACAGTTGCCTCAAAACGGTTGCCTCGGATTAAAAAGGATCTAGGACATTAGGGTTACTTCTAAGGTGTCCTAACTGTTGCTTTGGTGACCACACTGTCCCTACAATCGAATTGACCCGAACACCTCCAACGGTGGTGCTACCTACCTCTCAATGGTGGGATGGCACTACCTAAAGGACACTTACACAGCTTGATTCCTTAGGGTAGGTAGATGACTCATGGGTACTTGCTCTTTTCAAAAACAAACCAAATACTTTTCACACCTTACACTTTCAAAAGCTTTCAAAACAAATTTTTCAAACACTCTTGAGGACAGATACAAGAGTCATTCATAAATCTTTCAAAGAAACTTTTTCAAACCCACTCACATTTTGAAAAGCAAACATTTTGAAAACATAAGAGCAAGTACCTAAGAGCCCATGGATAACCATGGATAGAAAGGGTGCTAACACCTTCCCTTTCTATAAATCTACCTCCCGAACCGAGAAACATTCTCATAAGGAATTTTGCTGTGCTTTTGTCCTTTCCATGTTGGAGAAAATAAAAGACGGTGGCGACTCTTGCTTCCGCGACATTTCGCGAAACCAGCTTAAAAAACAGTCAGTTCTCATTCCCACCGATCACAGAACTGGAGACTCTGCTGGGGACAATAAAAGTGAAGTGTACCTTAGGATTAGATCATACTTATGTTTTCAATTGCTTTGCTTTGATTGCTTTATATTTGTGGGCTTTGCATCGGAGTTTCATAGATCCTAACCCGGATCTGGGGATACCCTTTTAGGTAGCATAAGCTGTGAGGGACCTTTCCAGCGTAGACCGACACGGGTGAAGCAGTGGCTACGTTGGTGTGGCACCTTGGTCTGTACCGATATCCCCTGTGTTGCAACGAGGAGAATATGGGTCTTCTGAGGAGTCATTAAGCACCAACCGACCTTAGAACCCTAATGTGACCCAACTTGGCCATAGAACAGTAGCAGTATGCTACACCCATTGAGGCTAAACTCTCGCGATGGTTCTGGTTGCAAGAAAAGATTGCGACGCTGGAGTTATGACCGATTGAGGGTAGTCAGTGATATTGGGATCCTCTAGAACCCGGTTACTTTTGATAGGACAGGTCTTAACCAACGAAACTGAAAGAGGGTAGTACCTGAACTTCATGTTGGCCTAAACTCTAAGGGCTCTGTATGACTTGTGTGCCTTCATACTTGAATTACTTGCACACTTGTTATCTAACAACACGAGTTCCTTGCAGGTTTTGTTTATAGTCCTTAATTGGGACTCATTACAGGGCCTACTTACATCACTCCATGCATATCATAACATCATACCATCGCATACATCCTACATAAGGACTAATCCATTTCAAGAATCTCAAGGGCTTGTGATGCAGGTCATTATGAATCAAAGTGTCTAGTAAAGGGCAAAGGGGATTTATTTTCCTCTAGCCGAGGTTGTCAGGGGCTATGACCCACTCGATATGGTGAGCCTTGACCCTTGAAGAAGGACTCTCAACAACATGAAGTTCCTTTCATCAAGCTACAAATTCAGATTCTAACAATTTTCTTGTTTACCCTGCGAGATCCTTGAAAACATTGCATGCATATCATACATATCATTGCATTACATGTACTCTTTTTGACAGGTCACTTACCTTTGTCTCTGTTTATTTCAGCAATGGCTTCCCAACAAGATAACCAGGGTCTTCATGCTCAAGAGACTCAGTTCAGGGAGATCTTCCTAAGCCTATCCAAGGGGCAGGAAGAGTTAAGGACACTCCTCATGGGGAATTTGGCCAAGAAAAGTCCCGAAGATGACCAGGACGAACGGATGAAACGTCTGCAAGCTGAGGTAGATACCATGAGAACCCAGATGCTGGGGAAAATGGCTCTCATCCAAGGTTTAGCCCGGGAGCAAGAAGAGTTGAGGACCATGATCAGTCAGCTTCATCAAGACATGAAGCAACCAGCCCAAGCCAGGGACCGGGGCATTGATCAGCTTCCAAGAGGACAAGAGTCTGGTATGGTGAAGAATAAACCTCGCCAAATTGCTACCACTTCACAGGTCCGACCACAAACTCACCCAGAGCAACAGGTTGATCAGAGCAAGCCCCGGAGGCATTTCACCCAGATCAACATGCCGTTGTTTCAAGCTTTATAGCACCTGTTGAGGTTGAATCTGATTACACTAAGAGCTCCTCCCCGAAATCCCAACATCTCTGCTCCTAACTATCATCCCAACAAAAGATGTGCATACCACTCCGATAGTCCTGGACATGACACTGCCGACTGTTGGGCTCTGAAGAACAAGGTCCAAGACCTGATTAATGAAGGAGCAGTGGATTTCACCCAAGTGGGTAAGGCCGAGTGCTTCTACCATCCCTACAGGATTCACCATTTGAAGTAACAAGTCCTGAAATGAGAAGACTTTTTGTCCATTAGAATTTTCAAGTTGTAATTTCCTTTTGATTGTTCAAACAATTATCATGTCAAACGCTATTATTTCATTAATGCATCGCATATGTCTGTTTTGAATCAATATATTTGCATTCGCTATATTCAAACTGCTTTCATTTTTTGATGCCAACTCTCGATTAATAATTCTAAGCCTCTTGAGGGAGGATGACGAAAACGATACCACGATTTATAGTATGCTTTTGAATAGACCCCGCTGATGAGGTACATGCATTGTTTCAATTCCTAAACACTGGATTTATAAGGAAGATAATCCCTCGTCAACCCCTTCGAGCCAAAGAAGTAGGAGTTTTGCTTTTCACAAAAAATTAAAACCCTTAATCATAACCTGGGGCAGGGTAGTCTTCTCAGTTGATCCAGGTGCACAACGAATGGCACCAAAGGAGTTCTTACAAAACAAAAGACAGTGATGGTTCCAAATAACCATAAGGACAGGCAGTCATTATCCCTCAAAATAAACGCCCATTAAGTCAAAACCTATGAAGGAGACTTACAAAACTGGGGCATCCCGCTGACTGTAAATTTAAAAAGAAACAGTTCAGGCAAAAAAAATAGGGATAACAAAAAAAAAAAAAAAGAGGTCTTACAAACCCTCAACAAAAAAGGAAATGACTGCCCATTCAAAATAAACTGTCAATATCCGAACCATCACCGGAATATCAAAGCAAAGACTCAAACTAGGTCTAACGCACGATCAGCTGAGTTTAGGTTTGAAGAACATCACGAAGAGCGGGTGGGTACAAATAAAATTGAGCCTTTATCCTTTGTTTCTTAAACCGTGAACCAGGCCACATTATAACCCTTAAAAGTCCTAGCTGAAGCATGGGTTAGTTCGAAAGCATACTGTTACGAAAGGTATCCTGACTCCTTAAGGCTTACTGTAAAATACTGAGTTGACATCATATTTTTACAAAACTCACTTGCGTTTACAAAAATGCATTTTTCAAAATTTCAAGAACGACATAAGCTTTTACATTCTCAAAATAACATTGTTTACATATGACTAGTTATTTGAACAGCAGAGAAATTCGCACGATGAATATCTTATGAACAAAAGTCTTCTCAACAAAAGAGTCACCTCCAGTGGAAGAAACACTTCCAATCAAGGGGCATGGCATGATCAGTGTCCATCATCTGGGGCAGTCCAGTCAAGATTCAGAGAATCTCTCAAAAGGCCAACCAGCTTGGGGCAAATCTCCATCTGGATCACCTGGGGCATTCCGACAACGAATCTTGCCTGATCAGGCATCTTCTAGTGGTACGGCGACACGGCACTACTAACAGTGACAACTCCCTGCTCTCTGAGAACGCGGACATAGTCGAAAAAAAATACTACGCCTAATCAAAGACCCGCTAGGTTGACACACCTAGGCAAAAATAAGGGCTTCCCAGTGAACCAAAAGGGTTCGGGCAAAAGTAAGGGATGAAATGAAAAAAATTTGTACACCCGACAAGTCGAAAACCTGAAAAGGCGGCTTGGGCAAAAAAGGGTTATCCCGGTGGACTGAAAACCCGAAAGGGCGGTCCAGGCAAAAGTTAGGGATCACAACATACGACTATGTCCCGGCATCTCATCACTTGCCTGCCAGAAGAAGATTTTTCAAGTCGACAGTCATCAAGCACCTCTACAGGTACCTTCTTCTCCCGCAGAAAATGGGGCAATGGGAATTGTCCGAACGGTACAAGCTGCTCTGTCCACCGAGGTACCAAGGTAAGTTCAGCTGAAGAACATGACCAAGTTACCTCCACTCCCCCATAGAGTAAGACATGTTTCAGCAATACTCTCCCCGAGCAGAGTTGGTCTCCCATCAGCCCTGAAAAGGCACAGTATCTCCAGCAAGTCATCAACACTTTCCCCAAGCAGCGTTAATCTACTGTCAGCCTTAAGGAAGTTGGGTATCCCCAGAAAATCTCAACATTCCCCAGCGGAGTACATATATTCCTCAGCAAGCATCCCCGGCAGTCTTAATATAAGATTGTTCCCCGGCGGAATACCAGACACCCCAGTGGAGCCATTCCCCAGTACAGTCTCAAAAGTCTCCCCAGGAGAGTTGAACCGTCTCCCCAGTAGATTCTTGAAGCTTATCCCCAGTAGATTCTGAAAGCTTATCCCCTGCCGAGCGGACGCGTCTCCCCGGCTTTATTCAGAAGGTTACTCCTCACCAGAGCTTATAACTGGGTTATCCTCAGCTAATTACCACGGAAAGATCGTCCTCGGCGAAATTCTTCCTATCCCTAGCGGAGTTCATCAAAACTTCCAACAAAGCTTATCAACGGTATCCCCAGCGGAGTTATCCTTAACATCTCAGCAAAGTATCTCTTCCTACAGAGTAGATTCCCCGCAGAGTAATCTCTCCAACAAGTTTATTCCCCAACGGAGTCATCTTCTCCTACCGGTTTATTCTTGCAATCATCATCCCCAGCGGAAACGAAGAACTCTCTTCAACATCAGCCCAGGATTCAACAAACTTCCCGACATTCGTCAAAGGATTCATTTTCCCAGACGAAAATACATTCATAAACATCACATTGTCATACATCATGATACATGCATACACGCATCATATCACCCCAATCTCATCTATTTTTGAGAACGTCATGACATCATGCATGTCATACATTATGACATTGCATACAACTAACTCGTTACTTTTTCAGGAAAGAACGATCAACAGATAAAAGTCTTTACCGTTTGAGGTAGAAGACGTCCAAGATTCCTTCATCATTCTGCTGAGGTAGTAATCGCCCAAGGTTCTCTCATCGTCCCGTTGAGGTAGTAATCACCCAAAGGTTCTCTCATCGTCCCGTTGAGGTAGTAATCGCCCAAGGTTCTCTCATCGTCCCGTTGAGGTAGTAATCGCCCAAGGTTCTCTCATCGTCCCATTGAGGTAGTAATCGCCCAAAGGTTCTCTCATCGTCCCGTTGAGGTAGTAATCGCCCAAGGTTCTCTCATCGTCCCGTTGAGGTAGTAATCGCCCAAGGTTCTCTCATCGTCCCGTTGAGGTAGTAATCGTCCAAGGTTCTCTCATCGTCCCGTTGAGGTAGTAATCGTCCAAGGTTCTCTCATTGTCCCGTTGAGGTAGTAATCGCCCAAGGTTCTCTCATCGTCCCGTTGAGGTAGTAATCGCCCAAGGTTCTCTCATCGTTCCGTTGAGGTAGTAATCGTCCAAGGTTCTCTCATCGTCCCGTTGAGGTAGTAATCGTCCAAGGTTCTCTCATCATCCCGTTGAGGTAGAAATCGCCCAAACGTTCTCTCATCGTCCCGTTGAGGTAGTAATCACCCAAGGTTCTCTCATCGTCCCGTTGAGGTAGTAATCGCCCAAGGTTCTCTCATCGTCCCGTTGAGGTAGTAATCGTCCAAGGTTCTCTCATCGTCCCGTTGAGGTAGTAATCGTCCAAGGTTCTCTCATCGTCCCGTTGAGGTAGTAATCGCCCAAGGTTCTCTCATCGTCCCGTTGAGGTAGTAATCGTCCAAGGTTCTCTCATCGTCCCGTTGAGGTAGTAATCGTCCAAGGTTCTCTCATCGTCCCGTTGAGGTAGAAATCGCCCAAAGGTTCTCTCATCGTCCCGTTGAGGTAGTAATCGTCCAAGGTTCTCTCATCATCCCGTTGAGGTAGTAATCGCCCAAGGTTCTCTCATCATCCCGTTGAGGTAGTAATCGTCCAAGGTTCTCTCATCATCCCGTTGAGGTAGTAATCGTCCAAGGTTCTCTCATCGTCCCGTTGAGGTAGAAATCGCCCAAAGGTTCTCTCATCGTCCCGTTGAGGTAGTAATCGCCCAAGGTTCTCTCATCGTCCCGTTGAGGTAGTAATCGCCCAAGGTTCTCTCATCGTCCCGTTGAGGTAGTAATCATCCAAGGTTCTCTCATCGTCCCGTTGAGGTAGTAATCGTCCAAGGTTCTCTCATCGTCCCGTTGAGGTAGTAATCGTCCAAGGTTCTCTCATCGTCCCGTTGAGGTAGTAATCGTCCAAGGTTCTCTCATCGTCCCGTTGAGGTAGTAATCGTCCAAGGTTCTCTCATCATCCTGTTAAGGTAGAAATCGTTTAAGGTTCTCTCATCGTCCCGTTGAGGTAGTAACCGTCCCTGATTCATTCATCACATCATTATCAACAAAAACCTTTTGAAGTTCCAGATTCGATTCCTGTATCTAGCCAGGGCACGTCTGTGAGTGACTGTTTAAAGATCAACCCCTGTAACAGGATAGGTAAGTATCTTTCTTTTTCAGGTACGCAAGTTCTCGCTAAGGAATCTCTTATGCGATCGACACCTCCAGATGGCATCTATAAGCCTATCTCCACAACTATCCATCACAGTTCCAAATGGCATCTATAAGCCCATTCCCGACAAGGTTCTGTCACATCTCTAGATGGCATCTATAAGCCCCTTCCCGCCATCACACTGCTGATATTCCACTATGTGAGTGCAAATTTCTGGGCACTCTAGTGTTCAATCATCTTCCACCTTTGGATCACGAAAGGCACACAAGCCAATCTACATCCTCAGGTCTAAGAAGATTGAACAGGGGCAACTGTTGTACCCCAAAATTTTCCCTCCCATATTCTTCAAAAGTTTTGACAAGCATCACCTCAAATGGTTCAAGGCTACTCCAAGGATTGCACTGTCAACCATCCTCCTAAGCCAGTCAAAATTAGGGTTTTGGTTCCTTCAAGGAAGTTGAGGTTTTCAATGGTCCAATCAAGTCCCATATGCCTATAAACATTGTCAAGCACCTACATGTCAAGTTTCAAGGCTCACAAGGTCAAGTTGCACAGTCAAAAGTCCCATTTGCTCAACAGTCAACTGTAGGGGCAAAATGGTCATTTGGCAGTCAAAAGTTAAAATTTTTGGTCAACATCTTATTTTGAAGCCACAATCATCATTTTATCAAGTCTTGATCATGATTCCACAAGCATGGCTCAAAAATCATCAAGATGCAAAAGTTTCCATTTTTGGACAGTTGAAAAGTCAACTGTAACTTTACCAAAGCATAACTTTTTCACGGTTCATCATAAAAATCCCATCCAATGCTCATCTTTAAGAGGAGGACATTTCCTACAATTCATTTTCACATTCCAAGTCCAAGAAATGCTCTCACAAAAAGTTATCAATTTCAACATTATAGGTCATTTTCAAAAGTCAACAAAAAGGCACTTTAAGTCAAAGACCATAACTTGAGATTGGTAAATCAAAATGACATGGGACAAAATACATTGGTTAGAGGACTTCAAGACCTTTCCAAAATGTCCAAGAACATGTTCATAGCTTCAAAATTGAGCAAGATATGCATTGGAGAAGTTGGGAAATTTTTGTGAAATGGCCAAAGTCAATTATCCTTGAAACTTCATTTTTGACAAAAGGGCCCCACTTTTTCCACTTGTTTCAGCTTGGCCATGCTTCCCACGTGTCCCACAATTTATTTCAAGATTTAAAATTAATTTTTCCATTTTTATTTAATTTTATTTGATTTAATTCATTTTAAATCTTTTAAAATCAAATAAAAATCAAAGAAATTAATGGAGGGATATATTTTGTGATGATTAGATTTGATACACCTTAAAACACATTCCAAATTCGTGCAAGGGCCTATTCCAAGCAAGAATTCAAATTTGACACAAAAATGGAAGGTTGTTTCAATGGAGTTCATGGCATAATCTCAAACATAAATGCAAAGGCTTAATGACCATTATTCTTATTGATACACTTTACATTACTATATATACAAGCCTTCCCAACCTCATTCAAAAAAAAGGGAGTGTGTGCAGAAACGGCCAAGAGCAAAACCAAAAATTATTCAAAAAGTGAGAGTTCTAAAACATAGTTGCGAGCATCTTCAGATCAAAACAAGCACGTGGCTAAAGCAACCTTTGCCAAGTCCTGAGGCTCATACCGCGCTGTAAGTTCTTCCCAGGTCCCTTATAATTTCCATATTATTTTCTTCAACGTTTTCCTGTGCAGATTCCAATATGAGGTGCATCATAAGTCCCACTTCCCAGCGCTGCCATATGTCATCAACGCAGATCCAAAGGACAAAAAGTGTAGCACACCATGGTCTGGAGTCAAGCACGCTGCAGGCAACCATGAAAGTCAAACGTGGCTTAGATTTCAGTGGGCTTGGATTGCTTCAATAAACCTCCTATTTGGCCCACACCCCCCTTGGTTTTACTTCTTTTTATTTTTTGTTTTGTCATTTTCTCTTATTTTTAGTTGCTAACCCTTTAATTATTTTTATTATTAACAATTAACTTAATTAGCACATTTTCATAAAAAACCAAAAAATAGAATTAACATTATTATCATTATTATTATTTTATTTTGTAAATAAATATTAACCAAAATAGTTTAATTAGGCAATTGTAATTCCTTTTCTTAAATAATTAAAATAACTTAGATTTAGGATTAACTTTTAATTTTGTTTCTTTCATTTTTATTTTATTTCATAAAAACATAAAAAAAACAAAAAAATATTTTCTTTTAATTAAAATAATCAATTAGTCATTAATTAGTTTTTAATTTCATTTAATTACCAAAAAGAAAAAAAAAATCAATTTTCTTTTCTAAAAACGGTCAACACCCTTAGAACATTCCGATTTAATTCGCGCACAATTTATTATTATGTAATTGCTCCGGACATGTAATAGTAATTAGGACTTTACTGTTTTTATTTACTTTCCGTACTCATTTACTAAAAAACGGGTCTTTGTAATTTTTGGCGATGTATAGACCCGCGCCTTGTAATAGCGTAGGATTTATTTTTCCGCAATTTACTTTCCGCACCCCTTAACTGTTAACTTGCATGAAAGAATGTATGTAAATAAAAACAACTCGTAGCTCACTAATTAACAAGACAAACATTAACTGAATACAACACACAATACACACACCACTTCTAGGGTACGCCTCACTCGTTGCCTTCAAAACGTGGTCATCAAGTATAGGACGTTTTAGCGGTCGCTCTTAGTCTAAAGATCCAGTTGCCTCGAAACAGTTGCCTCGAAACGGTTGCCTCGGATTAAAAAGGATCTAGGACATTAGGGTTACTTCTAAGGTGTCCTAACTATTGCTTTGGTGACCACACTGTCCCTACAATCGAATTGACCCGAACACCTCCAACGGTGGTGCTACCTACCTCTCAATGGTGGGATGGCACTACCTAAAGGACACTTACACAGCTTGATTCCTTAGGGTAGGTAGATGACTCATGGGTACTTGCTCTTTTCAAAAACAAACCAAATACTTTTCACACCTTACACTTTCAAAAGCTTTCAAAACAAATTTTTCAAACACTCTTGAGGACAGATACAAGAGTCATTCAGAAATCTTTCAAAGAAACTTTTTCAAACCCACTCACATTTTGAAAAGCAAACATTTTGAAAACATAAGAGCAAGTACCTAAGAGCCCATGGATAACCATGGATAGAAATGGTGCTAACACCTTCCCTTTCTATAAATATACCTCCCGAACCGAGAAACATTCTCATAAGGAATTTTGCTGTGCTTTTGTCCTTTCCATGTTGGAGAAAATAAAAGACGGTGGCGACTCTTGCTTCCGCGACATTTCGCGAAACCAGCTTAAAAAACAGTCAATTCTCATTCCCACCGATCACAATCCCCAACATGCCTTTCCCAAATAGGAATTCAATCCCCAACAGGATTCAGTATCACCAGTAATGGTAATTCGTCCCCAGCGGAACTTATCGGTGGAATCGTCAGCAAAGCATCTCTTCCCCACAGAGTAATCTCTTCATCAGTTTATTCCCTAACGGAGTTATCCTCTCCTGCAGGTTTATTCTCACAGTCATCTTCGTTCCCCTATCCTCAGCGGAAACAAAGAATTCAACTCTTTTCTCCAGCAGCAATCCGAGATTTATTTTCCCCAGCTAAAAACATTACACTTCCATACATCATGACACATGCATATACGCATCATACTACACAATCTCATTTATTTTGAGAACATCATTGCCTGATACTTATCATGCATTACATATAACTAACCTTTACCTTTCAGGAAAGATACAGTTAAATTCTCACCAAATTCAAAGTATTCGAAGCTTTTACCTCAGTCGAATTATGGACAAGTTCTTAAATCTCAACGGAGTTTTCCTCAGTTGAAATACAGACGAAGTCCTAAATCTCGACAAAGTTCCTCCGTCGAATTACAGACGAGTTCCTAAATCTCAGCAGAGTTTTCTCAGTTGAATTACGGGCAAGTTCTTAAATCTCGATGAAGATGTTTCCCTCCAGTCGAATTACTGACAAGTTCTTAAATCTCGACGGAGTTTTCCTCAGTTGAAATACAGACGAAGTCCTAAATCTCGACAAAGTTCCTCCGTCGAATTACAGACGAGTTCCTAAATCTCAACAGAGTTTTCTCAGTTGAATTACGGGCAAGTTCTTAAATCTCGACGAAGATGTTTCCCTCCAGTCGAATTACTGACAAGTTCTTAAATCTCAACAGAGTTTTTCTCAGTTGAAGTACAGACAAGGTCCTAAATCTCGACAAAGTTCCTCCGTTGAATTACAGACGAGTTCCTAAATCTCAGCAGAGTTTTCTCAGTTGAATTACGAGCAAGTTCTTAAATCTCGACGAAGATGTTTCCCTCCAGTCGAATTACTGACAAGTTCTTAAATCTCAACAGAGTTTTTCTCAGTTAAATTACAGACAAGATCCTAAATCTCGACAAAGTTCCTCCATCGAATTACAGACGAGTTCCTAAATCTCAACAGAGAAGCTTTCTCAGTTGAATTACGGGCGAGTTCTTAAATCTCGACGAAGATGTTTCCCCCCCCCGTCCCCCAGTTGAATTACAGACAAGTTCTTAAATCTCAGCAGAGATGTTTTCTCAGTTGAAGTACAAGCGAATTCCTAAATCTCGACAAAAGTATTCCTCCGTTGAATTACAAACAGGTTCCTAAATCTCAGCAGAGATGTTTTCTCAGTTGAATTACGGGCGAGTTCTTAAATCCCGACGAAGATGTTTCCCTCCAGTTGAATTACGGGCAAGTTCCTAAATCTCAACAGAGATGTTTTCTCAAGTTGAAGTATGGACGAGTTCCTAAATCTCGACACCTCGGTTGAATTACGGGCAAGTTCCTAAATCTCAACAGAGATGTTTTCTCAAGTTGAAGTACGGACGAGTTCCTTTCCCTCAACAAAGACCAGACTTCCCCAACGGAATCTTCCTCAACAACAGGTATACAAGCTCTCTCTAAGGAATCTCTTATGCGATCGACACTCCTTCAGATGGCATCTTTAAGCCCATCCCCTCGTCAGCAATCTCCAAATGGAATTTGTAAGCCCATTCCCAACATCACAAAGCAACTACCACTTCATGCGAGTGCAGATTTTTGGGCACTCTAGTGTTCAATCATCTTCCACCTTCGGATCACGAAAGGCATGAAAGCCAATCTACATCCTCAGGTTTAAGAAGATTTAACAGGGGCAGTTGTTGTACCCCAAAAGTTTCCCTCCCATATTTCTCAAGACATTGCAAGAAAGATCTCCAAGTTGCTCAAGATAGCCCAAGAGTTGGTCAGACAAGCTCTCTCCTAAGGCAATCTACTCAAATTAGGGTTTTGTGTTGCATCAAGATACTTGAGTCCAAGTGGCCCCAAGTGCTCACCAATGTCCTAATATGTTCTCAATATCATCCATGTTAAGTTTCAAGCCTTGCAGAGGAATTTTGCTCATTCAATTGCTCAAAAGGTCCAAAAATCGACCATGTTAGGGCAAAAGTCAACTGTGACCCAAATACAGTCAAACTTCAATATTTTTTGTCAACATTCTCATTTTGAAGGATATTTCATCATTTTATAAAGGGTTGATCATGATTCATCAAGGATTGCTCAAAATTCATCAAGATTCAAAAGTTGCTAAATTAGAGTTTTGCAGGAAAAGTCAACCCAAATTTGACCAAACATAACTTTCTCATACTTTATGATAAATGACCCATCAAAAGCTCATTTTGAAGAGGATGCAATTTAATACAATCAATCTTCATACCCCAAGATCAAAATATGCACTCACAAGAAGTTATGAATTTGGACATTATAGGTCATTTTGAAAAGTCAACAAAAACACCTTTTTTTCCAAAGCATCCAACTTGATAATGGAATATCAAAATGAGATGATACCAAAAGGTTTGGTTAGAGGACATCTCAAGCTTTCTAAAAAGTCCAAGAACACCTCCAAAAGTTCAAAATTAAAGAAGTTATGCATTGTTGAAGTTGGACTTTTTTGCAAAATTACCAAAAGTCAACTATCCCCAAAACTTCAAATTTTGCCAAATGGGCCCATTCTTTTCCACTTGTTTTGAGTTTGCATTATTGCCCACGTGCTCTAGCTTTAGCCATGTGTCCATATCTTATTTTTATTATTTAATTTGATTTTTATTTGAATTAATTCATTTTAAATCAAATAAAATCAAATAAAATCCAAAGCATTGATAACAATGGATTTCTTGATCATTTCAGGCTCCAATTACAACTGGCTTTGCAATCAAATTCGTATCAAGGCCATTATGCACAAAAAGATGTGATTGGGATCAATTTTGGAAGGTTTTAATGGAGAATCAAATCCAATATTCAATCATTGATAGAGGGAGATTTGAACAACAGATGCTACCCTAATACAATGTGCAATACATAAGCAAGCGTGCAAGACAGAAACAGGGATTGAAAATAAAGTGTGGAGGCAGAACCAACTTTGCAAAAACAAAGAAAAAGTGTGGGATCGAAATCAAGGTTAGAGGCGTTTTCAAGACTTGAGACGTATCCCAATCGCTTCCTGGCAACCTCCATAAGCAAAACCAATCACAACCAGGCATATTCAAGCTTCCATATGCACTGTAAGTCTCATGCGAGTTAGCCCTGTTCTTGATTTCGTATCTCAGAAATTAGGCATTGTTTTCATGAAATAACTGCATATTCTTAACCCTCACATCATTTACAAGCTTTTCATAGTAACCAATTGCATTTATCTGACTTATATGGAGAACCACCATTGCTAGGGTTTGGTTCGTGTTTTTGGGTTTTTTCATTTCAGGAAAAATTGGCCATGATAATGGCTATGGTTGTGATCAGCAAGTTGAGACGAACACAACCATACTCTTAGAATCTGTTTTCATGGCCTGTGCATAATTTTGGAGATGAACAAACTTGTAGTGACGGAACTTGGTCCGTTAGTATAGGTATTCTGTTTTTTAGCCACGGTTGGGAGGTCAGGGACAATACGTGTTACGTCCCCATTGAACTATTCAAATCACGCGTGTTTTTTTTCTTTTTCTGGTCATTGAGTTTGTTTTCTTATATTATTATTAATACATATTATCATAACAAATAAAACAACATGGTGCAGTGGTAGACACCTCAGCGCTCAAGGCATTCCAAGGCTGGAGGTCAGGGGTTCGATCCCTGCCTCCAGCAATTTGCATTTTCTTATTTCCTTTCAGGTAATCCCATATGCGCATAGGCCAGATTTCCATCATACTCCCTCACTCTTCAGTATGCCAGATGGCCAGATCTGGTGGTCAAGCTGGGAAGGTGCATCATAATCCAGTCAACGCAGAAGCACTGGATCCCAAAAAGTCCAAACGGACTAGCTGCTATTGGGCCAACAAATTGCTACCTACACCCTTAAAAACAGGCCCAAACTCTCTTTCCCTCACACTTTTATTTATTTAATTTAATTGTTTTATTTTATTTAATTAATTTTCTAACCAATAAACCAATTTTCTTTATTTATCAAAAAAACACAAAAATACTTTTTATCCAATAAAAATTCAGAATGTTATTTTTATTAATAAATACTAACTAATTGATATAGGTTTTTAATTCTAGGAAACTTTAATTTATTTTTGTAAATATTTAAAATCAATTAGAATTAATTAGGTTTTAACATAATTTAATTATTTTAATTTCTTTCTTAAATAATCAAAAACTTCAAAAAACATGTCATTAATTATTTTTTTTCCATTTAATTAATTTAATAATTAATTTAGGATTTAATTTAGGATTTAATTTCTTTTCTTAAAATAAAAACAACAAAAAAAAAGCATTTTCTTTTAAAAGGGTCAAAACCCTAATTCGCATCCGATTTAATTTCGCGTCGCGCTTTATTTTTTATTTAATTATTGATGTATCTGCTTCGGGTATGTAATAGTTAATTAGGACATTTATTTATTTTACCGCTTTATTTTATTTTCAAAGGGTTGCTTTTGGCGATGTTAATATCCGACGCCTTGTAATTTAATTTCCGCACCTTTAATTTCTGCAAATTATAACTGCTAGATGTTTGATAATAGGGTTTGCATGACAAGACTGAATGCTTAATTCTAAAATCAAATTAGATCACCCTAAACATGTGCAAAGATAAAAATAACTAAAAACAACACACTCGCACATGCGCACTCCTAGGGTACACCCCACTTGGTTGCCTTCGTACACGGTCATTGAGTATAGGGTATTTTAGAGGTCGCCCTCTTGTCTAAAAGATCATAGTCGCCTCGAAACGGTTGCCTCGGATATTGTTGCCTCAAACAAATGATCTAAGACATTAGGGTTACCGCTAAGGTGTCCTAACATTGCTTTAGTGACTGTATGTCCCTCTTTCGAATTGACCCTAAAACTCCATCGACGGTGCTACCTACTCACCAATAGTGGGATAACATTGTCTAAAGGAAATTAGCATATAACGATTCCTTTTTTCGAGTAGGTAGATAGTTGTTAGATACTTGCTCATCCAAAACAAAACCTTTTTCACACTTACACTCCTTTTCAAACAAAGTTTTCAAAACACTTTATTACACTCTTGAGGACAGAAGCAAGAGTTAAATCGAAGTTAAAACAAACTTTTCAAAACCCACAAACACAAAGAAAACAATTTTGAAAAATGATGAGAAAATACCTAAGAGCCCGTAGATAACTACGGATAGAAAGGGTGCTAATACCTTCCCTTTCTATAATCTACCCCCCGTACTCAGAAATATCTCAAAAAAAGGAATTTTTCTGTACTTTTTTTCTTTCCATGTTGGATAAAATAAAAGACGGTGGTGACTCTTGCTTATCGCGACATTTTGCAAACACAAGCGCAAAATGCAAACCAGCATTTCAAAAACAGTCAGTTCTTCCACCGTATCACACGTTATCTCTCAAAAGAAAGGCCCACTACGTCAAAACCTACGAAGGAGACTTAAGAAAAACTGGGGCATCCCGTTAACTGTAATCTCAAAAGCAAGAACAATCAGGCAAAATCAAGGATAATAAATAAAAAAAAAGAGGTCACTACATATCCTCAATAACATGGTAAATATGGCAAAAATGTCTGCTTTCCAACAAACTTAACTTGTCTGAACCATCACCAAGACGTCATTTTAGACTCAATTGAAGTTTAAACGCACAATTAACTGAGTTTAGGACTGAAGAACATCACGAAGAATGGGCGGGTACAAATACACTTTGAGCCTTATCCTTTGTTTCTTAAACCGTGAACCAAGCCACGCTACAACCCTTCAAAAGTCCTAATTGAAGCGTGGGTTAATCCAAAAGCATACTGTTACAAAAGGTATCCTGACTCCTGTAAGGCTTTACTCTAAATCTTGAGTTAAGTTTTCTTACAAAAATTCTTTTATCTGCTAAAACGCATTTTCAAAACTTCAAAGACAAGCATAAACTTTGCATTATTCGAATATAGCTGTTTGCATTTGGCTATTTGTTTGACAACAGAGAAATTCACACGACGAATATCCAGCGAACAAAAACCCTCTCAATGAACAAAATCACTTCAAGTGGGAAGATACTTCCAATAACATATCTCCTATAAGAAAGTGGGCATGACGTGTCACTATCCAACACACCTGGGGCAGTCCAATCAAGATTCCAAGAAATCTCTCAAGAAATGCTGAATATACCAGGGGCAGGTCTCCATCTGAATCCCTTGGGGAATTGGACATGAGTTCCAGCAACGAATTATGTACGATCAAACAAACATCTTCTGGAAGTGTGGAAACACCTGATACCAGGGGCAGCAACAAATCTCCCCCAGAATCCTGTTCATAGGATTACCCCCAGCCAAAGTTTCAATCTCTGAAAACTTCTCCCAAACTGAGGTGATCTCAAGAATCCTCGAGGATTTCTTCCAAAAGAAGACACCTCCCCAACAGACTGGCGACATGGTTTATTTCCCCAACAAACTACAGATTCCCCAGCTTGAGTTTGCCTCTCAGATTTCTACAAATAAAGGGACCATAACTCCTCTTCCCCAATAGACTGCTCTACAATCCCCAGCAAGTTACTACAAAGCCTGGAAACCGACCAGATAACAGTTAACTTCAGTAAGTTGTTGTGAAGCCTAGAATTTGACTAGATAACAATTGACTTCATTCTCTCAGGAATTTTTTATGAAGCTCGGAATCCGACCAGATAACAATCAAATTCAGTAAGTTACTGCGAAGCCTGGAAACCGACCAAATAATAGTTAACTTCAGTAAGTTGTTGTGAAGCATGGAATTCGACCAGATAACAATTAAATTCATTTTCTCAGAAATTTATTGTGAATCCTGGAATCCGACCAGATAACAATCAAATTCAGTAAGTTACTGCGAAGCCTGGAAAACGACCAGATAACAGTTAATTTCAGTAAGTTGTTGTGAAGCCTGGACCCGACCAGATATCAGTTCAACTTCATCCTTTCAGGAATTTGTTATGAAGCCTGGAATTCGACCAAATAACAATCAAATTTAGTAAGTTTCTGCAAAGCCTGGAAACTGACCCGATAACAGTTAACTTCAGTAAGTTGTTGTGAAGCCCGAAATTCGACCAGATAACAATTAACTTCATTTTCTCAGAAATGTGTTGTGAAGCCCGGAATCCGACCAGATAAAAATTAAATTCAGAATTTGTTATGAAGCCTGGAATCCGACCAGATAACAATCAAATTCAGTAAGTTACTGCGAAGCCTGGAAACTGACCAGATAACAGTTAACTTCAATAAGTTGTTGTGAAGCCTGGAATTCGAACAAATGACAATTGACTTCATTCTCTCAGGAATTTGTTATGAAGCCTGGAATTCGACCAGATAACAATCAAATTCAGTAAGTTATTGAGAATCCTGGAAAACGACCAGATAACAGTTAACTTCATTTCCTCAAAACTTTGCTTTGAAACCTGGAATCCGACCAGACACCAATTCAACTTCATCCTTTCAAGGAAGTTACTGTGAAGCCTGGACCCGAGATATCAACTTAACTTTATCCTTTCAAGCAAGTTACTGTGAAGCATGGATCCGACCAGATATCATTTCAACTTCACCCTTTCAAGCAAGTTACTGTGAAGCCTGGACCCGACCAGATAACAGTTCAAAGTTGGTAAGTTGCTGCGAAGCCTGGAATCTGACCAGATAACAGTTTAACTTCACTCTCCCAAGAAATTTTCTGCGAAGCCTGGTATCCGACCAGATAACAGTTAATTTAATCTTCCCCAGTAAGTCGCTGGGAAGCCTGAAATATGACCAGATAACAATCAACTTCATTATCCTCAACCAATTGATGCCAAGCCTGGATTTCGACCAAATAACAGTTAGCTTTCGATTCTCTCCAGTCAGGAATAATTCCCCAGTAGAGTAATGGATAACCAAAATTCTTGAATTTTATTTCCCCAAGAAGAGATCAACACTCTCCATAGAGTCTTTTTAAAGCAAGCCAATATTCCCCACCGGAGTTTCTACTCAAACAACAAGAATTCCCGACAGAAATATTCTAAACAAAGTTGAAGATACATCTATTTCAACAACAGTTAGGGATTCAGCCTCCCAAGATTCCCCAGCATGTTGTCAAGGAAATATTTTCCTAGACAAAGATGCACTGCCATAAACGCATCACATTCATACACCATATAACATACATGATATATGCATACAACACAACCTTATTTTTGAGAACATCATTACATAATGCATTTCATACATCATGACATTGCATACAACCAACCCTTTACATTGTCAGGAAAGATTAATCAACAGATAACTATCATCAACAATTTTCAACTGGTCCAAGATTAGTTTCTGAAGCAAGACATAGCAACTTCCTACGTGACCAGATGCAACTTCACACGGGCTCATCATGAAGAAATCTTACACGGGTTCCTTCTGACTACCAGATGCAGCTTCACACGGGCTCATCATGAAGCAATCTTACACGGGTTCCTTCTGACTTCCAAATACAGCTTTACACAAGCAATCTTACACGGATGCAATTTTACACGGACTCATCCTGAGGAAACCCTACCCAGGTTCCTTCTCACAATTTCCAGATGCAATTTTACACTGACTCATCATGAAGCAAGCCTACCCAGGTTCCTTCTCATTCCAGATGCAGTTTTACACGGACTCATCATGAAGCAACCTTACCCAGGTTCCTTCTCATTTTCAGATGCAATTTTACATGGACTCATCATGAAGCAACCCTATCCAGGTTCCTTCTCATTTCCAGATGTAGTTTTACACGAACTCATCATGAAGTAACCCTACCCAGGTTCCTTCTCATTTCCAGATGCAGTTTTACATGGACTCATCATGAAGTAACCTTACCCAGGTTCCTTCTCAGACAATTCCAGATGAATTTTAACACGGACTCATCATCAAGCAACCCTACCCAGGTTCCTTCTCCTTCCCAGATGCAGTTTTACACGAACTCGTCCTGAAGCAACCCTACCCAGGTTCCTTATCTTAAATTCTAGATGAAGCTTCACATGGATCCATCTTGAAGCAGCCTTACCCAGGCTTCCCCCTCATATGTCTCTTAAATCAGCCCTACACAGGCCCATCATAAATTGAAAAATATCCAAGATCTCTGTTGGTTCAGTTTAAATCGATCAATGGTTTATCCTGATTCCTTTCTGTTAGACACTTTCTCTGGTTCAGATAAATCGCTCCAAAGATTTATTCTGATTCTTTTCCAGTTGAAGTCAAATTTAGACTTAGTCTAATTTCTACCAACAATCACCCTAGATGGCATCCTTAAGCCCATCTTTGACGACTCTCCATCATCTCTCCAAATGACACATGCAAGCCCATTCCCTACATCATCAACTATCAGTTCTATTTCATACGAGTGCAAATTTCCAGGCACTCTAGTGTTCAATCATCTTCTACCTTCAAGCTGCGAACGACAACGTCCCATACTTGATCTTCAGGTTTAAGAAGATTGAACAGGGGCAGTTGTTGTACCCCAAAATTTTCCCTCTCTTTTCTCAAGATATTTTATCACAAGGATTTTCAAAAAGCTCAAATTTTCACAAGTACAAAACAGACAAAAAAAGGGCAAAATAGAAAAATTGTTTTTCTTGACAAAATTGAAGAAAAACAAGCTTGCTTCAATTTATACTATTTTTGATTGGGCCTCTAGGCTTCCTTTGAGCAAGTTTGATTCATCATTTAATTGGGAATTTGGGCTTCCTTCGATGTAATCTTTGATTTACATCCTTCGATTGAGCATTTTCCTTCTTCGAGCGTGCTTTGTTCCTCACGCTTCGATTGAACATTTGGGCCTCCTTCAATGCAAGATTTGATTCACATCCTTTGATTGAGAATCTGGCTTCTTTGATCAAGCTTTGGTCCATAAGTTTCATTTGGGAATTTGACATCCCGCAGGTTTGCTTTGATGCACTAAAATAGCTCCTGCATGCAAGCTTCATTTGGACAATGGCTCCTGCCTGCAAGCTTCGATTGTACCATCGGCCCCTCACCTGTTTGCCTTGGATTCACAAGTTTTCGATTGGATGAATGGATACCTTCCAGTGGCTTTCGATTTCATTTTCATGTTTTCTTCGAATGCGCCTTTATATCACCTTCGAATCCATCTGCAAACCCTTCAATACGCCATAGTGTTGCATTATGACACACAACTTGGTGGACCATTTGAAGGACTTTCCATAGTTGGGGAATAATTGTTTTTGCTTACTTTGGAGTCTGGTCGAAGGTTTGGGCCTAAGTGATCAAAAGAAAGAGGACTCAAAATGGCATATTCAGCTGAAAAAAGACATTCTAAGAACATACAATTGGTCCATTCGAAGGACACATAACTAGAGGGAATGAATGTTGTTCTGGTATGGTCGAAAGGTGTAGAAAGATGGAGGATTCGAATCAAAAGATCAAGTTGAACATTAGACCCATAGGCTAGGCTACGTGTTTCCCCTTTTCAGGCCTCAAACTTATGACTCACTCTATATTTAATTGTTTATGCAAGTTGAAATAGGCTTTTACCCATTTGCTGTCCAAGACCACTTACCCTTAATAGTATAATACTACTTTTTAGAAAAAGTTTGTCTTGAGCCTTACGCCTGCTTTCCTTCTAAGGAAGCAACCATCCGAACCATCCATCTTGCTATCATGACACAAGTGTATGCTTACTTTCCAGCCGAGCCTTTATTTTATTATTTTTACTCCCAAACATTGCAAAATTTTCCTCTATAAATAGAGAGTTCATTTGCACATCAAAGGGAGATAACAAGAGAAAACACCGGCAAATTTTGGCTGTGTAGGAAGAACCTTCAAAAAACTCTCAAACTCTCAAGCTTCCCAAACACTAAATACACTCTCAAACTCATAATCTAAAGAAACACAACACCTGTTTCTTTCCTCTTTCGAATCTAGTAGAAAGAACACTACACCTGTTCTTCTCCTTCGAATCCAAAAATAACAAATACCACCCTCACACCTCCTGACCTTCGAATCCATTCAAAGGAACACCATACTTGTTTCTTTCTTTTGAATCCAGGAGCATATAGTTAAACCACTTGAAGGTCCAACACACGCTCCAGCCTCCAACAAGGTAAGTTGTTCTAAACCTTGAACTCTTCGTTTCTTGCATAACATGTAAATACAGTTCGTTTCCGTTTCAAACATGTACATATTATTGCTCTTATTTTCGTTTCCATCCTTTTAATATGTTTCATGGTTAACAACCTTCTTGGTTTTTGCTCTTTTTACGTTTAAACATGCTTTAAGAACTAACCTGGTCGTAAGGTAATGTTGGCATGGATTTAGGCCATGTTGCTATTCAAACTTAAATGAAAGAAACAAGAAACAGGGAGTTGGAAACGAAGCCTTTGGCTTCCATACTAACCTTCAGGCCAAACAAAAGAGGCAGCCAAAAGGCACAACATGTTGGCTTCTAGGCCCCAAACGAAAGACACAACATGCTGGCCTCTGGGCCCCAAGCGAAAGAAACGCCATGCTTGTTCCAGGCCCCAATCGAAAGGAACAACATGCTGGCATCCAAGCCCCAAATGAAAGACACAACATGATGGCCTCCATGCCCCAAGCGAAAGACACAACATGCTGGCCTTCATACCCCAATCGAAAGTCACGCCTTCACCCCTTTTTAGGCCAGATCGAAGAGAGCCAGAAAGTGCATAATTGAAGGGTTTGCTGCCTGAAATTGAAAGATCCATTTTTCTTGTTTTTATCTTATTTTTGCCTTTATATTTTCATGCAATTCAATATGGTTGTAATAGTGTAGGATTTTATCTTTCTGCACTTTTGATTTTATGCAAAATGTTAGTAATTCGGGTGTATGGCAAGATAAAATAAACAAGTAAACCACCCTAATCAAAAGACAAAAATGCATGCAATCAAACACACTTTGCACACATGCACCTCTAGGGTTAACTCCACGTGTTGCCTTATGAAAAATAGTCATGTTATGCATGTGAGACGTCTTAACAAAAATAATCAAAAATACAAGACCATAGTCCCTCGATGACGCTTCTAATATTGCCTTACAAATGATCTTAGTCCCTCAAAAGAAATTCTAAGATATCTCACAACATTGCTATCATGACTATACGATGACCAACGCCCGTCCCTTTTACATCCAAAGATAAGGCTTCTTACCAATCAATGGTAAGATAGCAATATCAAAGGAAGAGAGGAATGAACAAAAGACTTTTGAGAAAGGTAAAATGTTCCTAGTTGCTTGCTCATCTTCAAAACACAAACACCTTTTAAAATGCACCAATACTTTCCCTTGAAATATTTTCAAAAGTTTAACACTTTGTATACATTCTTATAGAGACGAGAGTCATTACAAAGTTTTCCTAAACGAAGGCGCTTTTCAAAAATACTTTCAAAAACCACCACAATGCACACTTTCAAACAAAAGTAAGTGATCTAGCAAGCAACTAAGAGCCCATAGATAACCATGGATGAAAATGGTGCTAATACCTTCCCTTTTCATAATCTACCCCCCGAACTCAATAAAATAATCTCAAAGGTCTTTCCTGTTCTTTTCAACCTTTCCTTATTAGATAAAAGAAAAGTCGGTGGCGACTCTTGCTATCCGCAACAATTGCGATAAAACGCAAAAATATCCCAAGTCAGTTCTCTCACCGTGTTACAGTACCCATATCTTTTTTGGTCCTTTGATGTTATTAGTAAACATTTTCTATATTCATGTTAACAATTTTATTATAAAAGTATGAAGGATGATGTCCTTCTTTGCTCTGATAACTCTTTTTGATAAAACAAAACATGAAAATATGACCGTCTTTATTACAGTAATTACATTTTAGGGTCTTGCATTTAGATGTTGGTTGGGCATTGCAAATATTGTTAATGTTTTTACTATTGTTCTTAGATTTATATCATAATCCAGCTTTATTGTAGGAGGCTCTTTTCTTTCCTAACAGTACTTCTAGATTACATCTTCAATTTGTGAATTTAACAAGAGTTTTTTGAACGTTGCAAACTTCAACTTTTAATATGTTTCAATCATTATATGTGTATGTTTTTGAAGTGGAAGGATCTTTTCTAACCTTATTTTATCTAAGATTTCTTAGTTCTTTTCTAGAGCTTAATTTTTAGTTTCAAGAGCTAAAATTCTATCATTTGATGTTGAAATAATTTTTTCAAGTTTGGTTGTTTCTTCAGATAATCCCTTACATATTTTAAATAAATCATTGTAAGAAAATTTAGAGGTTACCTCATCTTTCTGATGTTTCCTCTTCATCATCTAAGGTTTCCATATCATTGTCTCCCCATGCGACATATGCTTTCTTCTTCTAATTGTTTTTGGTTTTCTTATGTTACTTTTTAAATAGATAGAAGTTAAGTTAGATATATCCTTTATTTCCGCAATTATGGCTTTTGGAGTGAATGAACTTTCTCAACTTTGCTTCTGGAGTCTTAAAGTTTGTTTTTCGTGTCATAGGTACTCCTTGAATTTTTGAAACATAAACCTCACGAATTTGTTAATCTCACTTTGAGAATTTTCATCTTTTGATTCCATATCTTTGATGTTAGTAGCTTTAATCGCAAATATTTTTATATTCTTTTTATTATCTTCTTCATCATTAGAAGTCTCTTCAGCTTTATCTCATGTTCCTGCAATTAGCCAAATAGATTATGTGTGTCCACAATCGCCAAGTCCTTTGATTCAAAAATCATAATGACTTTGGGTTTCCAATATCAATTTAAGCATTTAATAATTTTTATGACTAATTCTTCATTTGAGAATGTTTTCCCCATAGTTCTCATATGACTTACAATATGAATAAACCGTGTTTGCATTTGATTTATGTTCTCTTCAGGTTTTATTTTGCAAAGTTCATACTGTAATATGGTGGGAGAACTCACTTTACTGGTTTTGCATTTTATCGTAATTGTTACGGTTAGCAAGAGTCGCCACCGACTTTTCTTTTATCTAATAAAGGAAAGGGTGAAAAGAACAAGAAAGACCTTTTAAAGATTTTGAGTTCGGGGGGTAGGTTACAAAAAGGGAAGGTGCTAGAACCCTTTCCATCCGTGGTTATCTACAGGCTCTTAGTGGCTATCTCACTTTGAAAATGCTTTTTTTATGTAAGTGCATTTGAAAATATTTTTGAAAAGATGCCTTAGTGCGGCGAACTTTGTAATGATTCTCGTATCGTGGAGAATGCATACAAAGTGTATTTTTTCCTCTTTTCATTTAGATAGTGCTATCCTACCATTAGTTGGTAGGAAGCCCTATCATTGGATGTTTCAGGGACAAGTGCGGGTCATTGTACCGTCACGAAGGCAACTCATAGGGCACTTTAGCAATTTTATCGTAAGGGACTAGATCATTTATCGAAGGCAACATCGAAGGGTCATCGAGGGACTACGATCTTTTTAACCGAGGGTATTTGCTAAAGTGTCCCACATTCGAGGGACATGACTGTTTTTTCGAAAGCAACAAGTTGAGGTACCTTAAAGGTGCGCGTGTGTGACGTGTTTTGTGTTTCAGTTATTTGTCTTTGAATGTTAGGTTTTCTAGCGTTTGTTTTTAGTCTTTCCATACAAGCCTATTAGAATACATCTAGCAGTTAAATATATATAAGTACGAAAAATAATTACATTATTACATCACTTCGAGATTGGGGAAATTACAAACTAAAATGGGGAAATAAAAAAATAAAAGGTCCTAGTTAAACTATTACATCCCTTTGTACAGTTACATATGTTTATGAAAAATAATAAAATAAATAAACAAACGCGCGTAGAAGAGAAAAACCTAAAAAAATTTAAGTGGTAAAAAGAAATATTTTTGTTGCA
Organism: Vicia faba; assembly: GCA_948472305.1. Lineage (NCBI taxonomy): Eukaryota > Viridiplantae > Streptophyta > Magnoliopsida > Fabales > Fabaceae > Vicia > Vicia faba. The sequence continues at coordinate 6,035 of CATIWC010002067.1, read as the reverse complement.
TTTTTTTGAGAAAAAGGAATTAAAATCTAATAAAATCTAAATTACTTAATTTAGTAAAGAAAACAAATTAGGTTAATTTCTTTAATTTATTTATAAAAAATTAAATTTTAAAAAAAGTCAGATTGATTTTACCTAAGTCTAAATTAATTTTAATTAATTGATTAGGAAAAATTAATTGCTAAAAGAAGTTAAAAATGAAATAATAAGAAAAATGGGCCTGCGGAAGCAATTTTGGGGGGTGCAAGGATCTGGAGTTGCTAGGCCCAACAAGAAACCCAGGCGCTACAAAAGAAAGATTAGGGGGTGCAAAAATGAAGTCTGCTAGGCCCAAACAAAACTGAGCCTAGGAGTTATGTTCAATCTAGTGGGGGACGCTTCTGGGTGTGTACCATGGAACCTGCCTTTGAGGCCTTGGATCTGGCCATGATGGAATCTGATGGTCAGGAATTGAAGCGCACCGTACGCGTATGGCTCTGCTGGGTACCTGATCACTAATGAGAAAATATGAAAAATAAAACTCCCTCACGCCCGGGTCGAACCCAGAACATGATGGAGATATGCCTTAAGAGTACATGCATTACCATCTGTGCAAGTTGCTCATTCGTTACATTAAATAAAACAAAACGATATAATATAAAACACAGATTAATTCCAACTCAGCAAACACGCGTGTCTCAGTGGGACCCTGGACATTTGAACTGATGAATCAACAAACACCCTGATGCCATGTATGCCCTCGTCGGAGTTAGACCACCCTCCCGGTGGTTAACTCCTTCTTCTCCGGTGAGTTGTAACTCCGATCTGTAAAAATACATTGGATTAAATGGAAAAAGGATCACGGTCCCCCTAATTTGGGGGCTGTGAGTTCATTGGTGCCCTCTGTTTGGCTTGAAACGGCTCGTGTACAAAGATACAAGGAAAAATCCCTAACTCGGTTCACACATGGTGGAGCGTGATTCTAATGTTAAAAACACCATGCAATTAATTGTTCATGTCATGTTCTGTAGTATGAATTCAACTATATCAGAAGAAAATGTTAAATTGACTTATAAAGATTATACAAAATGAACAAATTTTTTACCACTGGTGAGTTCGTGAATGGCCTTCTAAGCACGGTTGGACAAGCTCTTGGATCTGGGGGGACTCTTGGGAATCTCAGTGACACGAATGTGTGGTAGGTTTTGATTGAGGATGGCTAGAAGGTTGAGTTTCGAATTTTGTAACTTTGAGAATTTTGTGAAATTTTGAGAGCTCTTGTGATACAGCTTATGCGTGTGTTCTTGCTTCTGAGTTGTGTCTTTATATAGAGGTAGGGAGTGAAGTGAACAAACATGGAAAGAATCAAACCATAAACCATGGTTTTAAAACAAAAATCAAAATTTGAAAATTATCCATATTTGTTGTATTCTTGCCATTTCTGTTTTTGCATGAACCTAGAAAGGTTATGGCTGGTGTCTTGCACGAATTTGGGCCTCAAGCTAATCAGTCCAGGCCCAACAAGCTTCATCCCGTTCGGTTTTCATTTTATTTGATTTAATTCATATTTAAATGAATAAAAATTCAAATAAATTAAAATAAAGTCAAGATAATACATGGATAGGTTTAGAGGTCCTCAGACATATCATGAGTATGTTTTAATTCCAAAAAGTTAGGCTCAATAACCTAAAATCACAAATTTGTTCAATTGAGATTTCATGTATTTCTTGAAAATTTCCCAACTTGTGCAACTTATAACTTGCTCAATTTTCATATTTTGAAGATGATCTTTGACTCTTTAGATATCTCAATATGTCCACTACAATCTCTATGTGGATCATTTTTACTTTTGAAGAATTTATCTTGATGTAAGTTGCCTTGACAAAAAAGTGTCTTTTGTTGACTTTTGAATATGACCTATAATGTATGAGCTCATATGTTCCAAATGAAGCATCTTTTGGACTTGATATTAAAAGAAAAGTTGTATAGAATTGAATTTTATTCAAAATGAGCTTTTTTGGGGGAAAAGTTGATGAAGCATGTGAAAGTTATGCCTGGTCAAAGTTCAGTTGACTTCTCCTAAGGAAACCCTAATTTGGCAATTCTTGACTTTTGATGATTTGAGAGCTTTCCTTGGGGAATCATGATCAACCCTTGATAAAATGATGAATATCACTTTAAAATGTTGATGTTGAGCAAAAATCTTGAAGTTTGATTGTATGTTGAACATAGTTGACTTTTTTTTACCAATACAGTTGATTTTCAATCATCTGAGCCATTGACTGAGCAAACTTGTGATGTAGGACTTGAAACTTGACACGAACCTTATTGAGGACCTATGGAGAACCATGAAAGCCACTTGAGAAATTTGAAAACAAAATTTCCTTGAGAAACTCCAAACCCTAGTTGTAGGCTCTTAACTTGGGAGGAGCATTTGAATGGTCATCCCTTGAGATTCTTGAGTATTTGAGCATTTTCATATGTATCAAAATTATTTTCCACCTGCATCAAACTCGTGCTTTCATTACATTAAAGTATTTTATCATTAAATGGTTTTTAGCATTAAATTTTTTATCATAATAAGTTGCATATTCTTTTAGTTAAAATTTACATTGATGATATCATATTTGATACCACTTATGAATCTCCTTGCAAGATGATTGCTAATATCATGCAGGATGATTTGAAATGTCCCTCATGGGAAAGCTCACATATTTCTTAGGATTGAAAATCAAGAAAGCTGAAGAACGAACCTTCATAAGCCAAATGAATTATTTCTTGGAGCTTCTCAAGAAGTTTGATATGAAAATTTCGAAGAGCATATCAACACCCATGGCTTCAAATGTGCTGATTGACAAAGAGAATGTAGTGGAATTCGACATCACTAAATATAAAGATATTATAGGATCCTTAATCTTTTTAAAAAAGAGTAGGACAAATATTATGTTTAGTGTGTGTATGTGTGCCATATATCAGGCGTCACATAGAGAATCCCACTTTAAGATCATAAAAAGAATTTTGAGGTATCTTAACGAAACCTTACAGTGCAGTCTTTGGTTTCCCAAGGGTAGTGCATGTAGCTTAGTAGGTTTTGTGATTATGATTTTGTAGGGTGAAATTATAATAGGAAAACACTATTGATACATGTAACTTGTTCGGAAATTTTTTAGTTTCCTTGCATAGTAAGAAGCAACATAGCGTTTTTCTTTCTACCATTGAGACTGAATACATAACCATTGGTAGTTATTTTGCATAAGTCTTTTGGCTAAAGCAAAATTTGCTAGATTACGATTTAAAACTTGGTTGCATTCCAATCAAGTGTGATAAGACTAGTGCCATAAGACTCACTAAGAATTCAGTACTCCCCTCATGAATTAAACATATAGAAAACTGTCACCATTTTCTTAGGGATCATGTTGAAAAATGGAACATTGTTTTTTAATACATTGATATGAAAAATTAGTTTGATGACTGGGATACGGTAGGAGAACTGACTTGAAGGTTTTGCGTTTGATCGCAAATGTTACGGTTAGCAAGAGTTGCCACCGACTTTTCTTTTATCCAAAAGGAAAGGTGAAAAAGCACAGGAAAGACCTTTGAGATTATTTCTTGAGTTCGGGAGGTAGATTATGAAAAGGAAAGGTATTAGCACCCTTTTCATCCATGGTTTTCCATGGGCTCTTAGTTACTTGCTTTTGTTTGAAATTATGCTTTGTGTGGTTTTTGAAAGTATTTTGTAAAGAGGCTATTGTTTAGGAAATCTTTGTAATGATTCTCGTTCGTAAGAATGTATACAAAGATGTTTGATCTTTTGAAATTTTTTTCAAGTTTGTAAGATGTTTGAAAGTGTAGGTGTTTGTTTTGAAAATATCAAGAATGTTTTGTTTGAAATTAAGCAAGTAATTAGGAGCATTCTACCTACTCAAAAGTCTTTTTTTGTTCATTTTCTTTTCCTTTGACTTGTTATCTTACCATTGAATTGGTAATTAACCCTATCTTTGGATGTAAGCGGGACAGGCGTGGGTCATCGTATAACCATGATTAGAAATGTTGCAAGGTATCTTAGCATTCTCTCTTAGGGACCAAGATCATTTGCAAGGCAACTTAGATAGCGTCATCAAGGGACTATGATCTTGTATTTGTTTGTTTTTTCTAAGATACCTCACATGCGTAATATGGCCATTTTGTAAAGGAAACCAAGTGGATTTACCCTAGGGGTGTTTGTGTGCAAGTGTATTGTTTTCATGCTTGATTTTGTTTTTAATTAGGGTTTTCTAAGTATTGGTTTTAGTCTTTCCATACAAACCCTAATTACTAGCATGTTATGTATAAAGCCATAAATTGCGGAATTTAAAGTTACTACGCTATTACAATACTTGTGGGAAGGGGATGTACAAATTGTAAATGGGGATGGCAAGAATATAAACCTAATTAATCTATTACAACCAAATTTAATTTGTACAATAAATTAAATGGAAATAATGTACAAAATGAATACATATGCAAGAATGCAAATATAAAGAAAGTGGATATTTTTGTTTTGATTTTTTAGGAAAGGGAATTTGTTTTAACTTAATTAATTAAAAGAAAATAATTAATTAAAATAATAAAAGTAAACCTAACTTAATAAGAAAAAATTTTAAATAAAACCCTAAGTCTATTAATTGATTAAAAGAAAATTAAGTTTAAGAAAAGTATTTTTGTATTTTTGTCTTAAAAATAATTTATAGCATTATAAAATATTTTGGCCTTTTTTATATTAAAATAATATATTTTAATTAGTGTAAAAGAAAATAAATAATATCCTAGTTTTAATTAAATTTACAAGAAAAATTAGTAAAATAAATAAAGTGTGGTTAAATAAAATATTTTTTGTGAGAAAAAATAAAACTAAGTTAAATATAAATCTACTATTTTTGTATTTTTTATGATTTTTTTAGTATTAGAAAAAATAATTAAGAAAATAAATAAAAAGAAAATAAGAAAATAAAATAAAATTGGGCCAAGGGCGTGTAAATGAAACAGGGGGGGGGGGGGGGGGGGGGGGGGGGGGGGGGGGGGGGGGGGGGGGGGGGGGGGGGGGGGGGTAGCAAGCAAAAACAAAAAAAAACAAAAAGCCCAAGGAGGGCCCAACGTCTGCAAAAAAAAGAAGTCAGAATTGCAAAAATATGAAAAAAAAAAAAACAAAAGGGCACCACTGGGGCTCGAACCCAGGTTCTAAAGGTTACAGGCGCGCCGTCTTCTACCCACTGGGGTGGCTATACATCCGTTAACATAAGCAAAACAATAAATATATGATACAAAACGCGCCCTAGATTTCTACTTCATCTTCAAACCTCCAGCCAGACCAACTGTAACTTGTTCAAATCTCAACAAAATGAAAACTGTAAACATGAAACTTGTAGCAAATTTCCTCACGATTTCAGAAATGTAAAGCATTAAAACTATAGCTCAAAGATAAACATGAATTTTATATGGCCTATTTTGAACCCTAAAAATCTCAAAAAAATTCAATCTCAAAATTCTCTAAGCTCAAGCAAAATTAATGGAAACTATGGACATGGTTAGCTTTAAGGGCAATGATATCTACACATGTTTTGTTCATAAATAAATCATTGATGATGCATGTATGAAAAGTTCCAAAGTTAGAAAACTTACCTTGCAAAAGGGTATCGGGTTCGAAGTTTGAGCAACTTTCAAGGAGTTCTAGTGGTTGGGTTAGCTTCCTCAAGTTCCAGGAAGCTAATGGAATGCTTAGCTTGAGCTGAAAGTACCTGAGGAGTTTCTGGAGAAGTCCAAGTGCAAAGCTCTATTTTTGAAAATGGAGGATGGTGTTAATGATGTCACAGTTATGTAACAGGGTGTGGGATCAGTTCTAAATGATGTTTAGAAGCTTTAGAAACCAAAAGGCTTGAAAACGCATGAGGGAGTGATGAGTTTCAAGTTTTTGGTCAATTTTATGTGAAAATGGAGGTATGAGATGTGATTCTGAGTTCTAGGTATTTTCAGGGCTTAAGCATTCGTGTATTTGATGCAAATAGTTTGTGTATCTATAAGCA